>OU015471.1:25049058-25242558 GCA_907164805.1 Brachyptera putata | reverse complement strand
GATTGCTTGCACGATCTGCAGAGCAATTCTGCTTCCTTGTCGATACACGGCCACCAAACCTTTGTTCGTAGTCTCTGTTTTGTTGCAGTGATCCCTGGATGGCCTTCATGGGCAATCTCGAGTGATTATACAGATGCAAGAAGGAACGCACGTCAAAGTGGCGTAGATGTCGGAGACCTGGTCCTACTAAAACAAACCAAGCATGACAAACTCACAACTCCATTCAATCCACAACCACATACAATGTTGAAGAAAGAAGCAAATGCAGTAGTCGTCCAATCACCAGACGGACTCAGCTACCGCAGAAATTCAACATTTGTGAAGAAATATCGAACAGGCTCAGATAACCCAACAACCGAAGAACCTGAAGTTGAAGAAGTTCCACCGCTGGAACAGCAAGAAGAACCTGTTCAAGAACTATTACCAGCCAGTCCGATTGGTAGACCACAACGAAGTCGCAGAGTTCCTAAACATTCAACCGAGTCGTATGAGCTGAGTTAAATAATTAAACTAATTAATTAAGCAATTAATTATTGGACTACATCGAAGCTGGTGAAGTCAAACTTATCATTATCAACAAACATTAGCATAAATAATCATTAAATATCAACTTGATGATATTCAAGGTGGAGAACCAAATTAAGTTATTTCTAGATGGAGAATCATATTGATTATTCCATTAACAGCATTATTATGTTCAGCATTGTCAAGTTATTATGTTTAGCATTGTCATATTATTATGTGCAGCATTGTCATGTTATTATGTAGGCCTGTGCGAGACTCGAAATTTCGAGTCGAGTTCGAGCAGAGATTGTGCTCGAACTCGACTCGAATAGGCTGAGAGATTTGCTCGAAATTTCGGGTCTCGAACGTTTTTCGATAATAAAATCACTGAACTTGACAAATCGCGACGTTTCAACTTTTTAGGTTAGGTTGCCATGTTGATCCCGCCTAGAGTTATGACGTATTGTATACTACCAACCTGAGAAAAAAAATCTCGAACATTTTTTTGATCTCTGATCGCTCGTGAACGAGCGTATCGGCCGTGATAAATTACGAATTTCTGATCCCACTTCTACCCCACCAATCGGCGAAAACTTATTTTCAAAAGTACAGTACATCTTTTCGTGTTTGAAATTCGAACACTCACTTTTGCTCAGTCTTGGGTTTCCTATTGTGCTTCTTGAGATTAGTACAAGCTACAATTTAATTAAGAATGAATAGTGATTATGAAGATGATTTAATGGGATTTAATGGGCCTTCTACATCTTCTGTGCCTTCACCTACACCTCTGACCAATCCTGTGGGTGAGATGGAGATTATAAGTGACGGTGCAACTTCAACCCGACGCAGTCTGATTTGGAATTATTTTTCCAAATGTGATCTATTTACCACCTATTTATTAAGACAAAACGAACAAAACACCCTATAACATGTATATACAAATCATCCATAACAGATCATTACACCATCATTTTCAGTTGGACAACGGATAACAATAACAGTCTTTTTAATGTAACACATCCATCTTTAAATCAGAATACCCAAAATAAACAAATTAATAATATGCAAATATTAAATCTGGATAAATTAAAGACGAGTTTGGAGCATGAACTGTGGGAGGATGTATACCAGATGTCAGACGTCAACAATGCATTCAATAATTTTGATAGAAAACTTAAAAACTACATTGACAACTCGTTTGACAATAGACAACTTAAAAATAATGCCAAGTATAAAAAAATTAAACCCTGGATAACAAGAGGACTAATTGTATCGATAAGAAAAAGAGATAAAATGCATTTACAAATTAAAAAATTAGATTCGAATCCAAACATAAATAATAATTATGTATTAAGATTAAAAGAAAAATATAAAATATATCGTAATTTTTTGACCAAACTAATATTCAAAACGAAAAATGAATACTATGCCAGTAGAATACAAATAAATGAGCACAATCCAAAGAAGATTTGGAAATATATCAACGAAATATCTGATAGGAAAGTGAATGAGACTCACACAACTATGAATAAAATTGAAATAAATGGAGAAATACACGTTACTACGGACGATCCGCAAATGACAGCGGAGGCAATGAATAACTATTTTTCTAATGTTGGAGGAGACCTTGCCGATAAAATTATTGAATCCGAAAATTTCCTCAATAATAGAGGTGATAACAATTTAGAATATATCCCTAGAAACGAGCACTCTATGTTTTTAACCCCGATTAACCAAACAGAAATTATAGAAATGATAAATACTCTCAAGAGCTCTTCAGCACCCGGCTACGATAATTTGCAAGCGAATACAATTATAGCAATAAAACATCAAATAGCAAGCCCTCTTAAACACATATTTAATCTATGCTTTGAAACTGGAGAGTTCCCTCAAAATTTGAAAACTGCTATTATTATACCCATATTTAAGAAGAATGATAAAACCAAACCTGAAAACTATAGACCAATTTCGCTTTTGTCTCATTTAGCAAAAATCTTGGAAAAATGTATCAAAATCAGACTAAATTCTTTTCTACTAAAATTCAACATACTCTCTGCAAATTAGTTTGGATTTCGATCGGGACTTAGTACAAATGATGCAATACACAAAATCACTAGTACCATTTACGAGTCATTGGATAATGACGACAAAGTTCTCGCAATATTCTTAGACCTGGCAAAAGCCTTTGATACAGTTGACCACGAAAGACTTTTACTAAAACTGGAGAGAATAGGCGTACGAGGATTAGCACTTACGCTATTTAGAAGCTACATTTCAAATCGTGAGCAGGCTGTGAAAATTGACACAATTACAAGTTCTAGAAAAATAATACAATATGGAGTTCCACAAGGAACTGTTTTAGGACCAATTCTATTTATAATTTATATAAACGATCTTTGTAATTTGCATATTGATGGCAAAATAATAACGTATGCAGACGATACCGCTCTAGTTTTCAAAGATTCAGACTGGGACAAAGTATATGATAAAGCTAATCAATCACTCAGACGTATCTACTCCTGGCTCAACAATAACATGCTAACACTAAATAAAACTAAAACGATCTATTTACCCATCACTATCACTTCAAAAACGCAACCTTCAGACGATAAATCATTAAAATTACACTCCACCGACTGTCCACCTGATGCACAATGTGAGTGCTACGAAATACAGAAGGAAAACAATATAAAGTATCTTGGAATAATAGTTGATAGAAATATCAGGTGGAAAGATCACATCAATGCCTGCGTCAATAAAATACGTCACCTACTGTACGTCTTCTATCGACTAAGGCATATACTTGAAAGATCCTTGCTACTACAAGTGTATAGAGCTCTAGCACAATCGATTTTACAATATGGTATAATTGGCTGGGGCGGTGCCTATAAAACAAATATATTACCACTCCTGCAGATTCAAAAACTTTTGCTTAAAATTATACTGAATAAGCACATACAATACTCCTCTAAATTAACTTTTGAAAAAACTAACATGCCAGATGTAGAGAGAATCTATTTTAAAACAGTAATTCTACATACCTATACACATATCAGTTATTATGAATCAGATAAGAAACCCCTAACCCACAATACCAGATCAAATAACCAACTAGCTCACCAATTTAATTTAGAAGTACCCAGAAGATACAAGCGTATTGGACAAAAACATGCAGATTATATAGGGCCTTTCATATTCAACCGCCTCCCATTACATGTGAAACAATGTTATACACTCTATTCATTCAGAAAGAATTTTACTTCATGGCTAGCTGGATCAGATATTTCACAAATTGTACTCGAACTTAATACCGAATGATCTTTACTTTTAATCCATTCAAGACTAGTTTACATGACTATAGGAGATATGAGTGAACCTTGATCTATATTCTGATGCAATAACAGAAAGTATATAGATTGAAAATCATTAATAAAAATAGTATATTTTCCTACATTTACATCTTGCATATATTGAAAATTTGTGTATATTATTATTTTAATGTCTCACGTTCTATAAATCTTTAATTCATCAACTTCAAAATATAAAACGATGAAAAAAAAAAGATAGGACTAAAATTACCATTTCGACATATTTATCTCAGACAGCCCGCACACAAGAGCTCTCTCTTACGCGGGCTTCTTGTTTCAAAATTAGATTATACTTAATTGAATTAAATCTCATTCTTGAAATGAATCCATTTCACCAATTCATCAATTCCACAATTTTTCTTCAAAACTCTTCTAATTAATGTATATATTCATAGATATTTATAGAATTGAGATCACTACAAAGTAACAGGTATTATTAATTTATCATTATCGTATAACTCTAAATGTATGTATATATGTATTATCTACCCACAGCTTGTAAACAGAGTTTGTAAACAAGAATAAAATGATATATATATGAAATGATCCTGGAGGAAAGTGCATTACATGCAACAAGATTTTGCCTATGGGCAAGACCAGCACCACAACAGGTCTTATTCGTCATCTTGCCAATCACCAGAAGCCCTATTCAAAATATTTGGAACATAAAAATTTGGCAAAGTCAAATAGGCCTACTCAAACAAATATTACCCATCCCAAGGGTCAGATGGGGCTCAGGGCTGCCTTTGAAAATCAAACACTTCTGAAAAGTGATAGTGCCAGAGCACAGGCAATTACCACCTGCATCACCCAAATGATGTGTCTGGATTTTCAACCTTTTTCCATTGTTGAAGACGCAGGCTTTCTGAAGCTTCTGAAGGTAGGCCTAGGTGTAGTAATTACTGTAAGTAGTAATTTTGGTGAACTCGAATAATTTTTATTGAAGCAGCAACGCATATTTATTATATTATGAGCTCAAACTTTCAAGAGTTTTAAATTTAGTAGGTATACTAGGCCAACATTCCTAGGCCATGCTTATCGTTACAATACAGTAGGCCTAAGCTTAGTCAAGTCAGCAATACATGTATGACTAAAGTTGCCTAATGATGGATTTTTTTCAGGTTCTAGAACCACGCTACCAGGTACCTAACCGTACAACTTTCTCCCGCACCATTGTACCCAAACTGTTCAAAGGAGAGCAGAAACGGCTCGTTGAAATAATAAATCAAGATTTGATTGATGGCGTAGAAGCTTCGTCGCTTACAACAGACATGTGGACTAGCAGAGCAAACGAAAGTTTTATTTCTCTGACTTTGCACTATCTTACGAAGGATTTCAAATCGAACCATTTCACTCTAAACAACAGCAATTTCCCAGGAATGCACACGGCAGACAACATATTAAAAAAAATGGAAAAACTGATTCTTCCTTGGGACATAGAAGACGGCACGCGTCCTATTTATGTTGTGTCAGATAACGCAGCAAACATTAGAACAGCTTTAAACAGGTAATATTTCAAAATTAGAAATTATCAAGGCCTAAATTGATTGTTTTCAATTTTTTCTACTTATTTTTTCTAATTTTTTCAGCTAGTCCTAATTGCCTATCTATTACATTTATTTTTAGGTCAAGATGAACTGCAAGCCAGTGTTTTGCACACACCCTTCAATTGGTGATTGAAGACTCCCAAAAGGAGTTGTCTGGTATGACAGAATTACGTAAGAACGCTAGAGCAATTGTTGGTCACTACAAGCGCAGTAGCTCTGCTCTGAACCGCCTCGAAGAACGACAAGCTGCAAACAATCTACCAGAACATCACCTGATTCAAGATGTGGAAACAAGGTGGAATAGCCAGTATGCAATGTTTTCACGTTTACTTGAACAACAGAAAGCTGTGACGGATGAACTATCATCATCAAAAACCAACGTTGAAAATTTGTCCAAAGCCGAGTGGAAACTGTTGGAAGGCTTTGTCGGAATACTGAGGCCGTTTGATGAGGCTACTACAGATCTCTCTGCAGAACGTTATCCTACAACATCAATGATTTTTCCATCTTTACATGGTCTAGAGAATAAACTTTTAAAACACGTACAGTTATCTGTTCATGGCACTGGTGTTATGCTGGCTCGCAGCTTGGTAAAAAATATAAGAGCTAGATTTCCAATGTACAAGCAGGATACAAAACTTGTAATCGCCATGATGGTAGATCCAAGGTTTAAAATTATTCTACTGGATGAGGAGCTTGCCAGGGAATGGGCACAGAATATTCTTACATTGGAATGTAAAAAATGTTCAACAACACTACCAGCAGAGGAACCATCAATTCCAGTTCCAGAACGCACACCTTCCTCATCTCTGTGGGAAGATTTTGAGCTGAAAAAACAAGTCAAAGAAATCGAACAGCCGATCGGTGTGGCAGAGTCAATCAAGTTGGAGGTGGTTGCATATGTGGGTACTCCAACTATTCCTAGGAATGAAGATCCTCTCGTTTGGTGGAAGAAAAATTCGGACAAGTATCCATTTATTATATAATAGGGTCGTCATCAAGCCGATCCTCTTTCTTTTTATTTGACTTTGCTTTCCTCAGAACTTCCAGACTTGGTATATGACTCGGCTCCAGATCGAACAAAACCATATCTTTACGTGCCAAGTCTTTTCTCAGATAGCTGGCAGTGTGGCCGTGCTCGATCAGTTCTCACATGATATATTTCTACGTTCTCCTGCCAGACGACGTTCAACTTTAGTGAGGGAGACATGGGTATAACCTCTGACCAGCATGTTCAATTCTACATCAGACTCACGCTCGCAATAACTGCAAGAGTGGCTCCATACTCTTTGCACAAAGCACTTAGCTTTAGAAATGTTTTCATTGAATTTGGTTGGACTTTGGCATGTTTGAAAACCCATGTACACTCGTATTTTTTTTTAACCACACTTCCCTGTTGATTAAATCCGTCCACACTCCAGGTTTCAGGATGTGATATTTTCCAGATGGATTGTAGCTTCGACTTTGCTCGATCTTTCTATGATAGCTCACTTCGATTGGCTTCATCAGTTTCCATTTTGAAGGCGACAGCTTTAAAGAAAAGCTTACAATACATGGAGAAGATTGTTTGTTTGAGCCTGTGTCATCGCTCTCATTATCTGCGTTGGGATTCTGTATCTTGATGTCGATTGGGATCGACAATTTTCATCGACAAATCAGCTAGTTACCGATCTGTATCGTTACGAGCGATTCCATATCCAAAAACTAATCGATTACGAGCGACATCGATCTCGATCGACAATACCCAGTCGTTATCTAGTTGTCGATGCTGCTAGAATTGAAAAATGGCCGAAGCACTAGTTTTTGTTGAGTTTTTAAATCGCCATAGAAGAGAAGTTTATGCTCGACGGAACTATTTGCGACTTCAAAGGAGAAATTTGAGAGACAATTTCAATCCATTTGAAATGCCGGAACAAGCTTTTCAGGATTTATTCCGGCTGTCTCGAGAGAGTGCGAGATATGTGGTGGGTGAACTACTACTGCAACTCGTACAGCCAAGACGAGCGACCGCGATTCCGCCTTATCTTAAGGTAAATACTTATTACTACATGTATATTTTCGCTTTAGTACACTTCCGTAAGTACCATATTATTTCAATAAACAAATTCCATCTCTCATTCAAGGGGAGTATGGGGGGGGGGGGCGTTGTAGATGTGTCTGTCATCATGTAGGTCTAGGCGTACGTTTTGACAGCTGTTTGAAATGTCAACACAATCTGTAGATTTCAATCCAGTGTAGGCCTAGGCCGTATTTGTATGTCCACGTTTGAATTAGTGATTATAAATAAGTACTAGGCCTAGACCTTGGGAAATGTTTCAGGCCTACCGTGATAGCAAATAGTAGGTCCTTGGCATTGATTTTATCCCTAACCTAGCCTAGGACTACGCCCACTCAATCTTGTCATTGTGCCTGCTCACTACTCGAAGACTTTGTTGAAAGAAACTCTCGGCCTAGGTCATGTGTAATCACTATTTAGGACAACCGGTGCATCACAAACACATAGTTTGAGGTATATGCCCTAGGCCTAGGCCTAATACTTTCTAAGAATTGTTACCGAGTAATCTCTTCCCTAGAATGAATAAGTGCAAGACTGGGAGTAGATTGGTGCCAATTTGTGATACGTAATGATAGGCCTCGGCCTATCTAAGGAGAATAATAACAGTTTTAATTACAAAATATAAATACCGGTACGGCCGCCCCGGTGGCTAAGTCAATTATCGCTAGCGGTAGTAACTGAAGCCACCGTTGGGTGTGGGTTCGAGTCCCGCATAAGGCAAGATTTTTGTAAACGTCCTTTCACCTATCATCACTTCATGGTTTCATTATCATCCGCTCATTCGTACCCCCGTATAACCTAGCTGTTGGTGGGGTCGTTAAGCAACATTTAAAAAAAAAATAACAAAATATCGGTAGTTCTAACCATATAGGCCCCTAGGTGCTGATAGATACTGTGCCAAGTACAAAGTGAAGTAAGTGCCAAGTAAGTGTGGTCTATGTTAGCGCACTGTGTTGAAGGACATCTCTTCTCTTTACACTTTTTACTTGTAATTACCTTGTTACAGGTTATAGCCACTCTCAATTTGTATGCCTCTGGTAGCTACCAACGTCGGGTGGGACAGGATTTTACCTCTACAATGAGCCAGAGCGCTGTAAGCCGATCGGTGATAGAAGTGACAAGGGCCATTAACAATGTCCTTCTTCCTCAGTGGATTAAATTTCCTGTTACCCGGCAAGCAAGGAATGCTGTCAAACAACGGTCAGTATTTCGGTTTTGTTATTTGATCAGTGTTGCGATTCTCTATTCAGCCGTATCCGGCAAAAAGATCGCGGTAAAAAGATCGCGGGCTTTAGTTTTGCGGCAATTATATTAAGTGGGGCCAAGTAAACGCGGGGACATAGGGTCGTAAAGACAAAAATATCGTTAGCTGAATGATCGCTGAATGAGCTGAATGGTCGTCGATATTATTGAGTCGATCATATTACCATGAGCCCTATTCAGCTGTTGATTGGGATCAACAATTGTCATGATCGAATCAAATTGCCATATCTAGCCATACATATCTACATATATATTGCAGGCCCTTCCGAATCACAGAGAATATAAGCTTTCAAATCAACAGAGTAATATTCAATCTTTGTGTTAAGATATCCTTCGCTCCTAAAGATCTCTGCATTAAATGCATTGAAAATGAAATAAGTTGATTCACTAGGCCTACTGAACGTAGTATTTGTCATTTTAAATTTGATTGATTAGTTCTCGAGCTACCGTACCAAAGAATCAACTACCGTATAGACGTTTCAATATTCTTGAGCTTTAGCCGAATTGTATTATTTAAGAAGATGTATGAAATTTTAGATTCATGGAAGCCAATAACTTCCCTGGTGTAATCGGTTGTGTTGACGGCAGCCATATTGCAATTGTGTCACCGACCATAGCCCAGCAGGAACATCTCTATGTGAATAGGAAATCATACCACAGCAAGAATGTCCAAATAGTGAGTTGGAAAAAAATGCCACCTGGAATATGTTTGTTAGGCCTACTTGATATATTAATTACCTTTTGTCAATTCTATAGGTGTGTGATTATGATCTACACATATTGGCTATAAATGCTAGGCACCCTGGCTCGTATCACGACCAGTTTATTTGGAATGGCTCGGCCATTCCCAGAGAACTACGGGCACGTTACAATAATGGTGAACGAAGTGAATGGTTGCTAGGTGAGTGGTGTACTGGTATATTTCCAATTAAAAATTTTATGAACTGTAGTCATTGCTACTTTACTGTGTTGAGCGTCCTCGCAACTCAATAAACGTTTTTATCGATCTAGATTGTCAAGTTGTCATAAGGAATCACGCTAGGTAAAGTTTTCGATCGAAAACCTAGTTGTCGGCAAAAATTACTTGATCTCGATCGGCAATAGTATAGAGAATTCCACTGCACAGATGAACAGTAAGCCCTCGTTAATCCGAAATGCAAGGAACCCCCAAAAAATTGATTTCGATCTATATAAATTTGGATTAACCAAAAAAAGAATGAACGAAATCCCATCTTTCAGTATTCACTATTTCTCAGTATTTAGTATTACCCAAGTGGATCTCATAAAGAATTGATGAGGTTAGTTTGTAATTGAGCTTGGTCTATGATAGATTGAATAATACATGCACATTGATACTGTGGGATGGAATTATGTAGGCCTATATTGAAATTTTAATTTTGTATATTCAGGTGATTCCGGATACACTGAGGCGCCGTGGCTTCTCTGCCCCATGACCAACCAGCCCGAAGGAAGCCCAGGAACCAAAATTTTCCCCCGGAAGAAAACAACCCGTATCGTTAAACCTTTAAAGCATTTCAAAATTGCCTTTTCACAAAACAATCGCCTTCATGGCCCGGGTTTTTGCGAAAGTGCCGTCCCTTTCCAACAAATTTTTCTTCAAAATTCATTTCAAATGGGGACGAATATTATCTCATGGTTTAAGTTGGGACGTTAGGAAATCCCCTTGGAAGGTTATGAAAAAACTTTCCCCCCCCCAAAGTAAGCTAAACTCAAAAATATATTTGTAGGGACGGAATTTTTCAAAAGGGCCATAAGCAAAGAAAAATTTCGTTTTAGTTTTTTTTTTTTTTTTTTGTTAATTTTTTTGCATTACAGCGAAAAGTTAAAACTTGAAAAAAAGATTGGGAAAACCCCTTGATTGTTCCAATTCAAAGTACCAAAAATGAATTTAAACCCCCTAGGTAGCAAGGTTTTGTGATTGTTCCAAAAACATTTAGAATATAAAGACTAACCCTTTTGTTCACTACACCAGGGCGCACTGCTCAACAAGGAACTGTGTGGAGCGCTGTATTGGGGTGCTGAAAGCAAGGCTTCGCCGCTGTCGACAAGACAGGACACTCCACTATAGTCCCTAAGTTGCTGGCCAAATCATTAATGCATGCGCAGTAGTGCACAATATTGCACAGCACTATCGCCTTCCCGAGCCGGAACCTTATTTCGATGACATCGATCTTCTACCCCCAATTGTTCCCCCCATTGCTGCTCCTGCACGTGCTGCCGGGCAGAATAATGTTAATCTCTACCAAGTTGGGTTAAATGTTCGGGACGCACTTATTAGGAATCGATTCACTTGAAACCGGCGATCGTTACATTCAGCTAAACTGTAAATACAAATAAAGATTAAAGACTGCAAATACTGAATAATATAAATATTTAGATGAGCGTAGCGAAGATTTTCATTCCATATACCGAAAAATTTTGGGCTTGGTTTTTATGTTTTTTTTTTTTTTTTTTTTTTTGTGTGTAATTTTGTACGCGGCATACAGGTCAGGAAAAAGTTTCAATCAACTCGAAACTTTTTTTACGAATTGGTGTTATACCAGAATAGGTTGGGATTGTTTTTCAGAAAAATCGGTCAAACGGATTTTCCGGAAAAAAATCGGAAAGTATGGAAATTCCCCATAAGAATAGGCCAGGGAAGAAATACTTGGAATTTTAGTTTTCCAAAAGCTCTCAAATTTATACTGAGTATGGAAAGATCTATCATACCTATTTTAAGCGATTTATGGAACAATCGGATGTGAAATAACGAAGAAAACGCATTTTTAAGGTACTTTTTTACACATCAATAAAAGCAATTAAGAAAGCAATTGAGGAACTATTAAATATGAGCAACAAGTGTCACCAATGAATTAAAACGTTTCAAATCTGTGATGTATATGAAGAAGGCACTGGTATAATTGTTTGGAAACCAAGGTTCATATACCAACAGACAGCCGCGGGTAAACCTTTGAAGTGATCCATGGCCTGTATATGTACATTGAGCCGACAAAATGTTCTTAATTCTACATTTCCATACTTCTAAGCTCATCTCACAACGCATATAAGGCGTTTTCCTAGTTATTATATTGAATGATTATTTGAATGATTGATTGATGAACTGATTTGAATGATTATGTTTAATAGTTCTTCTGTTCTAGCAGCGCTTTCAGGACCTCAACCAGCTGCACGCTCGCATCGGCCATCTTCTCTTGTGCCGCTGCTTTCCGTGACTCGGCTTCAGCGATAACAGCCATACTGTCAGCCATTAGTAGAAGTGCACGCGAGTTTTTACTTTGCACTTCTACAAATGCTTCCAAATTTGCGTCCGACTGCCCCGATTGAGTGAATTGTTTCTTCAATGGATCTGTAACATTGTAATTTTCCACTTTTCAGCTTAATAAATACAATTTTAAACCATATTCAAATTGTCATCACAATTTTTCACGTAGGCCTATTCGATCCTGAACTTACGTGTGGTTTTCGTACTTTTTCGCTTGTTTGACTTGGATATGCCGATATCATCAAGCTGGGCACTGTCAGCTCCGCATACTTCTATAATCACCGGCATGTCATCCAAATTGAAAGCTTCTTCAGCTTCATCAGTATCATTTGAAACTGCAGACATGTTCAGCAAGACCTGAAAAATCACTCATCTTCAATTACAATCCCAATACAGTTAACAGTCATACAACAGTATAATGTGTCAAATATACTTGCCGTCTCATTCGATTGAAGCGAGAAACCGCCTTCTGGCAGCGAGCAATCTCCCTCAACTGCTTGAGGCCCAAGAAATGTTAGAAGCTGCTCGTCCAGCTCGGAGATGTGGATATTGCATGCCGGCCCCCCTCCTGTCCCCTTCATGTGGGTGACAATAGCCGATCGCTTCTTACGCGCGGAACATTTCCAGTCAGTCCAAGCCTGAAAATGTGTGTAGGCTCTATAATTGTTCTCGTGTCAATGAATTTAATAACAGTTGTTATGTATTTTCAAATTTTGTACTGTACTATGATAATAGCCTGCTTTGTAATATTATATAGGCCTAGACGTACTTTCATCCATTGTGCTATCGACTTTTCTGGCCCACTGGCATCTACATTTAAAATAGCAGTGAGACTCTGCCATAGTTCTGCCTGCTTCATTTTCCCTTGTATTCCCACAAGTCTTCCATGAGCAAAATTGTCATGGTCAATCATGAAACGTAGTAGAGTTTTGAATTGACTTGCCGAAGTCCGAGAAGATCTTCTTTTATTCGCAACTGCAAAGCTGAGAAACATTTTACTTAGAATTTCATAGAGTAATCACTAGGCCTAGCCTAGGCAATGTTGAGGAAGACTATTTATTGTGAATGTGAGCATAGGCTAGGCATTAGGTCAGCTTACAATAATTAGGTGAGTTATGATTAAACTAGGCCCATCTCAAGAATTTAGTCAATTTTATTTAGAATTGAATAGAAGAATTCATGTATATTAAGCCTAGGCATAGATGATAATGATGAGCAAATGAAATAATGGTAGGTATATATCATTGATATAATATACAAGAATTTAGAATTCAGCAGTATATGATATGGTATTATTATTATATTTCAAGATATGTATGCATTCAAAATTGTACTCACTCTTTCTCCATCGTGAAGTAATCCCAACAAAGAGATGATTTCAAGTATAAACTATCTTTGCCGCTTTATATTATCGTATTGTTGTATATTGATCCGCGCCGGCTTTCTATTGGCCAAGAATGTACGTCATATTTGACGTCATTGAACGGCCATATGAATTAGTTCGAAAATCCATAATAAAGGTCGCTCACGATCTCGACGCAAATCGAGTCGACAACGCGAACGATCGAGATCGTGTTGAGTTACGTAATCGCTACTTGTGGACGTCTGAGATACCGATCGTTCACGTTGTCGATACACATCGTCATCGACCGAGTTGTCGATCAAGATACAGAATCCCAACGCTGAACTGGATACACTTGTGGATGAAAGTACAGCTTCCGTTCTTTCAGCTGGCGCATCATTGATGGGAAAGAAAATCTCGCGGCGTTTCTCACGAATTCATGGAAAGCTTTCCGATTCAAAGGGAGAGAGTGTAACTCGATTAACGATTCCCATATTCCATTTCCAGGAGGAACAATGGAATTCTGTATCTAGTCGTTTTGTATTTTGTCCCAGTTGTGTCCCAATTTCTTCTAGCTTACCAGGTGGCACTGCAGGATTTCTTCCACACTTACGTGTCATCTGTTTCACAACAATACACATTTCGTTAGAAATTGTTTCGCCCAAATGACCCGATTGCGTGTACTATTCACGTTCCCTATATGAGCCCCATCCGGCCCCCTCTCCAAGTATAAGTATCTGGGAGTAGTATTTCAAGGTTGTTCATGGGATGAAAAGAGTGCGTTCAGAGTGAGAGGAAAAGCCTTGGCAGCATTGGACATTGTCATGCGACATAATGCAGGGTGTAAGGATTTTGATCGAGAAAAGACCTGAAATCCCTTGTTTGTCCAGGGGGCTTAGACTCGACTTTATTTTCACGTGGAAATCGAGCAATTTCACGTGGAATCGAGAATATCTTAGCCTCGACTTGAACTCACGTGAAAATATGAATGTGAAAATCCACTTTCATTCCACCACCTTTTTACTACATGGAATATGGGAATCGTTAATCGAGTTACACTCTCTCCCTTTGAATCGGAAAGCTTTCCATGAATTCGTGAGAAACGCCGCGAGATTTTCTTTCCCATCAATGATGCGCCAGCTGAAAGAACGGAAGCTGTACTTTCATCCACAAGTGTATCCAGTTCAGCGTTGAGATTCTGTATCTTGATCGACAACTCGGTCGACAGCGATGTGTATCGACAACGTGAACGATCGGTATCTCAGACGTCCACAAGTAGCGATTACGTAACTCAACACGATCTCGATCGTTCGCGTTGTCGACTCGATTTGCGGCGAGAGCCAGAGTAGGGATTTTCGAACTGTTTTATGTGACCCATCAGAGACGTCATAGATGCCATGAGTTCTTGGCCAATAGGAGGACGAGATTTTGACGTTTGTGGTAAAAATTTACTCGGAGTCAGGCCTCCATTTGCGTACGCAGTGAGCACAGTCAACAACATAACCTACAAATTCAATGGCACAGTAAAAGTAATGAACATGACCCAGTGTTCTCTGTCCCTATCATTTGAGTAATATGCATGAGGCTGACTACGATTTGCTGTTTCGGTATACTCAGGCTTAACACATTGCTAACGTCTAGTCGGAAAAGCTTATTCTTATTCGTCTATGCACTGAGTTGATGTTACGAACGGAGGCCTAGCCTCAATTTCAGCTGTCAAAACATACAGGTTAGCAATGATGATCCGACGATTCACTAAACTTGGGAATTGAAATAAGTTTACTGAACCATCACGTATCAATTTACAACGACTATCCCGTATAACCTAGCTGTTGGTGGGGTCGTTAAGCAGCATACAACGACTAGGCCTATTTTATCAAATATTTTGTGGTTATTGTACCAGCCACACTTTGACGTCCGTCTCATCATGCATGCCTATACTACTAGCTACCTCGAGACATTCATTTGAGGTTTTGGTAGCATTATAGATGTTATTATATGGGACAAGGGCTCACATTTGCCGGCATAATAAGTAAGCGATGGACATCCAGTGATTTGTCATTTTCTTTCTTTAAGTAAAGCTGAATAGGCCCTACGAGTCGCTGTCACGGCAAGCCTTTAGGCCTATGCTTGATACATTTGTTAAGGCGTTGACTTCATAAATATACTACGTAAGATCCATCAGAACTGCAGGCTTATTCTCATTTATAATTGTCAAATACGTGATAGGCATAGGTAAGCCTAGGGCATAGACTCGTGAAATCTTTGGACTGCGTTGATGTTGCTAGCATAGGTAGGCCCAGCCACAATAGCTGTCGAAACATACAATTTAACCATGATAAATCGGCGACTCACGAAACAAGAGACTTGAAATTGGTTTACTAAACTATCATACATCAATTTAGAAGGACTAGGTCTATACTTACGCGAAGAGGAGAACTAATTAGTTCATATTTGTGGCGGTTGTACAATGCCCTAGACGTTGACGGCACTTGTCCGTCACATCATACTACGCGCATCACGAGGCGTCCGGGAAATATTTTGAAAAGCCCTGTGCGTTTCCAGAATATAATAAGGGATTGAAGGATTCAAGTAATTGCGAGGATTCCACCCAACTAGCTAAATTTAACAGTTACGTTTTGCGAACTGTTCTCTAAAACGACCGAGAATGTCATTAAAATATCCGCCATGTTATGTGTTTTTGACATCGACAACTAGATAACGACTGGGTATTGTCGATCGAGATCGATGTCGCTCGTAATCGATTAGTTTTTGGATATGGAATCGCTCGTAACGATACAGATCGGTAACTAGCTGATTTGTCGATGAAAATTGTCGATCCCAATCGACATCAAGATACAGAATCCCAACGCAGCTGATTGCACTTGAACGTTTAGAGAATTTTAGAAGTTAGGTTAGAAGACGAAGATGGACGCTATTGCAGCTATGCTTTTAGAAGAGATGGAAATACAGGAACGACGAGAACTCCGACGGCCACGCATTTTTTTCAATAGAATGAATGGGATGGAACTGGACGAAGTTAGATTTATGCGTATATTTCGGTTTACCCGAAATATACGCATAAATCTAGTGGACACATTACGCCCGGTGTGGCGTGATTTCTTTACGGCAGAATATTATTATGGTCTATAATAATATACCGGTAATAGTTTACTGCACAGTAAAAGGGTACCAGCAATAATTTACGGTGCCCTGCCGAAGTACGGGTCAGTTGTATGATTTATTGTGGTTATCATTATCGTAAACCATGTTTTTTGGCCTAGGCCTACTAAGATTTGTTGATTAGTAACAACCAAGCAATGTAGGCCCAGACCTATTTCCAGCTTTTAAAATATGATTATGAAATTACAGGTTATGGCAGCCCTGCGCTTCTTTGCCACTGGGTCATACCAAATGGCAGTCGGCCAGGATCTGGTGATCGCCATAAGCCAGCGGTCAGTCAGTCGAGCCATTAAAGATATTGTTACTACGGCTGTCAACAATATCATGCTGCCACATTGGGTAAAGTTCCCTACGACACAGCTGCAAAAGGCAGCGGTAAAAGCCAGGTAAGGTCTAGGCCTAGGCGTATGTAAGATTTTCTGTTGATGTTCAAGGTTTAAAGTGTAAATAAATGTATCGTCATTTTAGGATCTTTCCACAACCAAATGACGAAGTATTTGGGGTAAATTTATCGTAAGTCATGTCGATCTGGTTATGTTATGCGATGGCACCGAGTATGTGAATATCACCTGGTCGAACAGTTTGTAGACAGTGGTAGTACTACGACTAGTAATGCTGCTAGGGACGTGCTTTTCAGTCAACTTGGTGATCAAAGTCACTATCTTAGGCACTGACATATACGTCGTTGCCTAGATATGATATGAGGCTATGATTAGTGCTTGACCGCAAGGTCTTGACCGTGAAAAACAGTAATTTTATCCATTTGACACAAACCTTACCCTACCTAACCTCACCTAATCCTAATCATCAAACAACCCTAAACACTGAATGAAGTTAACCCAACGCAAATCTGAAACAAGTCAGTACGGCACATCAGTAATATAGATTTTGTCACTGGAATGACAACAATTTTTTCAAGATTTACCTTTGAATCTGGTAGCAAGATACCCAGTTAAAGACAATGCATTTATTGGCTCATGTCGAAGATTTGTTATTCATACCATGGAATTAGACCATTGACATAAAATTAACTGAATGTAAGGCTTCTTATTGTTCACACAAATCTTGTGAATTGGGCCTATGATGTGTTCTAGTAATTATAGAAACATTCTCGTATTTGGTTCGGACGAATGTGGTCTGCCAACTACGGCAGTGTGGATTGGCAACAAATATAACAGTGGCTTCTTATTTAGTAGTACCGGTACTTCCTCGATATCTAGAATCTGCTGTTTTGTTCACATTCCGCTAGGCCTATATAACCAATACGTACTAGCAGTTGACTACATTCACTTTTTGTCTTATCAAGTCATACGGTAACTATGTGTAGTTGCGTGTAGGCCTATATTTTGTGAATATCAATATAATAGCATACGGTACATGATGATAAGTATGAGGCATTTGTTAAAGTACAGCTGGCGACGGTCTCGACTGAACGTTGCCGTACCTATTCTCACTGTCGTCTAATTTAATTGGTTTCAAAATAGGATAATTTTGATTACATTTCAATACCGGTACCGATTTTGCTGTCCGAAGTACGACATTATAATGAAGGACCTAATATAATTTTAATAAGATTGATTAATTATTATTGTTTGCTTGATGACCCCACCAACAACTAGGTTATTTAGAGTACGAATGAGTGGTGATCGATCAATAACTTACTGTTGACAAAAATCCATGCACCGATCAGACGGTTTGATTCTATAGTATGCTCACCGAGTCCAATTATGTGTTATTATTTTGGTATTCAATTGGAATATTTCAATATAGGCCTTTTTTAATTTACCTATGAGTAGTGAAGAAATTTTGTAGGACCAACTTCTTGACACAATTCTCTGAAGGGTGTCAATTGTATAGCAATAGGAGATGACTGTGTTGATTGTGATTACTTATATATTTCAGCTTTTGTAAACATTTGTTGATATTTATGTGCATTCAACTTCTTTCTTCAATCTTTACAGATTCATGGTGAAATACAATTTCCCTGGCGTTCTGGGTTGTATAGATGGAACCCACATATATATCGTTCCACCTCCCAGAGACCATCCAATTCATCCGGAGCATCACTACGTCAATAGATTCTACACACATTCGATTAATGTACAGTTGGTAAGCTTACTTCCATCAACCTAAATCTAACTTGTCCTTCACCTATATGGCATTGACTTTATAATAACTAATGCCTTTACACAACCAACGTATCCCTAAAAATGCATTTTTGAAATGTAACGCTACGAAGTAGAATACATGCCTTTCCTATCTCGCGTTACACTACAATAAAAATATCTATTTCTGTCAACGCATTGCCTCGAGTAGAAATACATTCAACTTTCAAGGCCGTATTGCTAGTACCCAGGTAGCACAAAATATTTCCTGATGTCGGAACCACGTCGACACAAAGTTGTTTTGATACGGCGGTCGGCGACCTTCTCACTACGCCGCACCTACCTCACATTGTAACCCACACACGACATGAAAATTTATCATCGTGTCGACGTCGTGTCGAGAGAATAATTCGCATTTGCATTCGAGGTAGAATATTACCGTCGTGTCGAAGTAGTACAGCGGCTGTCTGAACGAAAGCGCTTGTGCACCGTCGTAGCGAACTCGAGATGTGGAGGCTGTCTCGATGCAGCATGCACGAAGTCGTATCAAATTCGTGATGAGACCGTCTATACAAAAGAGCATTTACTGCTTCGTGTCGAAGTAGTACAGCGGCTGTCTGAACGAAAGCGCTTGTGCACCGTCGTAGCGAACTCGAGAAGTGGAAGCTGTCTCGATGCAGCATGCACGAAGTCGTATCAAATTCGTGATGAGACCGTCTATACGAAAGAGCATTTACTGCTTCGTGTCGAAGTAGTACAGCGGCTGTCTGAACGAAAGCGCTTGTGCACCTTCGTAGCGAACTCGAGATGTGGAGGCTGTCTCGATGCAGCATGCACGAAGTCGTATCAAATTCGTGATGAGACCGTCTATACGAAAGAGCATTTACTGCTTCGTGTCGAAGTAGTACAGCGGCTGTCTAAACGAAAGCGCTTGTGCACCGTCGTAGCGAACTCGAGATGTGGAGGCTGTCTCGATGCAGCATGCACGAAGTCGTATCAAATTCGTGATGAGACCGTCTATACAAAAGAGCATTTACTGCTTCGTGTCGAAGTAGTACAGCGGCTGTCTGAACGAAAGCGCTTGTGCACCGTCGTAGCGAACTCGAGAAGTGGAAGCTGTCTCGATGCAGCATGCACGAAGTCGTATCAAATTCGTGATGAGACCGTCTATACGAAAGAGCATTTACTGCTTCGTGTCGAAGTAGTACAGCGGCTGTCTGAACGAAAGCGCTTGTGCACCTTCGTAGCGAACTCGAGATGTGGAGGCTGTCTCGATGCAGCATGCACGAAGTCGTATCAAATTCGTGATGAGACCGTCTATACGAAAGAGCATTTACTGCTTCGTGTCGAAGTAGTACAGCGGCTGTCTAAACGAAAGCGCTTGTGCACCGTCGTAGCGAACTCGAGATGTGGAGGCTGTCTCGATGCAGCATGCACGAAGTCGTATCAAATTCGTGATGAGACCGTCTATACGAAAGAGCATTTACTGCTTCGTGTCGAAGTAGTACAGCGGCTGTCTAAACGAAAGCGCTTGTGCACCGTCGTAGCGAACTCGAGATGTGGAGGCTGTCTCGATGCAGCATACACGAAGTTGTATCAATTTTAGAAGAAGTTGTATCAACTTCAAATAGATAGTCTAAGAAAGATAGATAGATAGATAGATAGATAGATAGATAGATAAAAAAAAGATAGATAGATTTAATATATTATACTGTGATGGATAATTCTATAGTCATTTTGAAAAGGTAAAACATTCAATACATCCAGTATGTAGTAGTTTCTTCCATTTGAGCCATTTGGCCAGCATGGACTGATTGAAATGTCAGCTGTTCAATATAGGTCCGTGAACCTGCCCCCCCCCCCTCCCCCCCCCCCACTCGAGCACTAATTATGAAACTTGGTCAGGATTTAGTGCTCAATCAGTGCTATCGATTTGCCAAGTATTAGAATTATAGTGCTCTGATAGTTCCCGAGATAATGGCATTTGTCAGTGGGGGGGAGGTCAAGTTCACGTTCCCCCCATCCACTCGAGCACTAATTCTGAAACTTGGCCAGGATTTAGTGCTCAATTAGTGCTACACTTTTACAAAGTATAAGAATTAGTGCTCCGTAGGTTCCCGAGATATGGGCGTTTGAAAGTGGGGGGTCAAGTTCACGCTTCCCTCCCCCCCGCGCCCAGTGAGCAAGGATCATGAGACTTGGCCAATACTTACTTTATAATTAGTGCTATAACATTGCATAGTTTTAGAATTAGTGCTCCGATAGTTTTCGAGAAAAACGATATAAGGTGCTATCTTTTTCGGGAGGCGCGCCAACTAAGCGCCCGCGAAATTCGAATGCCGAACCGTCAAAAACGTACACACGTCGTTTTGCGTGGTCTCGAAATGACTCCGAGATGAATCAGTTGATGTTTAGTTCACAAAATAACTATTGGGAAAGCGCCACACATGAGTTTTTTGCCTACTGAGAGTGTACACATTCGGAGAATTGAATGGAAAATTATTTTTGAATATATTATTTGTTTCATTGAAAAAACTGCATAGCAAACGAAATATATAAGATGGAATATGAACAGTTATTGCTGATTGTATATTTGCGTTACACATTTTTCATCAAACCTTTCACGCATTTAGAATTACTTCTTGTCAGCATACACACTTCTCTAAAATGAAGCTATACCAATAATTAATACATTGAAGTTTAAAATATAAATGAAGTTTAAAACACAATTATTGTGTTTTAGACTTCATTGTTGAGATTGAATTACGAATCAATCGTTGTTTTCTCTTTCACAATTCATACATGAGCAATAAACGTTGAGAATCATTTTCAAATATCAAGACTCTCCCTGTGACCATACATTTTGTCACGGATTTCAATTGTATTTTTAATGGTATTGGATTGTAATACTGCTTGTTGGTTTATTAGGTAAGGAAGCGGTCGTAGCCTCTAATGTGGTAACTATCTCGTCATAGGCTGGCGAGAAGAACAATAAAATCCTTGGTAAAATATATATCTCATTCATCAGCAAAAAATGTTATAACATTCATTCAAAACCTGACGTTCCGATCCAGGTTTTTGATGGAGCTATATGTATTCATTCGAAACTTGAGATTTTGAATTCATTGTTTCTTTATTGCTATATATATATATATATATATATATATATATATATATATATATATATATATATATATATATATATATATTGTACGAATGTGTGTGGATGTATATAATTGTACATATCACTCCCAAAAGGGTTTATCATAACAATGATCGACGTCAAAATGTCTGATTATATCTTCCGTATAATGATATATTATAGAATATTCATATACACATATATATATGAATAAATATATGTACAAATACAATTTTGTCATCTCATGAGAAGACGTCAACTTCAACGTTTTGAAGTACGCGCCACTGTCCATGTACGTATATCGAAAATTCCTCTCCAAAGCTCATCTCTCTTGTAGCGTAGTGGGTAGTGTGTATGTCTTTCTAATTTCAGGAAATCTGTCGGTGCCGTCGTGACGAGTTCGAATACCAGCATGTACTTGTAAAATGTGTAACTATACTAACTACTGTAACAAACTGTACCCTTCGCTCACAGGCCCTATCTAGTAGTGAGGTTGTAAACTAGAGATATTATCGTTTATTTTTTACAACAATTCCGGTTGATACCAGACGTTGTTTCGACGTAGATTGTCTGTTACATAGAGCTATCGATACGAAAGCAATTCGTGATTTCGATACGAGCTCGAGAAATGATAATTTCACAACCGTCTGTGGTCGATACGCGACATCGCTTCAAAGGAAATTTGCTGTTACATGGAGCTTTCGATACGAGGTAGGAAATTGACTATTTCACGACCGTCCGTGGTCGATACGCGACATCGCTTCAAAGGAAATTTGCTGTTACATGGAGCTTTTGATACGAGGTCGGAGATTGACTATTTCACGACCGTCCGTGGTCGATACGCGACGTCGCTTCAAAGGAAATTTGCTGTTACATGGAGCTTTTGATACGAGGTCGGAGATTGACTATTTCACGACCGTCCGTGGTCGATACGCGACGTCGCTTCAAAGGAAATTTGCTGTTACATGGAGCTTTCGATACGAGGTCGGAGATTGACTATTTCACGACCGTCCGTGGTCGATACGCGACATCGCTACAAAGGAATTTTGCTGTTACATGGAGCTTTCGATACGAAAGCGGAAAACAACCTCGTGACAACCTTATTTCTTGAGATTGTACTACTTGGGTAGCCGACCAATCAGCGGCCAGTAAAGTGTAACGTCACATTCCGTTGACTGTCTAGCTTCTGTTGACGCCATATCGTTGAGTGGGAGAATCGAAGATTGGTGACTGACCGTTTTCGATACAGAATATTTTCCCTGTTACTGAAGACGGTAGTGTCTCAACTGGTACGATTCTCAAGTGGTACGATTATCAAGTGGTACGATTCTCAACTGGGACCATTCTCAGCTCGCAACATTATGAACTTTACGATTCTTAACTCACATCATTCTCATCTCGCAACATTTTAGGCTCATGCTATTTCAACGTCGTCTCGATTGGTACGATTCTCAACTGGCATCATTTTAGGCTCTATATGCTTTTAAATGGATGTTGCGAGATGAGAATCGTACCAGTTGAGACGTAGCCCTGAAGACACGTTACTTTTAGGTTATGTTCATATTGATCTCCATACTCCAATAATTCAAAGTTCAAACAGATATTATTTTATGTAAATACTGATCGATTAGTATTTTTATCGCAACTGTCGATGAATGTTTTAGAGATTTGAGCGCTAGGTTGCGCTACTGGCATTCACTAGTTCAAGATTCACGTTACTCGCACCGCTACGTCAGAAAATGAAAATTTTAGGATCCTATACATGACGGAAAATGCATTGCTATTTTAGTTGATCGTGTGAAGGGGGTATTATACAATTATATTGCCTATAGGGCTACCTAATGGCTACGCTCAGTTTAGAGTTGCCTCTCGAATACCGAAAATCTCTCACATCGAAAATCTCTTGAACCGAAAACTTTGTTTTACATGGTTGTAATCGCACGAGATCAAAAACTAATATAGTACTACTGTTCGACTAGATGACTCGACTAACAGCTATGACTTAAACATAACTAGATAACTAGTAACAATCGATAGACCTAGCTAAATGACTAATAACAGTGAATATACCTAACTAAATAACCAGTAACAATAGACAAACTCAACCTAATACCTAATAACAATAGATCGAGTTTCTCATTATCATACCTTCGAGACATTTTGTAAACATGCTCCGGTGTGAAGGGCCGGACCATGTGTAACGTAACGTAACGTAATAGTCACTAATTAAAGTAGTTTAAAACGTAACGTAATAGTATGAGATCAAAACTGCTATGCGACTAGATGATTTGACTAGCATTCATGACTTAAACGTAACTAAAAAACTAGCAACAATAACATTGAGTAATTAAAAGCCTGCACCGGTGTAAAAAGCCAGAACAGGTGGAATAACACAAAAATAACACTTATATTACATCAAAAACACCCGACTCTTTCAGAAATATCATCAGGCGATCAACAGCCGCCTGATCGTCACCTAGGACCAGTGACAGGTCCTCCGGCATACGCAGGCGCCGGCGCAGATCCCGGAACCTGTCACAATCGGTCAGGAGGTGACGAACAGTGAGTGGCTCGAGGCACTCCTCACATTCTGGTTGCTCTTCACGCCTGAGGATGTATCCATGGGTAAGTAGTGTGTAGCCTAAGCGAATTCTTGCTAAAACTACTTCCTCTCTTCTCACTGATCTTGATGACGTATTCCATAGTACTATTGATGGTTTAATAGATTTCAGTTTATTATTATTACCCACTTCATCCCAGGATCTTTGCCATGAAGTCTTCATCATTTGCTTCAAGGTACTATTAAGATCCTTAGCGGGAACGTCATGGTAATCAACTGCTCTTTGAGGTAGCTTCTTTTGCAGCCTGGTCAGCGGTCTCATTCCCTGTGATTCCAGCATGACCAGGGATCCAGCAGAATACTACCTTAGTACCACGAGCATCGAGTTCAAAGAGAAGAGTATGGATGTTCTGAATAAGAAGTTGTGCTGGGAAGAAGTTACATAAGGCCTGTATAGAGCTCGAAGAGTCTGAACAAATCAACACTGCCGTGTTACGGTTTCGCTTGGTATACAGAAGAGCTTGGTATATTGCATATAGCTCTGCAGTGTAGACACTGCAGAAGCGATTCAATTTGAAACAAACTTTCATTTGATCAATAACAAAAGCACATCCCACTTCATTATTCAATTTGGATCCATCCGTAAAAATAAAAGTATAGTCACTGAAAGTGTCACACAGTTCGTAAAAGTATTGTTGATACACGGCATTTGATGTTGACGCCTTTGTGTGTTTGGCCAGTTGCATGAGGCAGACAGGTTGCGGGACGGTCCAGGGAGCAATTGAGCTGAACCCTTTACTCTGCACATTGGGAAGCTGGAAGCCTTGCTGCTGCAGTAGCTCAGCTGTCCGAACACCAAGAGGTCTGGTCGCCTTTTGTCGCCTTTCATATATTCTCAGGTAAGTAGGATGAATAATGTTCTTGTGCGTGGGATGCTTCGGCATGCTACTAATATTGGACACATAATTCAACTGTAAATATGCTCGCCTCGTTTCCAAAGAGGCTCGTCCTGAACGCTCCTAACGCTAGTCGTATTCCGTTATTGTGAACTGTATTTATAGTCTTCAAGTAGGATTGTCTGGCCGAAGAATAAACAATACTTCCGTAATCAAGTCTGGATCTAATTAAAGCTCTATAAAGTCTCAGCATTGATAATCGGTCCGCACTCCAGGAAGTACCACTGAGTATTTTAAGAAGATTTATGGATTTCATACATTTAGTTCAAAGTTGTTTAAGATGTGTTTTCCATGTTAACTTTTGATCAAAAACCATTCCTAGGAATTTGACCGATTCAGACACAGCGAGGTCTAATCCTGCTAGAGTTGAAACTGGCATAGGATGGTTGCCCCGTAATCGGTGAAAATCGATGCATGATGTCTTATTAGGAGAGAATTTAAACCCGGTCTTATCAGCCCAATGTTCTAAACGATTTATAGTGATCTGTAGTTGACGTTCTGCTGTACTAAGTTTAGTGGATTTGTAAAAAATAGCAAGGTCATCAACAAAAAGTGAGCAGTTTACAGGCGTTTTGATGAAAGATGTTATGTCATTTATGGCTATCAAAAATAGAGTACAGCTCAAAACAGATCCCCGAGGAACACCATTCTCCTGTTTGAACGATTGTGATAAAGTGTCCCCCACACGCACCCTGAATCTCCTGTTTGACATGAAGTTTGAAATAAAGACGGGAAGGTGCCCTCGAAATCCCCACTGGTGGAGTTGTCGCATGATGCCGTATTTCCAAGTGGTGTCATACGCTTTTTCCAGGTCAAAGAAAACTGCTAAAAGATGTTGTTTGGAGATGAAAGCGTCTTGTATCATAGCTTCTAGATTAACCAGGTGATCAATGGTGGACCTGTTTCGGCGGAAACCCGACTGGTGTACTGTAATCCGAGATTCCGCTTCCAGCACCCACATCAACCTCCTGTTAATCATTCTCTCCAGAATCTTGCAAAGACAGCTCGTCAGGGAAATGGGACGGTAGTTTGCAGCTTGCTTACGATCTTTCCCCGTTTTTAAAATTGCTATTGTAATGGCCTCTGACCAAGAAGGTGGGAACACTTCAGAACTAAAAATATTGTTAAAAACGGATAAAATGTAATCGCATGCTTTTGCAGATAAGTTTTTCAACATTCTGTTGTGAACCATGTCTGGCCCTGGAGCGGTATCTTTTGACTCACATATTGCCGACATTAGTTCCCAAAGAGTGAAAGGTTGATTGTATATTTCATTATTCATGGATTTAAAATTAAGCATCTTCTTTTCCTCAGCTGTTTTAACTATCTTGAACGTTGTGGAGTAATGTTCAGAGATTGAGACGTTAGAGAAGTGGTCCGCTAAAGCGGCAACTACTTCTTCTCTTGATGTTACAATATCATTATTGAATTCAAGACCAGATATATCTGTCGAAGAATATTTTCCTGAAATCTTTTTTATCTTATCCCACACTTTTGTAGTAGGTGTTCGGCAGTTTATTGAAGATACATAACTTTGCCATGAAGTTCTCCTGGACTGTTTAATTATGTACCCTGCTTTTGCTCTAAGCTTGCGAAAGGAACTAAGGTTACCTTGTGTGGGATATTTATTAAAAATTCTCAGAGCTGTTTTCCGTTTTTTAATTGCAAGAGCACACTCATTATTCCACCACGGTACAGGGGCGCGTCCAGGTTTACCGGATGTAGTTGGTATGGTCGCTTGAGCGGCATGGATGATAGTGTCTGTGATGTAAGCTACTTGCTGCGGTGCGTCAGAGAGTGCCTGGTTGTTGTCAAAAACAACAAGGTCCCTGAAACGATACCGGTCAGCATACTGCAGCTTCCACTTCCTATGTCTGAGATATTCTTGCTGATTTAAAATGATTTTCAGGATTATAGGATAGTGATCGCTACTAGAGAGATCATCGTGGACTTGCCATTCGAAGTTCAACGAGATAGTAGGCGAACACAAGGCGAGATCTATCATTGATGACGTACCATGTCCAGTGCTAAAATGGGTGGCCTCGCCCGTGTTTAAAAGTACCAAGTTATTATAAGTTAAAAAGCCTTCTACGAGAGTACCCCTGGCGTCAGTAAAATCACTGCCCCAGAGACAGTTATGGGCATTAAAATCTCCTACTAATATAATGGGTGCAGGTAGTTGAGCAAAGAGGTTATTCAGGTCCATGTAAGATATTCTATTAGCAGGTGGTAAGTATATATTACATATAGTGGTAGGGCTAGGGAGGGACACTCTGACAGCTACTGCCTGCAGAGGCGTCCGTAGGGTTAGTTCCTCTGAGTAGCAGCTGTCATGAATAGCGATCGCTACTCCTCCACTAGCCCTTTCAATGAACATCTTATCTTTACGATAGAGAGAATAACCCTTTGGGAGAATATTATCGCTAGGCTTAAAACGAGTTTCTTGAAGACATATACATTTAGGACTAAAATTAGAAATAAGCAAACGGATTTCTTCAAGATGTGCTCTGTACCCGTTGCAGTTCCACTGCAACAAGGCCATGATATGTTTTGCTTACTTCAATAAGAGGCCCGTGCTATGCCCGGGCAATAGACAATCTTTTTAAAAAGTTGGTTTTACCCCCAGACGGGTTCAAGGGAATGCCGAGAGCTGCGGCTACATCCTTCTTCTGCTTGGGGGTTTACGTTTTCCGTGGTGTTTCGGTAAAAGGAACTCACTGTCATCAGGAATAGAATCTGATTCAGTGGGTTCAATTGTACTAGGTGGAGTCATTTCATCTTTGTCATTGGTAGTTTCCATTTCGTCTTGGTCCTTTCCTCTCTCAAGTACAAGCTTAATTAGTTGATCCATTTTTTCTTGCATTTTATCCATTTTCAGATTTTGGGCAGAGATTGTTTCTTGCAATAATTCCTGAGTGGCGATCAATCTTTTGTTTTCCTCCTTCAAGGCAAGTAGTTCTGATGACTGTTCAGGTGGTTCTGCAACAGTAGCTGCTTTGGCGTAACTTGAGGCTAATGTCATTGTCGGGTATAAATCGTTGTATTTAAGCTTGGCTTCTCGGTAAGAAAGTTTATCCACAGTCCTAAATTCAGCAATCTTTTTCTCTTCAAGCCACCGTCTGCACTGCTTGGAAGTTGCCGCATGTCCACCGCTGCAATTGATGCAGCGAGGTCCGGACTCGCAAGGGGTTCCATCATGCGTCTGCTGGCCGCAATTCGGGCACGTGGGCTTCGATTTACAATGGGCTTGGCCATGACCAAAGCGTTGAGAAATAAAACATCGAGTCGGATTTGGAATATAATGTCTGACATGTATAGAGTTGTAACCAGCTATTATTTTTTTCGGAACAGAACCGGTAGAAAAGGTTAATATGATCGTAGCTGTTGGTACTTTCTTTCCATCTATCTGTCGTTCAATACGGTATACATCCGTGACATTTTGAGAAGCGAGTTCGGATTTTATTTCCTCAACAGTACAGCATAATAGGTCGTTACAAGTGATCACTCCTTTTGATGAGTTAAGGGAGGCATGTGGAGTAACTTGAATCGGAAATAGACTTGAAAAGCTGGTGGTTTTCAGTAGAAGTTGAGACTGGATATCGGTATCTGTTTCGACAAGTAGGAGAGATCTGTTTCTGACTTTCGTAACATTGCGGACTGTTCCTGCTAGACCTCTTATGGCTTTCTCAATAGCAAACGGCGATACGCTACAGAATGTTTTGCCATCGGTTCTTTCTATTAGCAGAAATCTAGGAGATGCTGGTTTATTCGGGTTAAGATTTTGTAGTACTTGATTCCTTGGAACAAAACTTTCTTTCAAGGGTCGAATTCTTTTCTTTGGGGGGGAAGTTGGGGGGTAATTAAGTGTATCCATGTGTGGTCCCACGAGTAGCTAGGGAAGTAAATGTCCGCTCCCACAGAGCCCCGCTTGTGGGAGTAAGGCTATGGTAAAACTGGAGGTCGCCATTTGTCCAGAGTTCATCGTTCGAAACTACTTTAACCCGTAGCCATTCAGCTCCTCGGCACGATTGTCAACACCTTGAGCTTGGGTTCATTTCCATGTACTTTGCCATTTTTGTCAACAGATGTGGGCGCTTCAAGCATATGGAGGGAGCCGGCAAGAATAAAGAAAGTAAGAGAAGAAGAGAAGAAAGAAGACAAAAGAGAAGGAAAGGAGTGAGAAGAAAAACGCAATGCTCAGTACTCCCCCCACATACTCCGGTCACCAGAAGGAACCCACTCGACCGAGACGGTCCAAACTTGGTCTGGACCCTCACCCCAGACCTTATCGCCATGGGTGACCCTGCTGGGAGCAAATAAATTGCTCCCGACGATAGCTCTGGGGATCACGGGGCCACGCAAGCCCCCACACCACGTCAAGGTGTTCGGATCCTTTGAGGGGGTATTTGTTGGAACCATGGATGATGATTCCAATCCATGATCTGGCTCCAGAGTCTCCAGAGGCAAGGTACAACCGGGCCCATATTCAGACTCGGAATGTGGTTGAGCGAGTCAAGTCGAGGTGGCGCTGTTCCCGTCAGGACCGAGTGCTGCATTACTCGCCGACTGTGGCGTCGGCAATAATATCCACCGTGTGTGTATTACACAACACTGCTGCACACCACAGGCTGCCACTCCCAGACGATGACGAGCCACCGATTATTGCCGAACCGGTTCTTCCTGCGTAGGAGTACCTCGGAAGAAACGGGTTTCTTCGGGCAGGACAGAGAGCCAGAAACGACCTACTGAGGAGGCGCTTCCGCTAGCTAGCTCATCAACTTATTTCACTCATATGTGCCTTGTTTTCTTTCATTTAATCTTGACATTTTCTAACAACTACTAAATTATTCCACTAACTAACATTACCAACTACCATTACTTCATTTACTCTTTACATTTTCCAGCGACTAATAAATAATTCAACGAAATAACATTACTAACAAATATCTTATTTCACCAATATGTACCTGCTTTTCTTTCATCAATTTTACTCTTTACATTTTTCAGCAACTAATAAATAATTCAACTAACTAACATCAGGCCTACTAACAAATAAATAAATATCTACATTGAGTAAGCCAAAGCATAGCAGTTCTGAGTATTTATCTAATTCTGATATTAATTACTAGCTGTGTATTATCAACTCATAAAAGATATCAACAATCGTGCGGTTGGATTATTCCTAATACCAATGTTGGTAGTGATATATATCTCAAAAACAGTTCATATTGTGTTCCGGACTTTCGACAACTGAAAACTTGTATCTGCAGCGAAGAAGTGTGGTCACAGATAGCGTAGACCTGGTGTCAAAGTTCATGGCTTTAATTTAAAATAATAATAAAATGGGGTGGTAAGATCGCCCTTGTGGTGCCCCGTTCAAACGATCTAATCTTCCATCCATAGCCTTAATTGGGGAACAATGATTTTGTATCAAGTTTCGATGTTATTAAAAAAAAAACTGTACATTCAGTATTGATACTGATAACTTGAATTTAATGATTTTAATTTAATGATTTTAATTTTCAAATTTAATGATCTAGGCCTATATTTAATTAATCAATGCCATTTATTTGTTTGTATGTTTTTAGCATATCCCCCAGCACTCCAGCAATTGGTTTTAAATGTTCATTTGCTTCTACAGCTGCATCTGCCGAGCGTCGCTGTTCAGCAATCAGTGCAGCCTGATTATTCGAGGATGTTTCTGCCGCTGTCAGGGTTTCTTTCAAATGGGTTTGCTCACGACCTCGAAGGAAAATAATTCACATATTTTAATATATCATTTGAGGAAGTCATTTTTGAAGGAAGTAGGAATTCACTAAACATATCAATAAACCGCAACAGTATAGTTGGTACAAGTTTGAAGAACAAATGGATTCATCAGGTTGTGAAATCATATTATTCTAGTATGAACTGTTGCACAGTTGAGAAAGATGTGAACGTCTCGGTACGCACCCAAACGTTTCTCACATGATAGGGAGACTACTTTATTTCAAGTAGTCTACTCGACTAGTAGGCCCACTTTGAACAGTGTTTCTACCTTTTAATTTATCATTTTCCAAGCTCAATTTTTTCAGACAACTTGGTTCAACAAACCTATATGTAATGAGTTGGGTAATGTTATATATTAGTATTAGGCACTATTGTGATATATGTATGTATATATATATGCTGCACTCATGACTACGATCTATTGGCGTTGGAGAATGAGACGAGAGGTTATTTTATGATGTGTTATTATATATATACATATATGATTAACTTAACTTTAAAGGAAGCCTTTATATAAAGTCCTCCAAGCTGTTTGTAGCCTACTATTATGAAAAGATTTTCAAGTTGTGTTATAGATCTCACCATGCACCACCGAAGCCATCTGAGTGGCTGCAGTGTATGTCCCGGACGTGCTTGGGGCGCTCAAACTGTGCACGTTTAGTACGGGCGTTGTCAGCACACTGACGGCAGATGCGGAAGGTGTGCAACTCTGTTTTTTTGGTTTTTTCAACAGTTCTCTTTTTTTTGGCAACGGGCGAGCCCACACTTTCCGACGAGACGCTGCCTGCAGATTCTACTGGTGGAAAGTCGCACCATGCATTATCGCATCCAACATTATCGTATTGATTTCCTGGACTCTCCTGTGAATTATTCAATAAACATCATTCATAACTGTATAAAAAATCTTGGTGTCAATGTACCTTATTACCATTTTTGAATAACTTTTCAATAACCATGACTTACCGGAAAACCCACTTCCATCACCGCATTTGAGTCACCTGTCAATAGGGTTTCCCCCACGAGGGCGTTTGTCCACTTTTGAAGGTCGGTCGTGGTTTCGTTCTTGCTCAACGGGCCACTCCCCGTTTGGTTATACGGCCCCTCTCGAGGCCACCTTTGCTCTTCGCAGACCGTCCCATGTCGCGCCAAGTCTGAGAATGAATGTTTTTTTCTAACATATTATTGTTGTACTTGAAATACCAGATTATCCTAAAAGTATTATTCTATATTGTTGATTTCTACAATCATCCTGTTGATAGCAATGTTGCCCGTATCACATAATTTTTTATACCATAGGTAATCATTTGCTTATAATGAACAAATGAAACTGATATAGGATAGTTAATTTATAACATTTCAAATAAAATAGAATGCCCGAAGCAATCAATATAGAAGACTCTTGCAGCTTGGCACGTCGAACAGTCTAGGTCTATTTAGATATTCTATATGTGAATCAACTAGATCCCTTTAATGTGATGTCTTGTCGGGGCACAGGTGTACTGTTCACAAGGATTAGCCGATAATGAGAATGATCCCTTGCGGGCAATACCCTAATAAAACGATTTGGTTCTCTTGATATAGAAAGGTGGGCCTATAAGACTATTTTCTAGTTTTGGTTTTTAGTAACTGTTCTTAATGAATGGCATCAAAGTCTGGGTTGAGACATTCTACAAAAGAATTAGCAATGCAGTGAGGCTAGGGATCTAGAACTTGACACATTTTTAATAATAATTAAACCTAAGGTCAATTAGAAAGTTATTATGTACTTACACACTTCCATTGTTCAATGGATTTGTTTGCTCCGACACATCCGTTCAAGAGCTGAGCCAACTCGTTATATAAATCATTCTGCTGCTCATTTGTAAACGTGATGGAAAACTTATTCCTAATAAGTTCAGGGTGGTGTTCAAAGAACTCCACCATCAGTTCTTGCTGTTGCTTTGTTGCGTGTGACATTTTCAAGACTTGTTTAATTATACAATCTAATAACACAAGCTAATCTGAATTAAATTTCCTGAAAAAATTGCTATGCTCTTGGAAAATCTCTCTAGGCTACGATTTGAAAAATCTTTGACAGTAAATTATATTTCGAACGCGCGCCTCTCAATTGAAACCACGCCCCATTTTGTAACAACGTTTGTCATTGGTTCGTTGAGGTGTATCGTGTACTCGTTCACGCAAGCACAGCACGCTAGAACGTGTTCCTACGCGTACCCGATTTCAGCAAGGAAGGCTGTGGTGGATTCGAATTCACGTCCGAGATTTCCGCGCTCTCAATTTCACATTGTGAGAATTTTTCTCGAGTCTAGCTATTTTCACATTTCGTCTTTCGCGCGTGGATTGGAAACGTGAAAATATACAATTCCACGTGAGCGTCGAGTCTAAGCCCCCTGGGCGCAAGCTCTTAGGGGTAGTTAGTTAGAGTTGAGGTTTGGAGGCGCGTCGACAGCGAGGTCATTTAGCGCCTATGTTCATGTCCGTGTACTTTGCCATAGCTGTCAACGTTTGGGGATGTTTCGAGCATATGGAGGGAGCGGTATAGAACGAGATAGAAAAGTAAGATAATAGTAATGTAGAATATAAAACAAATATGACAAGAAAACGAAATAGAATGAAAACACAAACGCAAGTACACCCTCCATATTCTTCGGTCACCAAGTCCAAAAGGCTTCCACTCGACCGAGACGGCAGCATGCAGTAACTTGTGTTGTGTATGTTTAAGACTATTATTGTTTTTAGGGAGCTCGACGCGAGCATAGTCTTTCTCTGCGCTGTCTCAAGAGTAACTGAAAGGAATCATTCACGATGTGCATCGACAATCGAAACGCTCGGAACTTGCCCGATTATTGCAATTGTTGTCGTACTTTTGTAAACATGACACTGATTTACGTAATTTGACAACAATTCAACATTACATTGCTGCTTCTATTTTGCTTCTAATCTGAGCAACAATGAAATCAGAATAGACAAGCTACGTCAAGGTTAGTTTTATCAGAATCGAATCAATGTTCACAGAATTAGTTGTTCCAGCCATAATTCCTCCTGTGCGTTGCCGTTCTTCCATATAACCCATGTCCTGTCTTCCCATCCTCCGTATCCTCTAGGTCAAGACATTGAGTTGCTTCAAAGCCAAGTGGCTCCAAACAAATTGGGCCAAGGCCTTCACAACCTTCGCAGGCTTATGCATTGAGTTTTGGGCCTAGAGACTGGAGAAATTAGGCCTAGGTTTTCACAACCTTTGTAGGCTTATCATTTCTTAATTTGTAATGCATTGTAGAGAACCCCCTCAAAGGATCCGGACATCTTAACGTGGTGTGGGTGCTCGAGTTGGGCAATGATCCCCAGAGCTATCGTCGGGAGCAATTTATTTGCTCCCAGCAGGGTCACCCACGGCGATAAGGTCTGGAGTGAGGGTCCAGACCAAGTTCGGACCGTCTCGGTCGAGTGGAAGCCTTCTGGTGACCGGAATATTTGGACGAGTACTGAAGCTTGCGATTGTTAATCCATTATATTTAGTAGTAGTAGTATTAGGGTTTAAAGTTGGTTAGTGTTAAGGTTTGAAAATGCGTCACCAAACGCAAAGTGCGAACCTAGGGGTTTCTATTTTCATTTTATTTCGGTTTTTTTCTCTTCATTCCATCTACCGTCTCATTTTCTTTTCTTTTATATCATCTCATCTCACTTTTCTAGCTCATTCCATCCCGCTCCCTCCATATGCTTGAAACATCCACAAACGTTGGCCACTATGGCGAAGTACACGGACATGAACATAGGCGCTAAATGACCTCGCTGTTGACGCGCCGTTAAACCCTAACACTAACCAAGAGGCTCCGCCTTAGTGTGTAGTTGTCTTATTAGTTCCAGTGTCTTATTGGAGGAAAAGAGAAAAGGTAGTATCATTATTTCGCTATATATATTTTGATATTTGTCTGGTACACCTGCGCACAGATGTTGTCCTATATTCAAAATAAATTTCATTTCACTGTCGTAAAGAGGGTTAGGGTTTAGTCCCATAACAATAATAGAACACAAACGACGTTTTAAATATCTATATTTTCTTAAAAAAACTCACTCAGTACAATTTTCCATACCTGACTTGTTTGTTGAAGAACAAAAACCCTACTGTTTTTCTTCAACAATCAAGTTTTTATTCTACTTGGCCGAACATGCCAATAAGTAGAAGATGGCGGTGGTTTCTGCGCTCTCTCGTCACTGCCCTCTCGCTACCTCAATCTAATCAGGTGAGGCCTAACAAGGGATATGTACCAATGAACAGATATTTAAATTCGCCTAGCCTTGCTGTACTCACATTTCCGTATCTATTGGAATCTAAAGAATTACTTCGCTCTTGCCTGGACAACATGGTTAAAACACTCGATAATAATACATATAACATCGTCTCGTCCATTCATGATGGAACTGTAATATTCAATGAAAGGAATAATTTTGAAGAAGAAGCAAAACTTGTATGATTATGTGAATCAAAGAGGGTGTGAAAAATATTTTTGAAATCATTCCAACTGGCCTACCAAAGAAATACTTCACTCCACTCCGATACGCGCGCTGGCATCGTTCTGTCGTCGCTTAGAAGGCTCTGTTTTGCGTCTTCTAACGTAGTTAGATAATAAGGTCTTGTTGATATCTTTGAAACTTCGCAGTAAGTTTTGCCTGTTTCATTGAATGCAGTGCTGGTGGGAGTCGGGGCTGTGATCGGCTTGGGTGTTCATCTGACGAAGGTGCTGTAGAATAGTCGTGCCGTCTCGAAGGAGGCCTGTGGAGGTTGAAATGATGATGAAACAATATAGTAAATAATGAAGTAATAATATCACACTTCGAGTGTTGGTTCAAAAGCTGTTCGTTTATTCCAAAATCCAGTCAAACTTTACAGACTCAACACGTTGCTAAGCACAACAATACCCTGGTTGCTAAGCTGAAAACATCCTCATTGTTCTCACTTCACAGGGCTCAACCTGCACCATCTAGAATACCGTGAGTGGTCCTAAAGGTACGTTCATACTACTACGGCAAAAGTCGCAAAACGTTTTTTCAGTCAAGGTTGGTCACCCGAACCAATCAGAAACTTGCCGTACCACGCGATGCGGCTGTGCCGTCCGAGTTGAATCAACTTTCTGCCTCACCGCTAGCTTGCCGTGATACGGTTTGTGACGTAGTCGGCCTAATCACGGCCGCTTTCCCTACGCAGGGTGGGTGTAGAACCAACTGTTCAGCGATCGACTCTTTTGGCGCCAATCAAACCACGTCACATTTGTACCAGCATTTTGATAAACCAATCTTGTCTAATGAATTTATCATTGCTCTCGTGAGCAAGAAACATTTTACGTACAGAGTAACTGATGCCCTGCACAAAGATGAACCTTTGAGAACGAAAACTTGAGTGGAGATCGGAGCTCAACTTAACATAACCTCAAAATAAGTTCACTTGCCGTCTGACGTTTACCGTAGAACTCTGAACGAAAGGAAAAGAACTTGTGTTTACCGCAACGGAAAAACCGTATATGCGGCATCCACAAGCCTATAGCGAGAGTTGGACTTGGACCTTGTCCTGTAGATTTGTTCGCATCCACAAGCCTATAGCGAGAGTTGGACTTGGATCTTGTCCTGTAGATTTGTTCGCATTGATAGCCCCCCCCCCCTTCCCCACGATCTCCAGAGCTGTCGTCGAGAGCGAAAGGTCACCCATGGCGATAAGGTCTGGAGTGAGGGTAGAGACCAAGTTCGGACCGTCTCGGTCGAGTGTAAGCCTTTTGGTGACCGGGTATATGAACCTTGCAGTGGTATTTTCATTGTATTTCGTTTTGTTTCACTTCTCTCTTCATGTATCGTCTTCTTATATTTTATTTTATATTCTTACTAACGCCCAACGGTGACTTCAGTTACTAGCGCTAGCGATAATTGACTCTGCCACAATCATCATCCTTCAATTCAATTCAATTCACTTTCCTTTATTTTGTGAAATACATATACCGTGCTCGGGAAGTGAATAATATAATGTATATATATATAATACAAAAAAGGCGATATTCAATTTTTTTTTTTTGGCAGGACTGGGTCCTGCCCTATTGATCTTCCATATAACCCTGTCAATAAAATACAAATATGATAATAATACTATGCTAATGGCATGATATATTATAACACAGTAATAATAGTGCTATAGTTGTTCAGTAGTAATAACAATAGAAATATAATAGGAGTTAAAGAAGTGATATTAATAATATGGGGATACATATTACTATAATGAATGTCTTCAGGTAGACTCTTGATACTCTAATACTCTTGAGGCGGTTTTTAAAGGAGTGTTGGTTCAACGATTTCAGTTGTTTGGGTACACTATTGTAGAGGGTTGCTGCACTGTGTTTAAAACAGGCTTTATATTTTGTGGTTCTATGCGCCGAAATGTTCAACAGGTTTTTGTGCCGGTGTAAAGAAATTTCTTTACGGCAGCAATAGTTTACGGCTATAATGATATACCGGTAATAGCTTACTGCACAGTAAAGATATACCAGCAATAGTTTACGTCGCCGTAAAGCTATCCCAGCATATTATTAGGGTAGCTGGAATAGTATTATACACGTTAAGACATATCCGTAATAATATAACGGCTGGAGAAGAGTGTTATTGTAACCAAACCAGGGTACACAAAACAACAGTACAGATATAACGGCGTCATATTATTACGGATGAAATACTATATGTTCTAGGTCCAAATAGGGTGTCCGACAACAACCGTAATGATATACCAGCGTGATATTATTATGGGATACGTGAGGTGGTGAAATACAGTACAGATATACCAGTGTGATATTATTATAGGTTCCCAGCGGCACATCATTATAGGTAGGGTCCTAGGTCCATATAGGGTCTACGCACACAACCGTAATGATATACCAGCATGATATTATTATCGGATACGTGAGGTATTGAATTACAGTACAGATATACCAGCGTGATATTATTATGGGTTCCCAGCGGCACATCATTATAGGTAGGGTCCTAGGTCCATATAGGGTCTACGCACACAACCGTAATGATATACCAGCATGATATTATTATCGGATACGTGAGGTATTGAATTACAGTACAGATATACCAGCGTGATATTATTATGGGTTCCCAGCGGCACATCATTATAGGTAGGGTCCTGGGTCCATCTAGGGTCTACGCACACAACCGTAATGATATACCAGCATGATATTATTATCGGATACGTGAGGTATTGAATTACAGTACAGATATACCAGCGTGATATTATTATGGGTTCCCAGCGGCACATCATTATAGGTAAGGTCCTAGGTCCATATAGGGTCTACGCACACAACCGTAATGATATACCAGCATGATATTATTATCGGATACGTGAGGTATTGAATTACAGTACAGATATACCAGCGTGATATTATTATGGGTTCCCAGCGGCACATCATTATGGGTAGGGTCCTAGGTCCATATGGGTGTACGACCACAACCGTAATGATATACCAGCATGATATTATTATCGGATATGTGAGGTATTGAATTACAGTACAGATATACCAGCGTGATATTATTATGGGTTCCCAGCGGCACATCATTATGGGTAGGGTCCTAGGTCCAGTTAGGGTGTAGGAACACAACCGTAATGATATACCAGCGTGATATTATTATCGGATACGTAAGGTATTGTAATACAGTACAGATATACCAGCGTGACATTATTATAGGTTCCAAGCGGCACATCATTATAGGTAGGGTCCCAAGTCCATATGGGCGTACGACCACAACCGTAATGATATACCAGCATGATATTATTATCGGATATGTGAGGTATTGAATTACAGTACAGATATACCAGCGTGACATTATTATAGGTTCCAAGCTGCACATCATTATGGGTAGGGTCCTGAGTCCATATGGCTATACGACCACAACCGTAATGATATACCAGCATGATATTATTATCGGATATGTGAGGTATTGAATTACAGTACAGATGAACCAGCGTGATATTATTATAGGTTCCCAGCGGCACATCATTATAGCTGGGGTCCCAAGTCCATATAGGGTGTAGGAACACAACCGTAATGATATACCAGCATCATATTATAAAAGGTTGGGTAAGGTATCAAATTACAGTACAGATAAACCAGCGTGATATTATCATAGGTTCCCAGCGGCACATCATTATGTGTGGGGACCCAAGTCCATATGGGTGTACGAACACAACCGTAATGATATACCAACGTGATATTATTATCGGATACTAGAGGTATTGAATTACAGTACAGATATACCAGCGTGATATTATTATGGGTTCCCAGCGGCACATCATTATGTATGGGGGTCGTAGGTCCATATAGGGTGTAGGAACACAACCGTAATGATATACCAGCATCATATTATTATAGGTTGGGTGAGGTATCAAATTACAGTACAGATAAACCAGCGTGATATTATTATAGGTTCCCAGCGGCACATCATTATGTGTGGGGACCCAAGTCCATATGGGTGTACGAACACAACCGTAATGATATACCAACGTGATATTATTATAGGTTGGGTAAGGTATCAAATTACAGTACAGATAAACCAGCGTGATATTATAGGTTCCCAGCGGCACATCATTATGTGTGGGGACCCAAGTCCATATGGGTGTACGAACACAACCGTAATGATATACCAACGTGATATTATTATCGGATACTAGAGGTATTGAATTACAGTACAGATATACCAGCGTGATATTATTATAGGTTCCCAGCGATACATCATCATAGCTGGGGACCCAAGTCCATATGAGTGTACGAACACAACCGTAATGATATACCAACGTGATATTATTATCGGATATTATCGGGTATCAAGTGGAACTATAAGATCTAATGAAAGCTAGTAATTGCTAGTGAGGTCTAGTTTAATTGTTATCTAGTGAAATCTAATGGTATCGAGTGAAACTATAAGATCTGATGAAAGCTAGTAATTGCTAGTAAGGTCTAGTATAAATGTTATCTAGTGAAATCCCATGATATCAAGTGGAAATTTGAGATCTAATGAAAGCTAGTAATGGCTTGTGAGGTCAAGCACAAATGTTTTCTAGTGAATTCCTATGGTAACAAGTGAAACTATAAGATCTGATGAAAGCCAGCGATGTCAAGGTCTATGCAAGGTCAAGTGTGCAAGGTCTAGTATAAATGTGTTTCAGTAAAATCTTATGGTATCGAGTGAAACTATAAGATCTAATGACAGCTAGTGGCGGCTAGTGAGGTCTAGTATAAATGTTTTGTAGTGAAATCTAATGATATCGAGTGAAACTATAAGATATAATGAAAGCTAGTAATTGCTAGTGAGGTCTAGTATAAATGTTATCCAGTGAAATCTCATGGTATCGAGTGAAACTATAATATCTGATGAAAGCTATTAATTGCTAGTGAGGTCTAGTATAAATGTTATCTAGTGAAATCTTATGGTATCGAGTGAAACTATAAGATCTGATGAAAGCTAGTAATTGCTAGTGAGGTCTAGTATAAATGTTATCTAGTGAAATCTTATGGTATCGAGTGAAACTATATGATCTGATGAAAGCTAGTAATTGCTAGTGAGGTCTAGTATAAATGTTATCCAGTGAAATCTTATGGTATCGAGTGAAACTATAAGATCTGTTGAAAGCTAGTAATTGCTAGTGAGGTCTAGTATAAATGTTATCTAGTGAAATCTTATGGTATCGAGTGAAACTATAATATCTGATGAAAGCTATTAATTGCTAGTGAGGTCTAGTATAAATGTTATCTAGTGAAATCTTATGGTATCGAGTGAAACTATAAGATCTGATGAAAGCTAGTAATTGCTAGTGAGGTCTAGTATAAATGTTATCTAGTGAAATCTTATGGTATCGAGTGAAACTATAAGATCTGATGAAAGCTAGTAATTGCTAGTGAGGTCTAGTATAAATGTTATCTAGTGAAATCTTATGGTATCGAGTGAAACTATATGATCTGATGAAAGCCAGTAATGGCTAGTGAGGTCTGATATAAATGTTATCTAGTGAAATCTTATGGTATCGAGTGAAACTATAAGATCTGTTGAAAGCCAGTAATTGCTAGTGAGGTCTAGTATAAATGTTATCTAGTGAAATCTTATGGTATCGAGTGAAACTATAAGATCTGTTGAAAGCCAGTAATTGCTAGTGAGGTCTAGTATAAATGTTATCTAGTGAAATCTTATGGTATCGAGTGAAACTATAAGATCTGATGAAAGCTAGTAATTGCTAGTGAGGTCTAGTATAAATGTTATCTAGTGAAATCTTATGGTATCGAGTGAAACTATAAGATCTGATGAAAGCTAGTAATTGCTAGTGAGGTCTAGTATAAATGTTATCTAGTGAAATCTTATGGTATCGAGTGAAACTATAAGATCTGATGAAAGCTAGTAATTGCTAGTGAGGTCTAGTATAAATGTTATCCAGTGAAATCTTATGGTATCGAGTTAAACTATAAGATCTGATGAAAGCTAGTAATTGCTAGTGAGGTCTAGTATAAATGTTATCCAGTGAAATCTTATGGTATCGAGTGAAACTATAAGATCTGTTGAAAGCTAGTAATTGCTAGTGAGGTCTAGTATAAATGTTATCTAGTGAAATCTTATGGTATCGAGTGAAACTATAAGATCTGATGAAAGCTAGTAATTGCTAGTGAGGTCTAGTATAAATGTTATCTAGTGAAATCTTATGGTATCGAGTGAAACTATATGATCTGATGAAAGTCAGTAATTGCTAGTGAGGTATAGTATAATTGTTATCTAGTGAAATCTCATGGTATCAAGTGGAACTATAAGATCCGACGAAAGCCAGTAATTGCTAGTGAGGTCTAGTATAAATGTTATCTAGTGAAATCTTATGGTATCAAGTGAAACTATAAGATCTAATGGAAGATAGCGATGTCTTGTGAGGTCTAGTATGAATGTTATCCAGTGAAATCTTATGGTATCGAGTGAAACTATAAGATCTAATGAAAGCTAGTAATTGCTAGTGAGGTCTAGTATAAATGTTATCCAGTGAAATCTTATGGTATCGAGTGAAACTATAAGATCTGATGAAAGCCAGTAATCGCTAGTGAGGTCTAGTATAAATGTTATCTAGTGAAATCTTATGGTATCGAGTGAAACTATAAGATCTGATGAAAGCTAGTAATCGCTAGTGAGGTCTAGTATAAATGTTATCTAGTGAAATCTTATGGTATCGAGTGAAACTATAAGATCTGATGAAAGCTAGTAATCGCTAGTGAGGTCTAGTATAAATGTTCTCTAGTGAAATCTTATGGTATTGAGTGAAACTATAAGATCTGATGGAAGATAGCGATGTCTTGTGAGGTCTAGTATGAATGTTATCCAGTGAAATCTTATGGTATCGAGTGAAACTATAAGATCTAATGAAAGCTAGTAATTTCTAGTGGGGTCCGGTAAAAATGATCTCTAGTGATATCTTATGGTATCGAGTGAAACTATAAGATCTGTTGAAAGCCAGTAATCGCTAGTGAGGTCTAGTATGAATGTTATCTAGTGATATCTTATAGTATCGAGTGAAACTATATGATCTAATGAAAGCTAGTAATCTCTATTGGGGTCTGGTATAAATGATCTCTAGTGAAATCTTATGATTTCGAGTGAAACTATATGATCTGATGAAAGATAGCGATGTCTAGTGAGGTCTAATATGAATGTTATCTAGTGAAATGTTATTGTATCTAGTGAAACTATAAGATCTGATGAAAGCTAGTAATTGCTCGTGAGGTCTAGTATAAAACTTATCTCGTGAAATCTTATGGTATCGAGTGAAACTATAACATCTAATGAAAGCTAGTAATCGCTAGTTGGGTCTGGTATAAATGATCTCTAGTGAAATCTTATGGTATCGAGTGAAACTTTGAGATCTGATGAAAGCCAGCAATGTCTAGTGAGGTCTTGTTCAAATTCTTCCAAGTGGTAACTCATTATATGAAGTGAAGATATAAGATCTGATGAGAGCTAGTGGCGGCTAGGGATTTCTAGTGTAAATTTTCTCTAGCGATATCCGATTGCAACTACTAAAACCATCATTATCCGATCAAAGGCAGTCAATTCTATTACAGATATGCTCTAATAATTGTTCAATATATCTTGTATATTAATTGCTCGCCAATTCGTATATTATGGCGGTAACAATCATCATCTGATCCTAATCTTGGCTTTTTCAAATTTTCCATTTCATCACTTTAAACAATGTGAGTAATGTTCATTCTGTTCTCAAGATAAAATTGGTATTCATCGCTTTTAAATTCAAGTTCAACATAGAAAAATTATCAACGTCTACAGCTGGTGTCAATCTTCATCAGTAAGAGTAAGATAAAATGTCAAAATCGAGGTGAGAAGATATTATGTGCATTGTATCTCAACAAATGTCTCGGTTATCCTCGACACTTTTCAGCTATGTTTTCCCATCTGTAATTTCCATTTGAAACATTTCAGTGAAAAGAGGAAATTGTTTGAAACGTATCAGGACTAACAAAAATCTACCCAATTTAAAACTTCATTCTACCAAGTTCCTGTTCCACAAATAACAAATTTGTTGATCAAGCGATGATTAGTGGATTAACTTGTTATTACCCTTGGTTACCAATGGTAGTTTTCGCACTCCTATTGATATAATTAGCCTAATTAACACATTTTCGTTATTAGTAATATGGGGTCTGTACTGAATATAGAATTGTATTTATCAAAGTGTGATTGATTATGTTTCGTATGGTTTATTGACATTATTATATATTTCTATGAATTAAAAACTTTCACACGACAGATTTTTTTCACACTTCTTAGAAAGGATGCACAAGTTCTATTAAGAGCTTATCATGCTGAGGTAGGAAGTAATCGTTCGTAGCCTTATGTTGGGAAACATTCCAGTCACTTAAAAGACTGAGGGAAACACGAAAATCCTCAGTCAGAATGGACATCCGATAGGAATTGAACCCCGGTCTCCTGGATGGCGTTTCAGAGCGCTACCAACTGATATACCCGCCTCAGTCGAACAGATAATAGTGTCGAACAATTAGAACAGGTAACATCTTTTATCGCCATATTATTCAAATTGCTATACAGAAAATATACAAGATATGCATAAGTATTTACTAGAGAATATTTGTACTAGGAATCACTAGCTTTCTTCAGATCACAATAGATTCACTAGATATCATAAGACATTACATGAAAAATGTGTACAAGTAATCACGCGACATTACTAGGTCACATCAGATCTTCAAGTTATACTTGAAATCATTCGATATCTCTAGAGCATATTCACAGTAGAAATCACCTGTCATCGCTAGCTTTCATCAGATCTTATAGTTACACTTGATATCATACGATTCCACTAGATAATATTATTACTAGATGTCACTAGCAATTACTAGCTTTCATCAGATCTTATAGTTCCACTTGATACCATAAGATATCGCTAGAGAATATTTATACTAGACATCACTCGTCGTCACTAGCTCCTATCAGATCTTGTAGTTACTATCGACATCATTAGAAATCACTGGTAAATATGTATACAAAAAATCGCTAGTTATCACCAGCTTTCATAATATATTTAACGCTATACTTGATATGGTGAGTATTTTAATTGTTGAGGGAGAAGTATTGTTCTGACAAAGGCAGCATAGCATGACTTAATATAGTACAATTTTTGTGTAATAAAGTTACCTAGCTGTATACAGTATTTCAGTTATGGAATGAATTAAATATGCAATTGGTATTTTTCATCCACGTGAGTAAGGTGTTGAATTCAGTATCATAAGTCAAAATGATTAAAAGATTATGTAAGCAAATATGATAATCAAGTCATCATTTGGTTTGAAGAATGTTTAGAGCTTGATCACAGAGTCAAAATGGATTCCACATCGATCTGTTGTGTTTCAAAATGTTCGGTTTGGCCATATTTGACAAAATCAATTACTTATTTGATACATCACCATTGAATAAACCCAGAAATAATTTTAGTGAGTGAATATCTCGCTGTTTACTCAATACTTATGCTACGATTTCCTATTTTTTTTAAAAAGAGATACAAATTTCAGTGAATAGAAAAAAGTTGTAATGTAACGTAATATGCACTAAAATAAATCCACAAAATTAAAACTCGTGACAATTTAGGACAGGACATTAAGGCGTGATTATTTATATTTTGTACGGTTCATAGACATTTTACTGCATTATAAAAGAATGGAAACTTTCACACGCCAGGATATATAACAGATAATACATGTTGCCGCATAATATACATTGCTAAGCAGTGAATATGCAAGGTATGTACTAGTGATTACCAGAGAATATGTGTACTATCAATCACTAGCTGTGTTCAGATCATTATAGATTCACAAGTTACCATTAGACATAACAAGTGAATATTTGCACTAGAATTCACTCAACATTGGGCCTTCTATGGCTATCATCAGATCTTATATTCATACTTGACAACATAAGATATTACCAGAAAACTATTGCCAATAGAAATCCCTAGCCGCCTTTAGCTCTCATCAGATCCTATAGCTTCACTTTATATAATAAGATTTCACTAGAGCAAATTTATACTAGACCTCACTAGACATCGCTAGCTTTCATCAGATCTTATAGTTTCACTCGATACCATAAGATTTCACTAGATAACATTTATACTAGACCTCACTAGACATCGCTAGCTTTCATCAGATCTTATAGTTTCACTCGATACCATAAGATTTCACTAGATAACATTTATACTAGACCTCACTAGCCATTACTAGCTTTCATCAGATCTTATAGTTTCACTCGATACCATAAGATTTCACTAGATAACATTTATACTAGACCTCACTAGCAATTACTAGCTTTCATCAGATCTTATAGTTTCACTCGATACCATAAGATTTCACTAGATAACATTTATACTAGACCTCACTAGCAATTACTGGCTTTCAACAGATCTTATAGTTTCACTCGATACCATAAGATTTCACTAGATGACATTTATACCAGACCTCACTAGCCATTACTGGCTTTCATCAGATCTTATAGTTTCACTCGATACCATAAGATTTCACTAGATAACATTTATACCAGACCTCACTAGCCATTACTGGCTTTCATCAGATCTTATAGTTTCACTTGATACCATAAGATTTCACTAGATAACATTTATACTGGACCTCACTAGCAATTACTAGCTTTCATTAGATCTTATAGTTTCACTTGATACCATAAGATTTCACTAGATAACATTTATACTAGACCTCACTAGCCATTACTTGCTTTCATTAAATCTTATAGTTTCACTCGATACCATTAGATTTCACTAGATAACAATTTTACTAGACCTCACTAGCAATTACTAGCTCTCATCAGATTTTATAGTTTCACTTGATATCATAAGATTTCACTAGATGATATTTATACTAGAGCTCACTAGCCATTACTAGCTTTCATCAGATCTCATAGTTTCACTCGATACCATAAGATTTCACTAGATAACATTTATACTAGACCTCACTAGCAATTACTGGCTTTCAACAGATCTTATAGTTTCACTCGATACCATAAGATTTCACTAGATGACATTTATACCAGACCTCACTAGCCATTACTGGCTTTCATCAGATCTTATAGTTTCACTCGATACCATTAGATTTCACTAGATAACAATTTTACTAGACCTCACTAGCAATTACTAGCTCTCATCAGATTTTATAGTTTCACTTGATATCATGAGATTTCACTAGATGATATTTATACTAGAGCTCACTAGCCATTACTAGCTTTCATTAGATCTTATAGTTTCACTCGATACCATAAGATTTCACTAGATAACATTTATACTAGACCTCACTAGCAATTACTAGCTTTCAACAGATCTCATAGTTTCACTCGATACCATAAGATTTCACTAGATAACATTTATACTAGACCTCACTAGCCATTACTGGCTTTCATCAGATCTTATAGTTTCACTCGATACCATAAGATTTCACTAGATAACTTTCATACCAGACCTCACTAGACATCGCTAGCTTTCATCAGATCTTATAGTTTCACTCGATACCATAAGATTTCACTGGATAACATTTATACTAGACCTCACTAGACATCGCTAGCTTTCATCAGATCTTATAGTTCCACTCGATTCCATAAGATTTCACTAGAGAACATTCATACTAGATTTCACTAGCAATTACTAGCTTTCATCAGATCTTATAGTTTCACTCGATACCATAAGATTTCACTAGAGAACATTTATACTAGACCCCAGTCACCCCACTAGCCATTACCAGCTTTCATCAGATCCTATAATTTCACTTGATTGAATTTGATATCATTGGAGAATATTCATGGTTGACAGGTTCGAGTTCGAACCCATTTACCTAACTTCAACCTGATTTGGGAAGGATGCAATATATTTTACATTAGGTGACGTGCTTATGAATACGCAGCTTGAAATGTGCATGGGATTCACTTGGACACATTGATTTGTTCTAGTGCATTTCTTCATATAGGTTGATTCAATGTTCCCAAAAATCGCTGGCTCTATATTCAATAGTTCTACGATGACGAAATACTGCAACTCATTCCCTGTCCTAACTTCTAAAATATTAATAATCTGCCCATATAGTCCTTCTATAGTTTTGATAAACGAATCGTTCGACTTTAGTGGTCTTTCGTAATATTTGCTATGAAATAGATTGCCATTTACCTTCATTCGCATGAATGAAGTGAATACTGTGTTGTTGTTGTCTACATTGATAAGCCTTTTGTGGTCTTCATTCATGCATGGTATACCAACACCAAGAACAAGTATTCTACTATCTGCAAGTATAGATATGCCTTGGAAGTAGTGGCAGATTTTTTCCATGTCTTCATCCAAATTCAGAGTGGTTTGCAATACTCTTAGGCTGTTTTTAAGTAACACTTTCTTTGCCACCTGTTTATGCACACCCGTTGGCCCGTTAATTAATTTTTGAAATGAATGGATACCAGCCTCGAAAGGGAAAGCAGAAGTCGCCCATAACGGTCCTGACATTCTGACTGATTCTGCTAAATGCAGCATTAGGTGTACATTAAATGACATGGCGTGATCCTCGTATAGTATCTGCATTTCTCCAACAAACTGGTGCAGCATTTCTTCTGCCATCAATATCTCTTGGTTTGTAATTCTGGTTTGTAATAAAAGAAATACTCCGTGACAAAGAAGTGCCAAGTGCTGGAGGAATCGTGGTTGCAATACTCTTGAGAGACATGGCAGACAATAAAATAGCAACCACATTTTCCACTCGGTAGCCTTCCAGTTAGCTTTTTCTTTCAACTTTCGAGGAGTACGATGAACGATTTGAGGAGGTTGAATGTTACCTAACCTAGCTTTGATGATGGTTCTATTTCTGGGGGATCCAATGTAGTACGCCTTTTGCGGAGTGCTGGTCCAAATATCCATAAGCTGACGTACTACACCCTGCAGAACGGAATGCATGTAGTCTGGGGAGAAGCCCCAGACTAAATCAAACAGGGGCATGTTGAATAACGACGATTTTCCCTTAATGCCATTAACCTTGACATTAGTATTTTCTGCTCGTTCCATGTCCATACGAATATCAAAATTGGCCCTATCATTGTACGGTGGGACGTCAATAACGTACTTTAAGACCCCTCGTCGTTCATTTGCCCTTTTAACTGTTTTACCTGGATGGTAGCAAAAGCTGCATCCAAAATAACCATTAAATTGTGTACTGGACTGTATGAGAGGTCTCGCTTCAGAATCAACTGCACAGCAGAACGGAGCAAACTTGGAAATAATAAAGTCATTGCCCTTTTTCCATGTTACGCCGTTTGTATAAATGTCGCGAGCTTGAGCTACAAACTTCTGCATGAATACGTTTATTGTAGGTTCAAAGCTACCGAACCATAGCCCAGCAAGAATTGGGTTATTGAAACGTGTTTCAGGTGGCAACTCGTTCAAGTGAAGCTGTATGGGCCACATACTGTTTTTGGAAGACTTGAATATTGCTGCACCATCAGTGTTGAAATTGTATGTAAAGTTTTCATCACCTAATTCAATTCCTGTATCAGATTCCAAACGTTTGTAAATAATAGAATCACTGACATCTCGTATCACGTTCGGTTCATCATTCGGGTGGACAATCAATTGTTTGTGAATCATAGGTCTCTCAAGAAATTGTTTAAGTTGCCAAACCAAATCAAAAATGACGAAAAATTGGCCATTTTTGAACGATATTCCTCGTCTTACTGCACAGTAGCGACATAGAACTGTTTCTGTAGATTTGATTTTTGTCAACAAACCTTTAACCGATTTAATTATGTTCTTGCAAACAATACAAAAAAATGAAATGTCGCTTTTTGTAAGCTTCGTCGAAAGATTTTGTCGATCAAATGTTTAGATGGTTTGATTACTTCTGTGCCAACAATTGTATTTATCAAAATAACCAAATCTATCATAGCCTTATCATTAAGGCCGTGTCGAAAAACAAACGACAACATCAGGATAAGAATTGCGCCTTTGGTAATGCCTGTTTCATTTATCGGAGTCCTTAACCTTTCTACATTTTCAAACGTATCGTCCAAATCATCATCTCTGATATTCTGGTTATCTCGATCATAATCATCATTATCAGGATCGCCAGGGTCATCAGGTCCATTATCGGAAAGTCCATCAGAATCGTTGTTCGGGAATAAAGCATCGTTAAGATCTATGGAATATTCACTATCGGAACTTCTGCCTACCTCGTCGAGTACTTCGCCTATTTCGACAACTCCTTCCTCGTCGAGTAGGCCTACTTCACCTATTTCGACAACTCCTCCCTCGTCGAGTACTTCGCCTATTTCGACAACTCCTCCCTCGTCGAGTACTTCGCCTATTTCGACAACTCCTTCCTCGTCGAGTACTTCGCCTATTTCGACAACTCCTCCCTCGTCGAGTACTTCGCCTATTTCGACAACTCCTCCCTCGTCGAGTACTTCGCCTATTTCGACAACTCCTCCCTCGTCGAGTACTTCGCCTATTTCGACAACTCCTTCCTCGTCGAGTACTTCGCCTATTTCGACAACTCCTCCCTCGTCGAGTACTTCGCCTATTTCGACAACTCCTCCCTCGTCGAGTACTTCGCCTATTTCGACAACTCCTCCCTCGTCGAGTACTTCGCCTATTTCGACAACTCCTCCCTCGTCGAGTACTTCGCCTATTTCGACAACTCCTCCCTCGTCGAGTACTTCGCCTATTTCGACAACTCCTCCCTCGTCGAGTACTTCGCCTATTTCGACAACTCCTCCCTCGTCGAGTACTTCGCCTATTTCGACAACTCCTCCCTCGTCGAGTACTTCGCCTATTTCCACAACTCCTCCCTCGTCGAGTACTTCGCCTATTTCGACAACTCCTCCCTCGTCGAGTACTTCGCCTATTTCGGCAACCCCTCCAGCGACGAGTTCATCACCGACTTCGGCAACCGCCTCATCGTCGGGTTCATCACCGTTGTCAGCCTTTTTTCCAACTTCGTGTACTTCGCCGACTGCGTTGTCGATTGAAACAATTATTTCACTGTTGGGTACCCCACCGTTTACGGCAACTGCTATACCTTGATCCATTACATCATCTAGCACAAAATAATTAAGGACATGAGCCATATTACACATGATTATACCTATAAATGCACTATAATATCTATATCATATTTAATATCTATATTTTCTTTTTCGTAACATATTCAAAATCTTGATGTTATCAGATGAACGTATGCGAAGATTTTCACTCGACTCTTACCTAGCTTTGTCTGTTTTTTGTTTGTTTGTTTGTTTGTTTGTAAAAACTGCACAGGTCGCAGGGTTTGACCGATCGACATGAAACTTTTTTGTATATGTGAACTCATCCAACTTAGAACCCTATAGTTTTTGGGTCAGATCGGTTGGACCATTTTTGAGAAACATCATCTCAAAGTTTCTAAAAACCTCATAAGATTTGGCTGAGCAGAAATAAGTGGAAAATGAAATCTCTCCAAATGATTCAAATTTTCCTCGAATGTAAACAAGGAAATAATACACAGACATAAAAATTTGTATGCAATTCGGATCAGCCGTTTCGAAGAAAATAATGTAATACAAAGAGATATAATGTAATACATTTTTTTTATTACATTGAATAGATAGAAATAATGGCAGAAAATATTTCACAATATTTCATAATAATTTAATATATTAATTATTGTTTATATTTATGCAATAATTTAATGAATTATTCAATAATATATATATATATATATATATATATATATATATATATATATATTTATATATATATATATATGTGTATATATATATATATATATATATATATATATATATATATATATATATGTATATATATATATATATATATATATATATATATATATATTTATATATATATATATATATGTGTATATATATATATATATATATATATATATATATATATATATATATATATATATATATATATATATATATATATATATATATATTATATATATATATGTGTATATATATATATATATATATATATATGTTGTTTCTTAGTTGTTTTTTTATGTATATATATATATATGTTTGACTTAAGCTTTCACAACTCATTATGTGCTATAAATGAATATTTTTTGGATGAAGTTGTGTTCTATAATGAAATAAAATAACTTTTCAAATTTATATTTGAAATTATTAGTTTTTTATTTTAGAAAACTCTAAAATAAAAAACTAATCATTTTAAATATAAATTTGAAAAGTTATTTTATTTTATTATATAACACAACTTCATCCAAAAAATATTCATTTATATCATATATATATGTATTGATTCGTGTAGGCTTTCACAAGTGTTGGTTATATAGATATGGATTATATTTTCGGATTATTCTTGGGTGAATCACTTTCTTATTTATATTAGCGACGACGTTTCGAGTCAAATTGCATTGCTCATTCTCAAACCATATGAATTAAAGATATAATTGATAATATGTCCAACCGACATATATCCGAAAACTTTGTGATTTCAATAAGATTATGAAATCAGGGGAGCATGCAGGAACAGCCGGTTGAAGTTTTTAAATTGGTGTCTTATTATTAATTCTGCTCTATTTGTTAATGTTTTTCTTTTCTTTTGCCTTGTTTCAGGGATACTCATTAGATCTTTTTGATGATTTTTTCCTTGTCGATATTTGTCGGCTGGACATATCAATTTTATATTTAATTAAGATAGCTTGAAAATGAGCAATGCAATTTGACTTGAAACGTCGCTAATATGAATAATAAAGTGATTTACACAAGAATAATCCGAAAAAACAATGAATATATATATATATATATATATATATGTATATATATATATATATATATATATATATATATATATATATATATATATATATATATATAAATATATATAAATATATATATATATATATATATATATATATATATATATATATATATATATATGTATATATATATATATATATATATATATATATATATATATATATATATGATGTTTTGAACTTTCATGGTCAATATTATAAGAATTATTATTTCCGGGAATACCATGTGTAATACAATCATTGGAAAAATGATCAAAATTATTTCCCCAACGTTTCAACATGTTTAGACATGCTATCATCAGGGGATTATTAAATGAATTATTTCATTTAATAATCCCCTGATGATAGCATGTCTAAACATGTTGAAACGTTGGGAAAATAATTTTAATCGTTTTTCTAATGATTGTATTACACATGGTATTCCCGGAAATAATAATTCTTATATATATATATATATATATATATTTATATCTATATCTATATACCGGTATATATTTATATATAAATATAAATATATATATATAGATATAGATATATAGATATATATATATAAATATATATATATATATATTTTAACATTTCGACAATTGATTTAATGAAAAACATACAACACACAATAAATATACATTGCATATATTTTTATTTGAATGAACACATTATTTAGCAGTTACAACAAATAGAGGCGAAACATTACAATTTAATTTTATGGCGATAATATGACGATTATTTTAATAACGATAAGTTTTCGACGAGGGCAGTTGGGGGGGTTCTAAAGGTCAGGGTGGAATTTTGTACTTATGTGTGCTGCTGCTGTGGTCGCTGCCTCTGCCGTCACTGCCATCTCTCGTATCGGCTGGAGAATTGATGTCCGAAAGATGATGTTGAAATTTTAAATTAATGTCTGTCGAAAATACATTGAATCACACGTTTTTGTTGTTATTTTAATTTTCGGGAACTCACTCGCGGTTACATTAGTTACATTATTATTTTCTCTTTGACAACGTTTGGCACGTCTTGCCTCTATCACTCCTCGACAAGTTCTCCTCAATATTTACTTACATATTTATTTCCAACTTCTTTTTGGTCCAACCCCTAAGTATATTATAATATTAAACTAAATTTTGATTGGTTACTATGTGGTCCAAAGCAGAGTTCTGATTGGTCGTATTTAGCTCGGACGATGAAAATGTTTTTAGTTTAAAAACAAACTTTCCCCGGTTGACACTTGATATTTAACAAAGACTGAATTTATGGCTAACTTAAAATGTGAATTTGTTTTTGAAATTTTACAATAAAAAAAATGTTCTGAACTGAAACCCCAAGACATCTACCCTTATGCAAAACAAAATAACAATTTAATTTAATAGCTTCCATATTCTTGACTAAATGCAACCACTCTTAGCTCTCTTTTGCCTTGACCTTGCCCCTTGTGAGGGTTGTTTTAGACCTTCACCAACACGTGCAAGACCATATAACATGAGAAAATATTAAAATGCTCAATAAAAGTATAAATCTCGTAAGACATAATTCTTACAAAATAAAATTAGACGCACATTCTTACAAAATAAAATTAGACACACTTTTAGCAGATGGTGACCATAAAACTGCATGTAACGTTACAATATATGTAGATGGATAGCCACGACGGGCGGGTGTATTGATTCTATTTCTCAAATATTTCTATATTAAATTTGCATCGTAGATGACGCAGAGAGATTGAAGTGTGATTTGATATCCACTCGGAAGAGGGTATCCTTGTTGCCACAAGAGAGGTTGCAAAGTGCATCCTCCTCGTCTTCAACAGAGGCGGAGATTGAAGACACATCTATAATTCTCCCACTGCAAGGGCTCAATAAACGATTGGCAAAGGACATGGTACGTTGAATTTGTGTCAATTTTCAATTTTTCATATTCATTCCGAATTGGCAGCACACTCCCATATGTATATAAATATATATATATATATATATATATATATATATATATCTCTATATATATACCCTATGTATATAGGGAGTTCTGTGATTCCTCTACTCGCTAAATGGCATACTAGTCAACTGGCCTACCATGATTAAATATCGAATAATGGATTATTCTCTATTAATTTCAACTGGCCTACCCGAAATCACATATACCAGAAGCAAATTAATTGGATTGATATTATATTATAACAAGTAGTAAGAATAAATGAAATAAGTAAATTAATGATAATAAAATAATAATTGATTTTAATTGTCGATTCATCTACCGGACTTTTGGCCCACCTTACGTTTGGCCTACTCGTCTTTTCTACAACCCATGGGAAAATAAATACAATTAATAATAATAAAATAATATTATAATATAATTGTCGATTCATCTACCAGCCTTTTGGCACACCTCACGTTTGGCCTACTCGTCTTTTCTACAACCCATGGGAAAATAAATACATTCAATAATAATAAAATAATATTATAATATAATTGTCGATTCATCTACCAGCCTTTTGGCACACCTGACGCTTGGCCTACCTTACGTTTGGCCCACCTTGCGTTTGGCCAACTCAGCTTTTCCACAACCCATGGGAAAATAAAAACATTCAATAATGAAAAGACGAGTAGGCCAAACGTATGGTATGCCAAACGTCTGGTAGATGAATCAACAATTATATTATAATATTATTTTATTATTATTAAATGTGTGTATTTTCCCATGGGTTGTAGAAAAGACGAGTAGGCCAAACGTAAGGTAGGCCAAACGTAAGGTAGGCCAAACGTAAGGTAGGCCAAACGTAAGGTAGGCCAAACGCAAGGTAGGCCAAACGTAAGGTGGGCCAAACGTAAGGTAGGCCAAACGCAAGGTAGGCCAAACACAAGGTGGGCCAAACGTAAGGTAGGCCAAACGCAAGGTAGGCCAAACGTCTGGTAGATGAATCGACAATTATATCAAAATATTATTTTATTCTTATTAAATGTATTTTTTTTCCCATGGGTTGTAGAAAAGACGAGTGGGCCAAACGTAAGGTAGGGCAAACGTCTGGTAGATGAATCGACAATTATATCAAAATATTATTTTATTCTTATTAAATGTATTTATTTTCCCATGTGTTGTAGAAAAGACGAGTAGGCCAAACGCAAGGTAGGCCGAACGCAAGGTAGGCCAAACGTCTGGTAGATGAATCGACAATTATATTATAATATTATTCCATTATTATTAAATGTATTTATTTTCCCATGGGTTGTAGAAAAGACGAGTAGGCCAAACGCAAGGTAGGCCAAACGTCTGGTAGATGAATCGACAATTATATTATAATATTATTTCATTATTATTGAATGTATTTATTTTCCCATGTGTTGTAGAAAAAACGAGTAGGCCAAACGCCAGGTAGGACAGACGTAAGGTAGGCCAAACGTAAGGTTTATCAAATTTCCAGTAGGTCAGTCAAAATAAATAGAAAATAATCAATGATCATTCATTCAATTCTACCATGGGTAGTAGAAATGAGTGGTTGGTCAGTTTTCCGGTCGATCAGTTATCTGGTAGGGGAAAAAAAAGCGTCCCTATATATATATATATATATATATACCCTATGTATATATATTATTTCAACAACTTTCTGATTAACCATCAGTAGGTTATTATGATGGTACGATTCAAAACTGTTCAAAAATCGCGACCTTCCCCGGGACTTGAACCCGGATCTCCAGATTGCCGGTCTGGCGCGCTATCCATTACGCCAGAGAGGAAGATCTCTCTGGGACCTGAAGGGACTCTGGGTCTGAGGGACCTTCCTCTCTGGCGTAATGGATAGCGCGCCAGACCGGCAATCTGGAGATCCGGGTTCAAGTCCCGGGGAAGGTCGCGATTTTTGAACAGTTTTGAATCGTACCATCATAATAACCTACTGATGGTTAGTCAGAAAGTTGTTGAAATAATATATATATATATATATTTATATATATATATATATATATATATATATATATATATATATATATATATATATATATATATATATATATATATATACATTATATATGTAAATAAATATATGGTTTTTATAGCTCTTTTCATGGTCATAGCTATTCACGTTCACTGAGACTGTGGTGGATCAGTTGGTAACGCGCTGAACTGTTGTTCAGTAGGCCGGGACTCGATTCTTTTCTGGTCGACCGTCCTGGCGTAGATTTTTCATGGTTTCCCTCAGTCGTAAAAGGTAAATTCTCGGATGATTCTTTCAGATTATGCCACGGCCGCCTCCTTCCCAACGTTGGACAGACTGAAGAGGGCTGTTCAAATAAGCCATGAAGTGGTATATAAATTACAATTATGTTGAAAATGAATATTCGGAAAATTATCGTGTTGAATTCTTCATTTTCACGACGCGTTCCGACCAGATTTCACCAGTAGTCTTTAGGTTCTCTCAGAAAAACAGTGGTCAGTCAATTTTATTATATTTATTACGTATTATATTTTATTATATTTCATAATATAAAATTGATTGACAACAGTTTTCCCAAGAGAACCTGAAAAGAGACACTTGAACATGATAATTTTTCGAAATACACACATATATATATATATATATATATATATATATATATATATATATATATATATATATATATATATATATATATATATATATATATATATATATATTATTGTATATTATATATCATGGTAAATTTAGTTTCCGGTAGAATTATCACGATTTCCATACATTTTGGGTTCCAAAAAGTTGAAGTTCAACTTTTTAGAACCCAAAATGTATGAATGTTTTTTAAGAATGTTACTATTGTTTCCTTTCGCATTATACAATAGCAATCTCACAGTTCATATAACAATTTGAGGCTTGACTCAAAATAGTTTTGGTTTATATTCAATTTTAAATATTCAGACCATGTCGACATCTGTCGTTTTCTCAAGCCAGTAGATTTTAATCAAGCATGTACTTTATCAGTGAGCGTTAAAATGAATCATTAACGTAAAACCAGCGATCCTTTAAAGATATTGGACATCGTTTCAACGACTGTACTTCGCCATCCAAAGTGGGTGTAGCTAAGAAAGTTTCATTACTCAGAAATTATTTAGGCCATGAGAATACATTTTATTTATTTTTAGTCAAATACTAAAAATATATATTCAATTTTTGAGCGCCTAACTTAGTAATTTGATGGACATTCAGTGATTCTAGGCGACGAATAAGATTTCTAGGTTCCCTTTTGAATTCAGTCTAAAGTGTTAGCTGTTTGCAGTGCCGGTGATTGAAACGTGCTGAGAAAACAGAAAACAAGAAGAACACCATTTTAAAAAGAGTTTATAAGCTCTTTCAAAAGTTCCTCTGCCCATTTTACCTGTATCAATCGATAACAAAATGGTTTTTGAGAACAATACCATATTTTTTTTTTTTTATTATTATTTTTTTAATGTTTGTAACGACCCCACCAACAGCTAGGTTATACGGGGGTACGAATGAGCGGATGATAATGAAACGATGAAGTGATGATAGGTGAAAGGACGTTTACAAAAACCCATGCCTTATGCGGGACTCGAACCCACGCCCAACGGTGACTTCATTTACTACCGCTAGCGATAGTTGACTTACCCACCGGGGCGGCTCCATAATTATGAATCTATAGTTTCTTTCAAATTAAAATCACTTTATATCGCAGTCAGAATAGCTAGCACAGGGTACCGAACTCAGGTCCTCCAGTATTCATTGAAAACTTGATTTCGTACTGAAGATCAACACAAATTCTTCATTTACCATAGTTTTTGAAACTATTTGCAGGACCGAGAGAGCAAGCTTCGCCAAATTATGGCTGATAATAAGAGAAGGAGACTAGTTCCATCAACTTCTGCTGAAGTCTCGGATGAGACTCTGGACCTCGCTGCCGACCATACGACCCTTAACTCCGCCGACCATACGACACTTGACTATGCCGACCATATGACGACCCTTGACTCTGCCGACCAAACAACCCTTGACTCTGCCGACCAGACAACCCTTGACTCTGCCGACCTTACGACCCTTAACTCCGCCGACCATACGACACTTGACTATGCCGACCATATGACGACCCTTGACTCTGCCGACCTTACGACCCTCGACTCTGCCGACCTTACGACCCTCGACTCTGCCGACCTTCCCAACTTGACTCTGACGACCATACGACCCTTGACTCTGACGACCATACGACCCTCGACTCTGCCGACCTTACGACCCTCGACTCTGCCGACCTTACGACCCTCGACTCGGCCGACCATACGACCCTTGACTCTGACGACCATACGACTCTTGACTCTGCCGACCAAACGACCCTTGACTCTGCCGACCAAACGACCCTTGACTCTGCCTTAGCCTACCAAACGACCCTTGACTCTGCCGACCATACGACTCTTAAATCTGCCGACCAAACGACCCTTGATTCCGCCGACCATACGACTCTTAAATCTGCCGACCAAACGACCCTTGATTCCGCCGACCATACGACCCTTTATTCTTCCGACCATACGACCCTTTATTCTGACGACCATACGACCCTTGACTCTGCCGACCAAACGACCCTTGATTCCGCCGACCATACGACCCTCGACTCTGCCGACCTTACGACCCTCGACTCGGCCGACCATACGACCCTTGACTCTGACGACCATACGACTCTTGACTCTGCCGACCAAACAACCCTTGACTCTGCCGACCAAACGACCCTTGACTCTGCCGACCAAACGACCCTTGACTCTGACGACCATACGACTCTTGACTCTGCCGACCAAACGACCCTTGACTCTGCCGACCAAACGACCCTTGACTCTGCCGACCAAACGACCCTCGACTCTGCCGACCTTACGACCCTCGACTCGGCCGACCATACGACCCTTGACTCTGACGACCATACGACTCTTGACTCTGCCGACCAAACGACCCTTGACTCTGCCGACCAAACGACCCTTGACTCTGCTTAGCCTACCAAACGACCCTTGACTCTGCCGACCATACGACTCTTAAATCTGCCGACCAAACGGACCCTTGATTCCGCCGACCCATACGACTCTTAAATCTGCCGACCAAACGACCCTTGATTCCGCCGACCATACGACCCTTTATTCTTCCGACCATACGACCCTTTATTCTGACGACCATACGACCCTTGACTCTGCCGACCAAACGACCCTTGATTCCGCCGACCATACGACCCTCGACTCTGCCGACCTTACGACCCTCGACTCGGCCGACCATACGACCCTTGACTCTGACGACCATACGACTCTTGACTCTGCCGACCAAACGACCCTTGACTCTGCCGACCAAACGACCCTTGACTCTGCCGACCAAACGACCCTTGACTCTGACGACCATACGACTCTTGACTCTGCCGACCAAACGACCCTTGACTCTGCCGACCAAACGACCCTTGACTCTGCCGACCAAACGACCCTTGAATCTGCCGACCAAACGACCCTTGACTCTGCCGACCAAACAACCCTTGACTCTGACGACCATACGACTCTTGACTCTGCCGACCAAACGACCCTTGACTCTGCCGACCAAACGACCCTTGACTCTGCCGACCAAACGACCCTTGAATCTGCCGACCAAACGACCCTTGACTCTGCCGACCAAACGACTCTTGACTCTGCCGACCAAACGACCCTTGACTCTGCCGACCAAACGACCCTTGACTCTGACGACCAAACGACCCTTGACTCTGACGACCAAACGACCCTTGAATCTGCCGACCAAACGACCCTTGACTCTGACGACCAAACGACCCTTGACTCTGACGACCATATCACACTCGACAGTTCCACCCTCGACCACTGTGACAGAACCATCCATGATTCTACAGTTTCCCTGGCCTCTATTCATAACGAGATTGTTGGATTCAAGGCTGGATTTATTCGATGCATCAAGGGCCTGAAGCTGGAAATCCAGTCTTTAAAAGGTATTTACAAGTACACACAATTACTGTTAATGTTCATCTTACTGTTGAATCGGTTGTAAATGGGATATAATTGGATGGAGGAAGTGAAATCCTATACAATGCGATGCCAACGGAACTTCCTCTGTATTTTTTTGTAGCTTCGCTACAGGTCAGACGCCTAAATCGATAGTCATGACTCTTTTTTTCGGTATTAGGCTACATCCAGATTGAATCTGTATAGATTTTGTGCACACTTGGTTGTAATACTCTTGAGGAAAACGCGAGTGGATCTTTTCCAAAATCCCCGTAAGAAAAACCCGCAATGAAAAAAATGAAAAATGTTCGATTTGAGAAAAAAAATAGCACTCTCAGCTAACAATTATCTATTTAAGAGTCCGTGGGATTCGATCGTCAACTCAGTCGAGTCAATTTATACAGAAGAGTAGTAGTTTAGCGAGAGCGTGGAGGCGGGCCCACTGCTATGACGTCAAGTAGCCGAGTTACTCGTCTCTAGCCGTGCGTCCAATCAGAGCTCAGTTGCGGTCAGTCAGTCCAGCAGTGAGCATGCAACTCCTGCCAGAGCTGCTGACTAAACACGTGTACGCAGTTCGGACGTGTCTTACAGAATTATGACTGATGATCACCAAAAAATTGACAACTCGAAAATATAGTTAGTGAAATAACTTTATTGGTCGTACGTCATAACTAAGCAACAGCATGAAACTATTCATTCTAAACATGCATATGAAAAAAAAGCCATGAAAATATACATTACTATTACCGCTCTGTACTGGTTCGTAAGGCCATCGTGAGGAAGGAAGTTATATCCCCAAATTGTTACTTATAAAAAATGTTTGTAATAAAAACGTCATTAAAAATGGATATTATTTAAAATGTATCAACTAAGAAAATATTTACCTTTCACTACCGGTACTTTAAAAACTATAGGCCTATAGCCTACTGCCATAGCAGACAGCCTTATCAGGTTTGGGGCAGCGCTGCTGATAGGCATACTTATATTATTGAAAATGTATATCTAAATAATTTTCAGAAATAAATTCAAGAAATATGATTCCTGTAAACGTACAAGTTCTACTTGAAAATCTGTTTAGTCCTTGTGATATTTTGTCGTTCAGGAAAATGTATGAATGTGAAATCATTACTCAATATTACTTTTCAGAAGAATATAAACATTATCAAAATCATAACTATATGGGACTGGAAAATAGTACTCTTTAGGTACTGTGTGGTCACCACCTGTATTAATAACTATGGTAAAGGACTATTAAATATATCAGTTTCAACTTTATTCAACGATGCCTGGGAATAAACATAATTTAGAATTTATGGCCGAAATAAAGCGCATTGCTGAACGACGGTTGATTACGTAAGACACCTAGACTGGATAATTTCGTAATTTGAAAAATATTTTGTCAACTCTTTCAATATTTGTTTGAAAGTTCCTTATTATTTCAGTAAACACGAGAAGATTCGAGTTGACGAGTAGGTACTATTATTAAAATATTGTTTTTCTGGTTAATTTTCCTGCAGACAAGTGTATAAAGCATCTTTACGGGATACTTCGGGAATTTCGATCTTCAGTCACTAAATATAGGAGAAACGCGCTGTGTATGTATGTAGGGCTGAGTGGGCCATGTAGAATGCCAATAGCAAAATAATGAGTGCAAAACGAGAACTCAAAACCTGGAATGCTAACGGTATCGACATATATGTATTTTATTTATAACTAAAGTAGACTATGATGCTATCTGAAAAGATGAACCAATTTAGGCCTACATTATCATTTTTATTTCTTCGTAAATATGTCAGTGTCATGTTCCCAACTTCCCAAACATTCCCAATAGGATTTGGCTATTGTTTGCTATTGTTTATATGTATATGATAGACTGGTATTATATATATATATATATATATATAGGCCTATCTATGTATATATATATATATATATATATATATATATATATATATATATATATATATATATATATATATATATATATATATATATATATATATATATATATAATATTGAATGAAAGTCCGGTTGATCAAATGAAGGTTTGATTTATTTTAGAAATTAATGAACAAATAAACCTATATATATATATATATATATATATATATATATAATATATATATATATATGTATATATATATATATATATATATATATATATATATATATATATATATATATATATACAGGGGCGTCGGAACGTTTTGAAAGTTGGGGGGGGGGGGGGGGCAAGCTCAACAATTGCGACCAGCGGAGGAAGGAAGTATGGGGTGCCACATATTCAAGAACATTCGAGTATTTTTCAGGACAGAATTAAAAAATACTAAAAATACCAAAACGGAGGGGGGGGATCTCAGTTTGGAAAAGAAATATCTGTTCATATAAGAACAGTTGTACGAAGGCCAGTTAACGCAGAGCCCACGACCCGCGGGGGGAAGGACCCTTTCTGGCCCCGCAGGATTTTTTTTTAAATTACCCCTTTTTTGACGCGATTTAATGTGTTTCAGATGAGATTTAGATGACAAAATTGATTGTTTTGAAGAACTAAATTATAGTTTGCATCTTAGTTTAGTTTGCCAATCATAGTTATTGTATCTGCAGGGTCGTTCTGGCTCATTTTAGCGCCACGGGCAAGGACTCAATTGTGAGCCCAAAAAACTGTATGCACATAGTGAAAGTGAATGCAAGTGAGGGAGGAATCAAGACCCGCAGGGACAGTTTCGAAAATTCATCTTTTTAAATACGATTCTACGGGTTTGGGAATTACACGAAATTTCTGGAATTCATGAATTCTTCAGTGTAGTAAGGAAGCTAGTTTAGCTGAATGGCTGATCCAAGAAAATAAAACGCTGAATTCATCTATCATTCGATTACAATGCTGTTCGAATAATAATATTTACTCCACCCAATAATGCATAAGTAAAATAGAATATGATTTATGCAACATTATTGTTAATAGGATGTCACAAATGTGCGCCGATAGCGCCCCTTAGATTTGACGCCTCTGGCAGTCACGCTCTTTGCCCACCCCATAGAAACGACCCTTATTGGAAGTTCCCTTTCTCCATTTCACTTTATTGTCATCGTTACGACTGTTGGAATTTTGGGTATTTACAAAAATTGTAAAAAATAATTTACATCTGGAAGAAGCATAGTGTTGCTTGTTGATTTCTGCTAACTCATAAACCACGTACCAGAGCTGTCATTTCGAAACGGTATATCAAATTTCTTTAAATTACACCTTTTCAAATAGGGTTCAACGTGTTCCAGATGAGATTTTGATGCCAAAATCAATGTTCTTCTAGAACTGAATGTGCCCATCCAATTTTTTATGCAATGTGAAATATGAATCTATTTACGATTTTATCTATCTATATACATCTCTTCTTCCTTCTCTTTCTTTTTTTTCTTTCTTCCCTTGGCTCTTCCTTCTTTTTTCGTCTTTTCTATTTCTCGTCTTTTCAAATTGTGTCTTGCAAGACCTTTTTTCTTGCCCCCCCTTGGCCAAAAGTTGATGGGGGCAATGCACCCCTTGCCCCTCCCCCCCGGTTCCGTCGCCAGTGTATATATATATATATATATATATATATATATATATATATATATATATATATATATATATATATATATATATATATATACAGGGGCGTCGGAACGTTTTGAAAGTTGGGGGGGGGGGCAAGCTCACCAATTGCGACCCGCGGAGGAAGGAAGTATGGAGTGCCACATATCCAATAACATTTGGGTATTTTTCAGTACAGAAGAAAAAAATACTGAAAATACCAAGATGGGGGGGGGAGGGGAACTAAATTGGGAAATAGAATGCCATATAAGAAATTTTGTACAAAGGCCAGTTAACGCGAAGCCTGCGACCCGCGTGGGCAAGGGGGGAAAGACCTCTTCTGGTCCCGCAGGGGATTTTTTCAAATTACACTTTTTTTACCACGGTTTAACGTGTTTCAGAAAAGATTTAGATGACAAAATAATTTGTTTTGAAGAACTGGAGGTGCCCAACTGATATTTACCAATCAAAGTTATTGTAACTGCAGGGTCGTTCTGGCTCATTTCAGCGCCACGGGCAAGAACTCAATTATGAGCCCTGAAAACTGTATATGCATAGTGAAAGTGAATGAAAGTGAGGGAGGAATAAAGCCCCGCAGGGAAATGTTCGGAAATGCATCTTTTTAAATACGATTCTACGTGTTTGGGAAAGTTCTACACGAAATTTCTGGAATTCATGAATTCTTTAGTCTTGCTGAATGGCTGATCCAAGAAAATATAACGCTAAATCAATCTATATCATTCGATAACAATGCTGTTCGAATAATAACATTTACTCCACCCAATAATGCATAAGTAAAATAGAATATCACTCATGGAATATTATTAATAATGTTACAAATGTGCGCCGATAGCGCCCCTTGAATTTGACGCCCCTGGCAGTCACGCTCTTTGCCCACTCCTAGAAACGACCCTTATCGGAAGTTCCATTTCTCCATTTCACTTTATTGTCATCGTTACGACTGTTGGAATTTTTGTATTTTATTTGATTTTCTGTGCAATGTGAAATATGAATCTATCTGCGATTTTATCTATCTATACAGGCCTACATCTTTCCTTCCTTCTTTTTCTTTTTTTCTTTCTCTCCTTCTCTCTTCCTTTTTTTGTGTCTTTTCTATTTCTTGTCTTTTCAATTTGTGTCTTGCAAGACCTTTTTCCCTTTTTCTGCCTCCCCTTGGCTAAAAGTTGAGGGGGGGCACTGCACCCCCTGCCCCCCCCCTCCCCCAAGGTTCCAACGCCAGTATATATATATATATATATATATATATATATATATATATATATATATATATATATATATATATATATATTTACGCAAATCATTTTTTCGGTTCCTCGTGTATATTAATATGTATTAGATGAGCGCAGCGAAGATTTTCACTCAACTCTTACGGAACTTTGTCTGTGCGTTTTTTTTTTTTTTGTTTGTTTGTTTGTAAACACTGCACAGGTCGCAGGGTTTGACCGATCGACATGAAACTTTTTTTTATATGCAAACTTATCCAACTTAGAACTGTATAGTTTTAAGGTCTAATCGGTTGGACCATTTTTGAGAAACATCATTTAGAAGTTTCTAAAAAACCCATAAGATTTGGCTGGGCGGAAAAAAATTGAAACAAAAATCTCTCCAGTACGATTCAAATTTTCCTCAAATGTAAACACAAGAATAATATGCATGAATAAAAATCTGGTTTGATATTCGGACCAGCCGTTTTGGAGAAAATAATTAGATGAGCGTAGCGGAGATTTTCACTCAAGTCTTACGGAGCTTTGTCTGTGCGTTTTTTTTTTTTTTTTTTCTGGTTTGTTTGTAAACACTGCACAGGTCGCAGGGTTTGACCGATCGACATGAAACTTTTTTTTATATGCAAACTTAGAACTTAGAACTTAGAACTGTATAGTTTTGAGGTCTAATCGGTTGGACCATTTTTGAGAAACATCATTTGGAAGTTACTGTTAGTTAGTTAGTTACACATATATATATATATGTATATATATATATATATATATATATATATATATATATATATATATATATATATATATATATATATATATATATGTGTGTATCAATTATATATAAGTTATTATGGAATCACGTGAATATAATACGTAAAAAATCCACCACATCAAACAGCTCGTTCAGTGTATCATTGTAATTATTTTAGATGTTGAGAGACAATTTGATTGGTTTATATCGTGGATAATAATCGAAGATCGAGAAATTTAATCGACTTTTGTAAGATTCATTTCTCCCTGGCAAATTTGTTAGAAAATTTCAGGTAAGTGGTAAGATTTGCCAATTGATATAGGCCTACATTCTACACTGTAATTTGAGAATTATTCTCCAGATAACGACGAAAACGCTTCGAGTAACGGGTGGTTGAGCGCGTACAAGTGTTCTAAGGTAGAGACGCCTTCACTCTTCTTCATGCCAAGTTTTTAACTAGAGCCAAAACCGAACTCCACGGTCCACCCGCTAAAAAGTACAATCAGATCATCAGCTATATTTTCCAGCAACTCACGGCAACGGGCACATAGAGCGAAACTGCGCATGACACAGCTCTTGTACGCACAACTGAACTGAATTCGAAACAGAAAAATGCACAAAACTTTCTGAAAATTCGGGTATTCCAAGTGCGGAGTGATATTTGTGAATGTGGAAATTCGCAAGTTGACGGAATCAACGTATCAATGGCTGTGAGCAATTTCAAATCATCAACTAATCAGAGGACAGAATGGTATCAACCAAATTTTTTGTGTACACATATCAGGTTTCAGATTGTTCGTAGTAACGACTGATTGTTAACATTCTTGAAAAAACAGAGACAAATGACTAAAGAGCCAAATTTGAGTGATTTGAGTATTATTTATTTTCATTTTTGAGGGTTTGACGCCCCTGGACATTTGCCGTCCCTTGAGAGTTGGCCGCCCTAGGCCCGGGCCGAGAGAATTTCTCTGCAAGTCGGTTTTTAAAGGGGACCAAATACAATGGTTAAAAATCACACATAATTTGTGTGAATATTTTTGTTTCTGTGAACAAACTGAAAAAAAAAATCAACCTAAACCATAGCCCTGCGCTTGAATCAACATTTGATAGTTGATAGTTGCTAAAAAAAAAAAAAGATCGTCGGGAGTCGAATCCTCGACCCTCATATTATGAGCCGTCTATGCTACCATCTACGCCACGAAGGCTTGTGCTATCCAAGCGCAACTTTATGATATCATAGCATCCGAGTCAGGACGTCACAAATCGTAGCGCTCCCTTCGGTCACTTGCATTCCCCTTTAGAAACCGACTTGCAGGACAATTCTCGCGCCCGGGCCTTGTCGGCCTAATCATCAATACGGCCCTGTCGGTGACTGTTTTTTTTAGTTCCGTTAAAAATCGGCATGCAGACTCGAATGTTTGACAGACAGAAATGTTTGTATAAAATGTAATGGAACCTGATTTATTTGAGACCTTACTTCAACTCACACTTTTCACATCCCTTTCATTTGTATTGCAACTAAATTTTGTGTTCTGCTTTGTAAACGGAAATTGAAGAAGACATTAGGATTTTTTTTAATGTCCCACATTTTACAAGTCACTGTCTGTTCCGTCTAGATTCTGAAGTTTTTTGGCAATAATTTCTCAAAAGTTCAGGCCCTATCCTAAATTGATATAGCACGAATAAAATTTCAATTTTTCAGTCCATTATAACACCACGGTGACGCGAGAATTATAAATTAAATTATAAGATAAACAAACAGTACCGAAGTGAGCACTGGAATAATCCAATAAATGATTAAAAAATAAAAATGTATACGTAGCCGACTGCAATGGGCTATGTTCGAATAGATGCGAAAATCATCGGAAACAGAATACGAGCAACGACCAACGATGCGAATTACAATGTGTCATTCATAACAGAGCATGCGTCAGACAGCACGTGTTCACCTCCCCCCGAGTCTGGACGGTGGCATTGTCTCAAGGTCTCACGGTCGACAGTAGCGGTGTTGGCCCCTTGTTTCCCCTTACCCGCAGTGCATTTCTTGAAGAAACATGCAATGTGTGGGGTATCGCTACAAGTAAACCAATCGATAGAATAATTTCAAATTTTGAATGGGTTATTACGAAGGTACGTTCTAGTATTCTACATGATTACAGTTGTCAAAAAGTGTATGATTCTCTCGATATTACTAGCTATACTTAGTAAGTTTGAGGTATCGTGAGTGCTACTATTTTTTTTTTGGTATGAAAAGTTTAATTATATACAGTCATTGGCATGTCCTTTATCTATTTCCGTTGAAAAAATCAAGGATTTCCAATGACAGGTGAAGGTGTTACGAGAATCTACTTATAACACGTTTTGGTGCTTCTCTAAATCGACTCCCGCGGCCTCTTAAGTGAAAAGTTCGACAACGATAGGTTCACCTATTAAATATAAACCTCAAATATTGAGAATTTGTATGTCTCGTAGTGGACAAACAGCTTGTTACAATAATGTAACTGTGCCAAATATTTTAACAGAGTAGTGGATCATTCTGTTGGTAAATGACCTAGAAAAACAACTCAAATTTAATATATATATTCATTTCCTCACGAGGTTCATCCATCAACGCGACATGCATATAGTGTTTTCCTAGTACTGTAACAACCATAGTGTTCAGGTAATTATTGGCAGGTTTAATACTCGTTGATATCGATTACATTTCTAATGCCATGTTTTATATTTTCCAGCGGAAGTGAAAGCTCTCACAACTTTATCGGCGTCGGGCACTATCACCGTAGCCAACAACAATGCCACGGTGGTTGTAGACCCTGATGCTCTGCTGCCTCCTATCCTGGACACTAAGGACAACAAGGTAGCTAATAGAGATATTTCTATATGTACGATGTTTTCATAATGAGAAGATTTGAATCCCGAGTTTCAGCACATCACCAATTATAAACATGCTCGAATATAGGATCAAGAAAATCCGTGTGTAGGCCAAAGATTTATTATAGACCGATATAATGAGTAGACCTATTGAAAATGTCATTTATAGAATTTTTCGTGTTCTAAATTCAACACAAAGAGATATTTCGTCGGTGAGTTTCCAAGCCTTTGATTCAAAGTTGTGCAGTCGTACTTACTGCCAATATTATCACTGTCACACATTGTGACATTGAATCATTGAATTATTCGTAATTTTCATTTCAAAAGATGTAATTTCCATGTAGTTAGGATATAAACATAATTTCTTTAATTTTTTTGTTGTAGATTCATATTGGCAGAGATGTGTGGGTCACGAAGCTCGCATACGATCACGCTGTCTCGTCCTCCAGCACCGATTCCATATTCATCAGGAATATGGCGGTGGCTATCTGGGGCTACCAAACTCTAGCCACACATTCGGTGACTGGCAGGAAGTCGCATTTTGCACCTAAAGAGGAGCCGGCTAAACTAGCCCTCCATTTGAGTGGGAAAATGGCGATTAGAGGTAATTACCGCAATTCGTAATTTTCAAATGTTAATTTCCTTGTAGGGTCTACTACTAATCAAGTCATTTTCAACTCTTAATCTCTTACTCTCTCAAAGGCCTATATGTATTATTACGTTTCCACAAATTACTTACATTTAATAACCAATACACAGCTCTAGCCTGTATCGGTCGCCATATAACTCCATATTAATTCATGTAACCCCTCACCATCGTATTCATAGGTATATTATTCCCCAGAAATATCCCTGAAACAATAAACAGATACTTGAACGAAGAACCAGGAGAACATTATTCAATTTAATAAAACATGGATAAGATGAACAATACCAAAATGTTGAATATTAACAACAAAATATGATTTAATTCTCTGAATGTATAGGACGTGGTAGGTGAAATATATCTGAAATATTAGTCTTCATTTAAAATATGTGATTAAATTGTTATGATTTTTTATCGTATTCGATAGTCAAAAATAATTGAATTTCAAATTTATTACACGAATAACAGAATGGATGCAGTCCTCGAACCACTTCCAAGACGTTGATATCTCATAGTAAATGTTCATATTTTGATATTTAAGTGTTGAATACAATTTTATTTTCACATGGTTCCTATTTGCCGGGGGGGGGGGGGGGGGGGATGCCATTCTTTTATCGTCAACCTATTATCTTCAATCGGTTTTTCGTAGTTTTTGTATCTGATGTTAATATTTTTAACGTAAATTGTTTTCTTCTTACAGATATCTACCAGCTTTACTTGAAACATAAGGGTTACCCAGACTCATACATTCAACACCAGTTGAATAAAGTCAATTCGTGTTTGAGTTCTGCCATCCAGGATATAATTTATAGTACAAGAGACACGAGAAAAAAAAAATGAGAAGAAAAATGTAAAAAAAATGTATACGACCTGTACTTCAAACGAAGCATAAACAGGAAGTGATGCAAATAAACTCAACTGTTATCTATTGATTGATGAACACAACTGTCAAAAGTAGTCATAGTCCTCAAGTTGAGTATACTGAAAACTTGTCCTAGTGAAATTAAGTCAGATTTACTAAAACCTAGTCCTATAGTGAAATCAACTGAATTCTAGTCGTACCTAGTTCTAGAGGAATCAAGTGAATTCTTCTTTAATCTAGTCCTAGAGAAATCAAATGAGTTCTAGTAAAACATAGTCCTAGAAGAAACGAGTAAATTCTAGTCAAACCTAGTCCTAGAATGATCTAGTGAATCCTAGACAAACCTTGTCCTACATGAATCAAGTAAATTCTAGTCAAACCTAGTCCTTGAATAATCTTGTAATTTCTAGACAAACCTAGTCCTATTGAAATCGAGTAAATTCTAGTCAAACCTAGTGCTAGAGAAATCAAGTGAAGTCTACTGAGACCTAGTCCTGGAGAAATCGAGTAAATTCTAGTCAAACCTAGTGCTAGAGAAATCAAGTGAGATCTACTGGAACCTAGTCCTAATGAAATCAAGTAAATTCTAGTCAAACCTAGTGCTAGAGGAATCAAGTGAGATCTACTGGAACCTAGTCCTAATAAAATCAAGTAAATTCTAGTCAAACCTAGTGCTAGAGGAATCAAGTGAGATCTACTGGAACCTAGTCCTAATAAAATCAAGTAAATTCTAGTCAAACCTAGTGCTAGAGGAATCAAGTGAGATCTACTGGAACCTAGTCCTAATGAAATCAAGTAAATTCTAGTCAAACCTAGTGCTAGAGGAATCAAGTGAGATCTACTGGAACCTAGTCCTAATGAAATCAAGTGAATTCTAGTCAAACCTAGTGCAAGAGGAATCAAGTGAGATCTACTGGAACCTAGTCCTAATGAAATCAAGTAAATTTTAGTCAAACCTAGTGCTAAAGGAATCAAGTGAGATCTACTGGAACCTAGTCCTAATGAAATCAAGTAAATTCTAGTCAAACCTAGTGCTAGAGGAATCAAGTGAGATCTACTGGAACCTAGTCCTAATGAAATCAAGTAAATTCTAGTCAAACCTAGTGCTAGAGGAATCAAGTGAAGTCTACTGGGACCTAGTTCTATAGAAATCAAGTAGATTCTAGTTAAACCTAGTGCTAGAGGAATCAAGTGAAGTCTTCTGAAACCTAGTCCTATGGAAATCGAGTGAATTCTAGTCAAACCTAGTGCTAGAGGAATCAAATGAAGTCTACTGGAACCTAGTCCTAATGAAATCAAGTAAATTCTAGTCAAACCTAGTGCTAGAGGAATCAAGTGAGATCTACTGGAACCTAGTCCTAATAAAATCAAGTAAATTCTAGTCAAACCTAGTGCTAGAGGAATCAAGTGAGATCTACTGGAACCTAGTCCTAATGAAATCAAGTAAATTCTAGTCAAACCTAGTGCTAGAGGAATCAAGTGAGATCTACTGGAACCTAGTCCTGATGAAATCAAGTGAATTCTAGTCAAACCTAGTGCAAGAGGAATCAAGTGAGATCTACTGGAACCTAGTCCTAATGAAATCAAGTAAATTCTAGTCAAACCTAGTGCTAAAGGAATCAAGTGAGATCTACTGGAACCTAGTCCTAATAAAATCAAGTAAATTCTAGTCAAACCTAGTGCTAGAGGAATCAAGTGAGATCTACTGGAACCTAGTCCTAATGAAATCAAGTAAATTCTAGTCAAACCTAGTGCTAGAGGAATCAAGTGAGATCTACTGGAACCTAGTCCTGATGAAATCAAGTGAATTCTAGTCAAACCTAGTGCAAGAGGAATCAAGTGAGATCTACTGGAACCTAGTCCTAATGAAATCAAGTAAATTCTAGTCAAACCTAGTGCTAAAGGAATCAAGTGAGATCTACTGGAACCTAGTCCTAATGAAATCAAGTAAATTCTAGTCAAACCTAGTGCTAGAGGAATCAAGTGAGATCTACTGGAACCTAGTCCTAATGAAATCAAGTAAATTCTAGTCAAACCTAGTGCTAGAGGAATCAAGTGAAGTCTACTGGGACCTAGTTCTATAGAAATCAAGTAGATTCTAGTTAAACCTAGTGCTAGAGGAATCAAGTGAAGTCTTCTGAAACCTAGTCCTATGGAAATCGAGTGAATTCTAGTCAAACCTAGTGCTAGAGGAATCAAATGAAGTCTACTGGAACCTAGTCCTATAGAAATCGAGTAAATTCTAGTCAAACCTAGTGCTAGAGGAATCAAGTGAAGTCTACTGAAACCTAGTTCTATAGAAATCGAGTAAATTCTAGTCAAACCTAGTGCTAGAGGAATCGAGTGAAGTCCAGTCCAGCAATGAAGATTTCTAGTTAAACCTAGACCTATTTCTAGTTAAATCTAGTCAAGTATCAACTAGAACCTAGTCTGGGAAAACAAGTGGATACTAGTGAGCTACAACACTCTCACTTGATAGCTCTAGTAAAATCTTACCAGAAAAGTCTCATAACCGCATAAAATCTAGTGGACTCACCAGAACTATTTCTAGTAAGATCTAGTTGAGTATTTCACTAGAAATGTGCATCAGAATTTTTACCAGGGTGGTATATCTTTACTGTGCAGTAAACTATTACCGGTATATCATTATAGCCGTAAACTATTGCTGCCTTAAAGAAATTTCTTTACACCGGGTTGCTCTGTCGTGTATTTCGCTACGAGTTTTCAGCTTTGTGCGGATATTGGGGTAAGTTAGTTTTCAGGATTCTGTGGGTTATGCATTTAACATGTAGCTTTCTTCTTTCATCCATTTTCAGCCACCATGCTTTTTTAATGGCAGGGGTTACATGTTCGTTCCATTTTATATAGGGATATGCAAATATGACACAAGCATTCTGTATCTTCTGGATTTCATAGGCATTCTTCTTGCTCAGGCACGGTCCATACACTGCATCACAGTAATCTATTTTAGACAGGATGAGTGACTCAGACAATGTTATTTTAGCCCGGGGTGGAAGAATGTTTTTAAATTTCAGTAATGATCTGAGTTCATTGCATGCCGAGTTGCGTATATTTTGTATATGTTCAGTGAATTTCAGGTTGCTATCTATTATTAGGCCAAGGTTTCTTGCAGTATCTGAGACAACTATTGGTGTTTGGTTAATAGATACTGTGAATCCGTCCTGGAGAGCTTTTCTTCTTTGATTCGAAGTACCTAAGAGTAGCGAGATTGACTTGGTTGGGTTGAGGATCAGGGCGTGATTTATAGCCCATCGTGACACTGCGGTCAAGTCTTCATTTATTTTCTCTTGAGTTGGTAAGGCTTCTGCTGGGTCGAAACTTATGTACAGTTGTGTATCATCTGCGTAGGTGTGTACTTTACAGTATTTCACGGCTTCAAATAAGTCTGCTGTATAAATAATAAACAGTAATGGGCCGAGTATGGATCCTTGGGGCACTCCAGTAGTAACAGTAAGTGGCTTTGACATCACTATTTGCTTATCGATAATGACTTTCACTTTTTGTGTGCGATGAGTAAGATAGTTTTTAAACCAGTCGACTGCTTTTTGTCCAAGTCCAAGGTGGCACAGCATGGCGAGTAGCAGATTGTGGTTGATCGTGTCAAATGCCCTTGAAAAGTCGAGTAATACCAGGCTTGTTAACTGTGACTTATCTATAGCAGTGATTGAGTCATCCACTATGTCTAAAAGGGCTGTATTTGTGCCTCTTCCTACTCTGAAACCAGACTGGGTATCTGGGAGAAAGTTGTTTATCTCAGTATAGTTACTAAGCTGTGTAAATACTATTTTCTCCAGGACTTTATATAGAGTTGGTAGTATTGTTATTATGTTATCATGAAGCATATTATCCCCAATCTCGGCAAGCGTCACAAAATTGACCCTTTCAATTTTTCTTTTCAGTAGCTGCAGTTCTGCCATGTGAGGTTGGTTGTACTTTTCTGACGCTTCCGTGGGCGTCGGCAGCGGGGGGCAAGGGGGATGCACTTGCCCCCCCCCCCCCGGGACCAGGCAGACATTTATTTGAGAAATTTAATTTTTATTTTTGTTCAACAATGATGTTTTTCGAAACTTTGTAACTACCGACTTTACCGGTGTCATATTTTAACATGTCTTGTTACGCGGGTGGTCATGAGTCTGATGTGACTGGGGTGGGTAGGCAAGGCTGTGCCTTCGCCGACTGACGAATATGATTTATTGGGCTATTATTATTTCGTGGAAACTTTGATGTTGGGTCTCATACAGACCAATCAGATTCTAATGACTCATTTTGGCTATTTTGTATGATGAAATATTTTAAAAGATGAATAGGATCAACTACTTGCATAGAATTCAACCAATTCAACATTATCTGTCTTCTTTTTCTATAAAAATCAGAAGCTAATTAAATAGTCACAAAACCTCCGAAAACACCATGAAACGATGGAATTTCCAAAAATCTTGAGGAGCTTTCTCCCCCACCCACCACCATTGAGACTTGTGCATTTTCGAATTTGGGATATTTTGCCCCCCTTAAATGTCTTCCTGCCGACGCCCATGGATGCTTCCTCCGTTTACAAGAGAGGCTACTGGGGATCTGACACGATGCCACTTGCTGATACTAATACTATATTATTCGGAGAAATGACTTCGATCTCATTCACAAACTTTCCATCATTATCATCCTATCGGTCGTCATTGAATCATTTTATTCTCATGCTCTATAAATCATTGTTAGGCCTACTGGTACGTAATTACATAATTATTTTTATTTATAATATATTACGTACAATTATTGTGTTTCTATTGTATTTTGAAAAAAGCTGAGATATAATTTGAATTAATTGGTTTATAAGTTGGTTTAAAAGTTGAAATATAGGATTGGTTTATAGATTTTTATTATCATCAGAAATTGTAATTAATGATTGGGAAATACTTCTCAACACTTGTATTTTTTCATTTTGTATTTCTAATTCCTTCTCTTTCAGCCTAATAATTTCCGAACAGAACTTCTCTTTTATGTCTGTTTTTTGTGCATTCTCAGTTCCTTCACGTGTAGGTCTTGGAACTTGTCGGCACCGTGGGCGCTGTCGAAGTGCTGGGACATCCACTCCTGCTGCTGATCGTCAGTGCTAGTAACATTCAGCTGAAAGAAGATGCATGATTATGCGTAAACCATATGTGTGTAAATCAGAACAAAACCAAAATACAGCAGACCCACGTTGTAATGATGTCTAGTACTCGGTTCTTTATTCATACAGTAGTAAAAAAATGACTGGGATTAGCTGTGACATTAATTACGCTTACTGAAAAATGTGTTATTACCGGTACATATAAAACAATTTTCTCGATCAAGTAAAATGTAGTTGTTAAAAATCATAGCATTGTACTGCTGTTTGCTATACTCCATGGTGTATTTAAATAAATATGTTACGTGGAGCCAAATAACTGCTGAAAGATTGTAGTACATGTTTAATCGACTTACCGGTAATGTGTGTGAAAACAGCGCCCAGAAAGTAACGCTCATTATGAGTGCCAGCACCCAAATTCAAGGTCGTGTTAGCAAGATGAAGCAAGCTACAGAGAAAACGATTTGACTGCCAATTTCAATAAAATGCGCTAGAGTATTATTGACGTATTTGACAATTTGAGCCGCATATTGACTGTTATGGGGTGTTCCTGGATACCTCCAGATATACAAAACGTGATTTTTGTCTCTGGGCGCTGAGAGTTTTAGAGTGATATATAAGGGTTTTTTGTATTTGTGCCGCATATTGAACTGTATGGGGTTGATATTCCAGACATGTCCTCAATGGAAATCGGCCCTAACCTTTTTTGTTCTATCTTTGTTCTCCCGGAATCATCCCTTATCTAAAATATTGTATATTTCACCTCTGGGCGCTGAGATTAGGAAAGTGATATTTGAGGGTTGTCGGTATTTGTGCCGCATATTGACCTATAGAGAGTTGATACAAGACATGTCCTCAATCGAAATCGTAGGCCTAGTTTACAACTCGATGAATAAGAATGAAATACTCTATGCAGACTAGGCCGATATAGTTATTTCTTGAAATCTAATCGCCCTACTGTATTTGTAAGATGTGGAAGATTCAGGAGACATGAAAATAACATGTTTTGTTCGAAATGAAGAAAAATAGACAACGTTTAATATCATTTTACATCAAATGTTTATTCGAAAAAATATTTAAAACGGTTACAATAACTTTAGAACGAAGATCCAGAAAATTTAGAATATTGTTTAAAGACTGTTTAAAAAAGAATTGAAATAAAGGTAGGCCTACTGATTTTTGTTGATAATGAATTTTGAATTTCCTGTTGGATATATTGGGGAGGTGCTGTGGCCTGCTGTGTCTGTGGTAATTGATAATAGGTGCAAGGGTTGAATGATTCAGGATGACCGGAGAATTGTTGGGGATCCGGATCGCTGATGGCTGTAGGGGGTTGGCTGATAGAAAGGCTGTTGATATTGTCGCAGGTTTTGTTGTTGGGGGGGTTGAGGACCGGAAAATTGTGGGTGATAATGTGGGAGATTTGAATGGGGTTGGCCAATGAAGCCACCGTGGGTGTGATCTTCTTGGCCCCGCCCCCGCCCGTTGCCTCGCCCACGGACGTTGCTCCGCTCGGCATTAATGTGTGCTATAAAGAGCGATATGGATTAGGATATAAATATCAATTATGCAATATGTTTATCTATATTAGTCTTATTAGTATATTAGATCCAGTGAAGAAAGAATACCACCTCATATTCAATGAGAAAAAAATCAAGTTTCACCTCGCAATACCACAGATAGAAGAGAAAAAGAACCAGAATAATTTACCAAATACAAGATTATGTTACGAATACAAGATACCTACGTTTTTTACCACTGTAACGAATCACCGATATAAAACAATAAGACACTTGTTCGAACATTGATCAACACTTTTGGAAATATTTGTAGTATAGAGATGAAGACTTACTCCTACTTCCCGTCTCCCTCTCCCTTTTCCGGGTTCGCTTCCTCGCACCTTCTCCAGGTTGGTACTAATATAGGAATAGAAAATATAATATAAATATAAAACCACCAGATTATATTTACTGATGGATCCAAACTGAACGAGTCAGTCGGATGTGCCTTCACTGTTGGTGACCGATGTTTTGGTTTTAAACTTAGCCCACTCTGCAGTGTCTATACTGCTGAGCTTTATGCTATACACCAAGCACTTACATTTGCCAAACAGCACATCAATACTAAGTTTTTAATTTGTTCTGACTCTCTGAGCTCCATTCAATCGATCTGTTGTCTCTTCCCAGGACAACAATTGACGCAGGAGATTCAAACTCTGTTGGTTGATCTTGAGGCTGGTGGGTCCAAGATAGCGTTCTGCTGGATTCCTGGTCATGCTGGAATAGTTGGTAACGAAAAGGCAGACCAGGCAGCAAAAGAAGCTACTCTTCGGACCAAGGTCGATTATCGATTCGTTCCTAATACAGACCTTAAAAACGCATTTAAACAACGGTTGAAGTCCTCTTGGCAAGAGTCATGGAATAGAGTATCAAATAATAAATTGAGATCTATCAAAACGTCAATTGAGCCATGGCACTCTTCGTCTAGAAGTGTTAGACGGGAGGAAGTTGTTGTCACAAGAGTACGAATAGGACACAGCATACTTACTCACGGATTCCTGCTGCGGGGTGAGGACCCTCCAGAGTGCGAGGAGTGTATCGAGCAGCTCTCTGTTCGCCACCTCCTGGTTGAATGTGACAGGTTCCGGGATCTGCGCCGGCGCCTGCGTATGCCAGAGGACCTGTCGCTGATCCTGGGTGACGACCAGAGGGCTGTCGATCGCCTCTTGGTTTTCCTGAAAGAGACTGATGTTTTTAATCTGTTGTAATTCTGTCCACTGATCTCACATGTTGTCTACAATAGCTATAAGTATTACTAGGAATTGATGTTTACCATTAGACTTGTAAGTTATTGATTTTGTTATTTAGTATTTAACGTGTGTGTATGGCCATTTACACCATACACACACATGTTATTAGTTATATAGTATCGTTAGCTAGTGTTAGTTAGTAAGGTAGTTGGGTTCCGGCTTCTACACCGAAACCTGTGTTTAAATGTGTAATTATTCATATGTCGGTTATATTAGTTAACGATCTCATTGTAAGTTTGTTACTGTTGTTATCTGTTGTTAGTTAGTAAGTGTTAGTTATTCTTGTTCAAGACGAGGCAGTCTCCGGCCTTCTACACCGGAGCATCTGTTTTTTGATGAGCTTCTATGATTATTTCATCCGTATTCCCGTTATGTTCATCAGAAAGTAGATATGTAAAATTCTTGTTTTAAATCAAATTTTCACAAGGCGCAAAATAACCTCGTCGTTGACGCGCCTCTAAACTCCAATATTCATTCATTCATTCATTCTAATATCAAGACGTGAAATGCAAATACGAAGTTATGTATGTCATCATGTCATTGTGTTAGGACAAAGGTTAGGTCCCAGCAAAATACGCGTCAGCTGAAAGGGTTCTCGAAGAATCCTACTCGACACTCCGATCGGTCGATGCTTGACGACCGTAGACACAAGGAATGTCAGACCGATGACAACCAGGGGATCCAAGTGACGTCACAGAAGGAAGACTCGCTCAGTGTCTAATGTTGGCCTTGGGTTAACCAAAGGAACATGTGATATCTAGCCTACGAGCCCGGATGAGAAACTACGCAGCAAGGAATGTCAGACCGATGACAACCAGGGGATCCAAGTGACGTCACAGAAGGAAGACTCGCTCAGTGTCTAATGTTGGCCTTGGGTTAACCAAAGGGACATGTGATATCTAGTCTACGAGCCCTGGTGAAGAACTACGCAGCAAGGAATGTTAGACCGATGACAACCAGGGGATCCAAGTGACGTCACAGAAGGAAGACTCGCTCAGTGTCTAATGTTGGCCTTGGGTTAACCAAAGGGACATGTGATATCTAGCCTACGAGCCCGGATGAGGAACTACGCAGCAAGGAATGTTAGACCGATGACAACCAGGGGATCCAAGTGACGTCACAGAAGGAAGACTCGCTCAGTGTCTAATGTTGGCCTTGGGTTAACCAAAGGGACATGTGATATCTAGCCTACGAGCCCGGATGAGGAACTACGCAGCAAGGAATGTCAGACCGATGACAACCAGAGGATCCAAGTGACGTCACAGAAGGAAGACTCGCTCAGCATCTAATGTTGGCCTTGGGTTAACCAAAGGGACATGTGATATCTAGTCTACGAGCCCTGGTGAAGAACTACGCAGCAAGGAATGTCAGACCGATGACAACCAGGGGATCCAAGTGACGTCACAGAAGGAAGACTCGCTCAGTGTCTAATGTTGGCCTTGGGTTAATCAAAGGGACATGTGATATCTAGTCTACGAGCCCTGGTGAAGAACTACGCAGCAAGGAATGTTAGACCGATGACAACCAGGGGATCCAAGTGACGTCACAGAAGGAAGACTCGCTCAGCATCTAATGTTGGCCTTGGGTTAACCAAAGGGACATGTGATATCTAGTCTACGAGCCCTGGTGAAGAACTACGCAGCAAGGAATGTTAGACCGATGACAACCAGGGGATCCAAGTGACGTCACAGAAGGAAGACTCGCTCAGCATCTAATGTTGGCCTTGGGTTAACCAAAGGGACATGTGATATCTAGTCTACGAGCCCTGGTGAAGAACTACGCAGCAAGGAATGTCAGACCGATGACAACCAGGGGATCCAAGTGACGTCACAGAAGGAAGACTCGCTCAGTGTCTAATGTTGGCCTTGGGTTAACCAAAGGAACATGTGATATCTAGCCTACGAGCCCGGATGAGAAACTACGCAACAAGGAATGTTAGACCGATGACAACCAGGGGATCCAAGTGACGTCACAGAAGGAAGACTCGCTCAGTGTCTAATGTTGGCCTTGGGTTAACCAAAGGGACATGTGATATCTAGTCTACGAGCCCTGGTGAAGAACTACGCAGCAAGGAATGTTAGACCGATGACAACCAGGGGATCCAAGTGACGTCACAGAAGGAAGACTCGCTCAGTGTCTAATGTTGGCCTTGGGTTAACCAAAGGGACATGTGATATCTAGTCTACGAGCCCTGGTGAAGAACTACGCAGCAAGGAATGTTAGACCGATGACAACCAGGGGATCCAAGTGACGTCACAGAAGGAAGACTCGCTCAGTGTCTAATGTTGGCCTTGGGTTAATGTGATATCTAGTCTACGAGCCCGGATGAGAAACTACGCAACAAGGAATGTTAGACCGATGACAACCAGGGGATCCAAGTGACGTCACAGAAGGAAGACTCGCTCAGCATCTAATGTTGGCCTTGGGTTAACCAAAGGGACATGTGATATCTAGTCTACGAGCCCTGGTGAAGAACTACGCAGCAAGGAATGTTAGACCGATGACAACCAGGGGATCCAAGTGACGTCACAGAAGGAAGACTCGCTCAGCATCTAATGTTGGCCTTGGGTTAACCAAAGGGACATGTGATATCTAGTCTACGAGCCCTGGTGAAGAACTACGCAGCAAGGAATGTTAGACCGATGACAACCAGGGGATCCAAGTGACGTCACAGAAGGAAGACTCGCTCAGTGTCTAATGTTGGCCTTGGGTTAACCAAAGGAACATGTGATATCTAGCCTACGAGCCCGGATGAGAAACTACGCAACAAGGAATGTTAGACCGATGACAACCAGGGGATCCAAGTGACGTCACAGAAGGAAGACTCGCTCAGCATCTAATGTTGGCCTTGGGTTAACCAAAGGAACATGTGATATCTAGTCTACGAGCCCTGGTGAAGAACTACGCAACAAGGAATGTTGGACCGATGGCAACCAGGGGATCCAAGTGACGTCACAGGAGGACTCGCTCAGCATCTCATGTTGGCCTTGGGTTAGTCAAGGGGACGTGTGATATCTAGCATACGAGCCCGGGTGAAGAACTACGCAGCAAGGAATGTTAGACCGATGACAACCAGGGGATCCAAGTGACGTCACAGAAGGAAGACTCGCTCAGCATCTAATGTTGGCCTTGGGTTAACCAAAGGGACATGTGATATCTAGTCTACGAGCCCTGGTGAAGAACTACGCAGCAAGGAATGTCAGACCGATGACAACCAGGGGATCCAAGTGACGTCACAGAAGGAAGACTCGCTCAGTGTCTAATGTTGGCCTTGGGTTAACCAAAGGAACATGTGATATCTAGCCTACGAGCCCGGATGAGAAACTACGCAACAAGGAATGTTAGACCGATGACAACCAGGGGATCCAAGTGACGTCACAGAAGGAAGACTCGCTCAGTGTCTAATGTTGGCCTTGGGTTAACCAAAGGAACATGTGATATCTAGCCTACGAGCCCGGATGAGAAACTACGCAACAAGGAATGTTAGACCGATGACAACCAGGGGATCCAAGTGACGTCACAGAAGGAAGACTCGCTCAGTGTCTAATGTTGGCCTTGGGTTAACCAAAGGGACATGTGATATCTAGTCTACGAGCCCTGGTGAAGAACTACGCAGCAAGGAATGTCAGACCGATGACAACCAGGGGATCCAAGTGACGTCACAGAAGGAAGACTCGCTCAGTGTCTAATGTTGGCCTTGGGTTAACCAAAGGAACATGTGATATCTAGCCTACGAGCCCGGATGAGAAACTACGCAACAAGGAATGTTAGACCGATGACAACCAGGGGATCCAAGTGACGTCACAGAAGGAAGACTCGCTCAGTGTCTAATGTTGGCCTTGGGTTAACCAAAGGGACATGTGATATCTAGTCTACGAGCCCTGGTGAAGAACTACGCAGCAATGAAATAGGGCAAGAGGAACAGACAACAATCCACATGAAACCACATGCTTGATTTGGAGTGTTGCGTTAACATTGAACTTGATAACAAGTTTGAAAGACAACAATGGATAACTAATGGAATAAAAATATCAAGTGTAAATAAAAGGAGGGTATACATATGTATAGCCTCCTTTTATTTACACTTGATATTTTTATTCCATTAGTTATCCATTGTTGTCTTTCAAACTTGTTATCAAGTTCAATTTTTTGGGTGGGAAAGAATCATGGAATAGTTCAGAGAATATGTTATGAAATGAGTTGTATTGCTCATTTGGTGTTGAAATTTCAAAAATGGGATCCCACTTCGTCAATTTTAAACGATAATCCAGATTTTTTCATTCTTCACCTTAATTAGTTATTGCCACCTGTACGCAGTTACAATTTGCAGATTGAAATGAATAAATGAATTAGATGACCGTAGCGAAGATTTTCATTCCATATACCGAAAAATTTCGGGCTTGGTTTTTATGTTTTTTTTGTTTTTTTTTGTTCGTGTAATTTTGAACGCGGCGTACAGGTCAGGGAAAAAAATCAATCAACTCTGAACTTTTTTTAAAATTGGTATCACACCAGAATGAGTTAGGATTGTTTTTCCAAAAAATATGTCGAACGGTTTTTCCGGAAAAAATTTGGAAAGTATAGAAAATCCACATGAGAATACGCCGGGGGAGAAATATTGAGAGCACAAAAATTTTCCAAGAGCTCTCAAATATATACTGTATGTGGAAAGAACTATCATACATATTTTAAGCGATTTATGGAACAATCGGATGTGAAATTTTTAATTTACTTCAATTTTTAAATCAATAGAAGCAATTAAGAAAGCAATTAAAGGAACTATTAAATGTGAGCAACAAGTGTCACCAATAGATTAAAACGATTGAAATCTGTGATAGATATCAAGAAGGCACTGGTACTATTGTTGGGAAACCAAGGTCCGTATACCGAGGATTCAATCTGGCATACCGGTAGGTCTACTGAAAAAATATTGGTGTTCGTTTTTTTTTTGTTTCTCCACAGGTCAAACGGCTACAGCTATCAACTTCGAACTTTATTTCAATATGGTTCCTCATCTAACTTAGATCTGTAGGTTTTTGTGGCATAATCGGGTGTTAACTTTTATTTTTATGAATTTTAGAAATTTTAGAAATACCCATTAGAATAACACAACGGGAAGAACAAGAAAATACTCTCATTTTCCGAAAGAATGAAATTTTGCGTGAAGTTGAATTACATTTTGATACACATCTCTAGAAATTTTCAGCTTGATCGGCTGAGCCATTTTGAAGAAAAAAAATAAAATGTGCTAAATTGGTACCACTCGAAGCAGTTTTTACCCATTGTTTACTATTACTATCCGCTCGTCTAACAACGCATATATGTCGTTTTCCTAGTCCTAGTTATTACGAAATACGCCATCATTTGTAGCTCATTTTGACAAGAGAAATGTGGAGAAATGTTCTGAGCATGTGGTGAAATCTTCAGGTTTCCATCACAAAACCCCGAATAGTTATTGTATATTGCCCGCACAATTGATATTGAGTATACATACAAATTGTCAATTAAATTATCAATTAAAGGTCAAAGGGCAACACACCTACTAAGATCTTGATGTTTTATGATTCAGGGCGATTTCAGCTTTCAAACAAATGGTCACACGGGCAGTTTCATTGCGTATTGAAATTATATCATACAAAAGGTCAAAGGCCAATGCAATTATTATTCATCCGTCCTCTAATTTGATTTCGACTGAATTTTTTTTTCACGATTCTTTTATAGTAGAGTCCACGAGAAAATATATGTATACCAGAAACAGCTTGGAAGATGAAAATTATTTCATAAAGGCCCACCCCCGCCACCCCCAAACGGTCGAGAAATCCGCCGTCCTCCGTAGCCTATTTTGTTGAGTTGATTTTTCTGAGCATGTGGTGAAATTTATACGTTTCTATGCCCCGAATGCATCCCTATATCTCATGTTGACTACTGTACTAAAATATCCAGACTTGTACTAAACCAAGCCACATTATCAACCGTACTTCTCGGACCTCAACACCCAGCACTTCAACTCTCTTCTCCGCAGTGAACAATGGACGCAAGTGCATAGTGCCACACACGTCGACACCAAATACCAATCTTTTCTCAACACCTTCTCCAATTATTCCAACATTGCCTTTCCAGCTACTAAAAAACAACTCAAAGCTCCGAACTAAACAGATGGATCAGCCCTGAACTCATCTCCGTCAGTCACCACCATCGTAACACCCACACAATCCTACAATCCCACCCAAATAACAAAGATTCGAAACGTCAGTACAATTGAGGAGCTTAGGTTCAAAACGCAACTTGTCCGAAAAATTCCAATTTTAGTTAGAGATGGCAATACCTACTTTGAAATGAGCTCTTTCCATAAATAGAACCAAAAAGTTTCAAAAAGCTACTTCTCTTATAGTAATTGGCTGTTGAAAAACCTTCTTTGTTTCAAAAAGCAACTTATACTCCATCTTGTTTGGAACAAAGTGCAACTTGTCGTTTCGGCCAATACCAATGCAGGGATTTTGCGCGAAAACAAAATGGCTGCCTAGTGTTTTAAAATATAATACATTTTGTCACATTTATCTCCATAAATGATTGATGCCATGGACGGGTTAGTGTCGGTGTTTAGTAACAATCAGGGCACAAGAAAGCGATCAGTCAATGAAAGGAAAGTGGACAAACTGAAGAAAGAAAGGTAAGGAGTGCTTTTTTTCATCACAGAATATCAATTTTGATCATTTTTGAGGTTATGCCAAGCCAAGTCACATGGCATCTAAATGTTCAGTGTATAATTATTTAGTTCAACCTATGCTAACGATTATATTTCAATGTAACAACTATTAATCTTCATGTGCAGTTAGATACTATAACAACTTCATTTTGTGTAGGTATTCAGACCCAGATCCAGAGATGTTGGCATTCCGTTGCCCATGCAAACATCTCGAAAACAGATTCAATTGTTGTTCGATTGCTACCACTGAACTAATTCAAGTAAAAAAACGTATGTTTGCGACGCATCACAAGACTGAGCAAGACGGGAGAATTTCGCATTGCATCTCGGTCACTGTTCCAAAGCGGGATCGTGATATCGACACATCCGAACTCAAGAAACCGCACTCGTTGTGCGTCGCATACAAGGTAAAACAACAAAAATTGTGCTTAAACATCAGAGATTTTGTCTCAGTTGAAACTAATAATTACAGTTACAATACAATATGATTTCAATTATCATTATCATTGAATATTACTCAGTAATATCACCACGTGAAAGAAAACAGTCCGATACGGTACAGTACTCAAGGTAAGCTGGGGGTTTATATTTTTTCATTATTATCACTGACTTCAAGGTATGCCACATTTAATAGTGATAATTTGGATCTAGGCGAATATAGATATGATTGTGATGATGTTTATTCTGAAGAAATTGATCTTTTTCTTCAAGGTTTTCACAAGTAATGGAGACGTCAATGTATGCAAAAATTTCTTTCTGAAACTTTTTGGATTCTCTCATCGCCGGGTCCTAACTATTGCCAAATCAGTTTGCGATGGTAAAGCCATCACTGAAAAAAGAGGTGGGGATAGGAGGTCTCATAAATCGTCCGATCGACGAACTTGCGTCCGTGACTTTCTTGGCTCGTTACGCGGAGAAGAAAGCCACTATGGTCGTGGTAAAAGTGTTCGGATTTACTTGTCTGCAGAGTTAAATATTGCTCGATTGTGGAAAGCTTATAACTCTAAACATCCCAACTTGTGTGTTAAGTTCTGGTTTTTCAATAAGATTTTTCAAACTGAATTTAATCTTGGCTTCGGATCACCGGCGGTCGATGTCTGTAGCTACTGTTGTCGACTGAAGAATTTGATAAAAATAGCTCCTAATCCCCAAGAAAAACTAATTCAGCAAGGTTTACTAGCGATCCACAAGAAACGAGCTAAACAGTACCACCAAATGCTGAAAGAAGATACAGATGCCGATGAAACTTTCTGCTTTGACTTGCAGCAAGTTCAAGCATTGCTGAAACTGCCGATAGGCGAAGCGTTTTATTCACGACAATTGGCATTTTATGCATTTTGTGTGACCGATCGGTCGACCCACCACCCAATGTTTTACACGTGGAATGAGGCGCAGTCTGGAAGAGGATCAGAGGAGATCGGTTCTGCGGTCTATGACTTTCTAGCCAAACATAAGTTTCGAGAAACTACAACTACATTGCGACTTTTTGCCGATGGCTGCGGGGGGCAAAATAAAAACACGCACGTGATTCATGCCCTTGCAGCGTGGCTGTTAACCGATTCGCCTGAAAGTATCAAAAATATAATGGTAGTATTTCCGGTAAGGGGCCATTCCTATTTACCAGCCGATCAGGTCTTCGGTCGAGTAGAAAAGACGCTGCGGAAGCATTCTGTCTTCATACTACCTGAGAAGTATAACGCGATTTATAGGGAGACCGGAGAGGTACGTGAGTTGGGTGAAGATTGGAAGGTCAAGAATTTCAAAAGTCTTTCTGAAATTTTCAGAAAAACAGATGGAATTAAAGACATGAAGCGGATCTTGTTGAGAAAACGGAATCTTCGGTCCGGGAAAGTTGATGTTTTGCTTAAAATGGAGCAGAACTTTCGTATGGATGATCCTTCCAAGAAGTTCTGTACTTTGGTTAAGAAAACCAAGTCGGTACACAATGGCATTAATATTGGGGATGTGACGTTATTCAGAGCAGTGCAGCCGGCTAAACTGAAGGATGTTAAAGCATTACTTGCCGGTTACTTTGGAGAACACTGGGCAGATAACGAAGACTTGTTGTGGTATAAATCACTAATAGCTGCCCAAACTGAAAATGCCAATGACATGGAACAGGCATGTAATCACTCAGACGAGGACTGCGACTGCCTGATGGAGGAACCCGAGTCAGACCGCCTTTAAGATACGCATCGCTTTTACCTCATTCGACTTTTCTGTGAAGTCACTACTTTGTCTTACACAGTCGAAACTACACACGTACTCTTTTCAGTTACGACTCAGTTCTGATTGAATTACATGACCTACCGGGATGGAAGAATATGCACTACCGACTTAAGGCCCATTCACAATGCGACGTTAGCTTAAACTTCTAACGTAAGCGTTAACTTATAAAACGTTTGGCTTAGGGAAAGTGACTTGCCTATCCACAATGCATGTCGCTAGCGTATTATCGTAAGCCGTTACCTTGTAAGCTACCAAGGTCCATGCTTTCGCGTTACAAGTTAACGTTCAACGTATGACGCAACCAATCAGAAAGCCAAATCGGGGAACTGGTGAAACCGACAACAGAACAGAAATTGTGATTGGTTGGTTTTTCTCGTATACGGTTACGTGCTGGTCTATTGTGAATAGAGACTTCAAATATTACGATAGCTACTTGAGTCAACGACTACGTATAAGTTTAAGACACTTAGCGTCGCACTGTGAATGGGCCTTTACTGTGAATCAGTTTCAAGTCCTAAAGCTCTGATAATGAGTCTACCTATACTCAATATTACCAAAGTAGTAATGTAATACTTGAAACAGATATAATATCATGAAAAAATAAATCTAACTTACAATAAAAATAGTTCTGTGTTTTCATTTTTGTTTCAAAAAGCTACTTGTCGAACCCTTTGTTTCAAAGTGCAACTTATCGAATTTTTAAAAAATTCAAGTTTCTTGTCTATCTGAATCATTTTGTTTAGTGAATGGTCAGCCAATATAAATATGAATGACATGAATTTCCATGCGTATAGCCGACAATCACATTTATGCCATTATCTCAGCTCTTACTGAAACAGACAAGTTGCGTTTTGAACCCAAGCTCCTCAATTCCCAGAAGGAAATATACAGAAAGAAACTCCAATATCATGACTACGTCATATCTAATAAATAATAAACTCCCGATCATAGACCGAAAGACCCCCCTGAACACTCACCTCCAAATCGATGGTCAACACATATCGAATCCTATTATCCTTTCTGAAAAACTCAACATCTTCTTCATTTCTGCTGGCAATGTTGCCCCGCCCCTTCCACCTATACCCCACAGCTACCCCCACACCCCCAAACCCTATTTTCCTGTATCTAACTGACCCCTCCGAATTACGTCAAGTTACCCGCACTCTTGAAAGCAAGCACTCCTGCGGTGTAGATGAAATTCCTGGCTCCGTCCTTGCTGAATCCATCGACTACATCACCAGTACTCTAACTTCTATCAGTAACGAATCCTTTTCCTCTGGCATCTTGCCACACATACTAAAACAAGCCCTAGTCATACCTGTCCATGAAAAAGGGAAACAAATGATATGAACAATTACAGACCAATTTCTCTCCTTTCCTCCTTCTCGAAAATGATTGAAGAAATCGTGCTCTGCCGCCTTACCTCTCACCTTCAAACTCACAACATATTTATAACAGCCAACATGGTTTCCAAAAACACAGATCTACAACAACAGCTATCTTGAACTTCCTCACCACCCTCCACATAGCCCTCGATCAAGGTGATCAAGCAATAGGACTCTTCTTCTCTTCTACAATTATTTGGAACAACCTAAGACATAGCTGGGAGTCGAACCCATGTCCAATTCTGAAGTGGTGCCTTATCTGGCTGAGCCACACGGGGCAGCTAGGAGGACATGCTCTCGAGTTTCAGTGGGATCAAATTGAATAATACAAGATTTGGAGGATCTAACAGAAAACTATGATCAATACGATCACATTGTTACAATGGGTGGTACTAATGATGTAGAGAACTGTACCATACAAATTAGAACAATATGACACTAATATTTTGTTTTACTCGCTGGTGTCCAGCGAATCAGGCCTATGAATTTTCCTCCTGCTGAATTGAGATTACCATTCCTAGTCCTCGTCCCATGTCACTGATGGTTTGATACACGTCTACGGCTGCCGAAGTCCCCAGCAAGTAGTATCGTGTAAGATCTCCAGTAGCCTTTCTTGTAAACGAAGGAAGCGTCAGAAAAGTACAACCAACCTCACATGGCAGAACTGCAGCTACTGAAAAGGAAAATTGAAAGGGACAATTTTGTGACGCTTGCCGAGATTGGACAATCGATGTGGATAGTATGCTTCATGATGATTATTGTTTACAGTCCAACGACCCACCAACAGCTCGACTATTTGCTCCTTACGAATGAGCGCGTAGGCCTAATAATCTGATGATGTTTACAAAAACCCATGACCTTAGGCGGGACTCGAACTCACGCTCGGCTTGAGCGTTAACTGACCGAGCCGGCTGAGTGGCGCTGCTCTACTCGCATAGACCTAAGTAATTTCTGCTAGTGTGTAGTGGAGCTTGCAATCTTGAGAAGTAGGGCCCTAGGTATAGGTTCATTAAGTAGGCCTAGGGCTACAGTGCTAGGGCCTAGTGGTCTGAGTTAATTTAAATAGTAGACCTAGCCTTACAAATTCAATGGTTGAGGCTAGGCCTATAGTTGAAGCTAGTTCTACGGCCCAATAGCAAGACAATAATTCGTCAGTCAATGCAGTGTGGCTCACTATTTCTTTCAATGATTCACATGAACACTGATGCAGGCCTATCCTGAATACTTGCATACATCACCCAGGACTAGGCCTAGGGTGATGAACTTTTGCAGAGGTTATAAAATTTGAGGTTGGACTTACCATTGCATGTTTCTTTTCGATAACCTTCCAATTCCGATGTACAAAATACTCTCGCCAATGACGATAATCTTCACAAACACACTCAAGTCTTGAAAAGTGAATATTCAGTATGATATCAGATATTTCGTGTCGGATGTGGCACATGAGATATTGAAACACATGCCGCCATTATGACAACGCACATACGCTTTGATCAAAACGCCGAGTTTCGGTCGGCGGGTTAAAACACACGGGTATAACGTACTACGCGATTGGTTTTCGTGTTCGAGAATTGGGTTTGACTCAAAACGTACGATTTGCGTACGCGATGACGGTCACGTGGCACCAAAACGCATGTGTTTAGAACTCGAGAACAGGGCCCCTGGGCCCAGATTCACAGAGAATTTTATCTTGAAACATTTTAGCGCTTAAACCGTTCTGAGTTAAAACCGAGATAACACGTTCTAACTTTATCACGGTTTTATCTTTAAACCCTATTCACAAAGAATTTTAAGGACATTTTATCTTGGTGTTTACTTTAACCCCTATTCTTACCTATATTCTTACCTATAATATACCGTGCCGTGCCATTGACAAGTCATTGTTTTCGACTGTCAACCAATGAGAGCAAAGAGTGGGGCGTCAATGAGTTTGAAATAACGCAATATGAACATCAATTATTGGTTTTCTACAACAAGATAATATTTAAAATCAAAATGGAAGAATAAAATGTTCTACATATTTCTACATTTGTTTTCTTATAATCGTTGTGAATCTTTTTGACGTTGATCATCAAGAAGGCTTTGCATTCTGTTTAACGCCAATTCTGTCAGCTGTCAGTCGAACTTCCCAAATGTGAGGTTAGGATATAATAATTAATATAACTAGGCAAACGCAGGATGTGCGTTGTACGATGAGCGAGATGTCTATATAAAGTATAATCGAAAACTCTACAAACCTTGATCATTTGAAATGAACTTCATCCGATGTCAATGAATCTAGAAAGCCGTGACTTCGACAATGCAACATTTTTCAACTAATATTTCCATCTTTCCGATGAATAAAATACATTTATTATATTATTTTCTCCAAAACGGCTGGTCCGAATATCAAACCAAATTTTTATTCATGTATATTATTCTTGTGTTCACATTTGTGGGAAATTTGAATCATATTGAAGAGATTTTTTTTCCAATTTTTTCCCGCCCAGCCAAATCTTATGGGGTTTTTAGAAACTTCTAAATGATGTTTCTCAAAAATGGTCCAACCGATTAGACCTCAGAACTAACAGTTCTAAGTTGGATAAGTTTGCGTATAAAAAAAAGTTTCATGTCGATCGGTCAAACCGTGCGACCTGTGCAGTGTTTACAAACAAACAAAAAAAACAAAAAAAGACAAAAAAAAAAACGCACAGACAAAGCTCCGTAAGACTTGAGTGAAAATCTTCGCTACGCTCATATAATAATTGAAAATAGGATCGTGTCTTTACTTCCAAACTCTCCCAACATTCATATTTATCTTCGAAACATGAATTTGAGTGAGGACAATATCCAAAATCATCGAAATCAATTGCGAGGTGAGTGTTGTATCTCCACTAAAACCAGTCAAGACCGGTGATAACTTTAGAACCAACTATTGTTAAAACTTTTGCTTGAAATTTTTCGTGAATACGAGTTATAACCATGTCTGGTGATAAGTCCTGAAACTGTTATAACTTAGAACGTTCTAAGAGATAAAATTCTTTGTGAATCTGGGCCCTGGTCTACATATGTTTTGTCACAGGACTTACACGGTACCTCATAGACACCCTTGTTCCCGAGGAATGTGGCTTCTCTAGTTTTCTGTAACAAGGTTTCTAGTTTTCTGTCCGTTTGGAAAGAAGTCTTGATGTCATGCTGACGTAATATTCTACGTATTCTATCTATCACATCTTTCACATAAGGTAGTAATGCTGTCTTCCTTACTTCTTCCCGCTCTTCCTCTTCTGGTTTCTTTCCCATTCTATTTCTATTAAGCGTTCGATATATTTCTCTATTTATCATGCTCTTTGAATAACCGTTCCATTGGAGTGATGTACGCAATAAATGAAAGTGTCCCATTTTTTGTCTATATCCCCCTTCTCCTCAATCCAGTAATTCCTCCAATAATTTAAATGTAACTCAATTTTGTTGGTATCTGCCTTTTTATAGATCAGACTTTCTTCTGTACCTTTATTCCATCTTTTACTCTATTTGCAATTAATTCTACTGTTGGAATATGATGGTCACTGATACCAACGTCCACGATAGTTCTTAACCACTTTTCCGGTGGTCTGACTAGGATAACGTCCAAAAGGTTATTACTACCTGTCCTAGTTAATCTAGTACCCTCCGTAACCGTTTGCACAAATCCTTCACTCATTATTTCATAAACAAGTTCTTGCCTTCTATTCGTGCTACTTCCTACAGTCCCTTCTTCCCAATTTATTCCTGGTAAATTCAAGTCTCCAGCAACTATTACATTCCTATTATTGGCACTTTCAAGAATCAACCACTCTTTCCCTAATCTTGACAAGAACATCATTATCAGAATTTGGTGGCCTATATCCCGCAATTATTATAAACATTTCTGTTCCGAACTTAATTTCTAATCCCATCAACTCTACTTCTTTTATCCACAAGATTCTCCCATTCAACTCATTTTTTAATCCCAGCAATATACCACCCCCATGTCTATTTTTGTCTCTTCTGAATAAGCTGTAACCCCCCACCTCTATCTCTTTATCGGTGTAGCCATCGTCCAGCCAGGTTCCCACGAGTACGAAAATATCGGGATTTATAGTGTCTACTACTGTTCCTAATTCGTCGAGTTTATTGCATATACTTCTGCAATTAACTAATGTAATTTTTATTGTATTTTTTACTCCCATCTCAATATCCTTCTGTTTCGATTTGTCTCCCCTTTCCATATCATTTCCTAGGCCTACCTCTATTCTGCTACTTTCAATCGTATTTAGTCATAAGCTAGCTCTTTTTCTCATCTTCTCGGCGACTCTTCCCATCAGTTTACGCAGTTTCTCTGCTCCCAATTTGTTTAAATGGACCCCGTCAGCCTTCAAGTGTTCTTCATGTACCCAACAGTTAGACTCAATGTACACCACTCGTTCTCTGATGCACAATCGCTCAGTAGCAGCGTTGACTCCATCAATTAGCTCTCTATTTTCATCTTTTCTGTATATAATCCCACCAACTGCAACTCGACTTTCTCCGAACTTCTTTTTCGCAGCTTCAATCAATTCCTTCATTCCTTTGTTCATTATATCTCGTCCATCCTCTCTTCGTCTCATCTCTTTCAAATCATTTCCTCCTACGATCAGAATAATACCTTTTCCATCGACTTCCTTTTTCTTCATTTCATCCACCACTCTCCTCATTCTGAATACTCCAATTCCTGGTCTCACATCCACCTCTACACTGGATCCCGTGCCGACGCTTGTTCCACGAACAATCGAGCTTCCCAGCAGTACAATACTCTTTTTGGTTATTTGTTTACTTTCCTCTTTAGATCTAACAGATTCCATCTCGACTTCACCAAATTTGCTGACTTTATTTTTGTCTTTCATTTCTTCTTCTGGAATAAACTTCAATTGCGTTTCCTCTGCGTTTATATTCTTCCGCGTCTGCTCTTCTTCGTTATTCATAGTTCTCAAACATTCAACTTTACTTTGTTCGGCATATTTCCCTTTCTTCAATGGTTTCCCATTCGTTTTCTCCTCATTCATAATAATTTTAGGGATATTCTCGTTTTTTCCCTTGTTAACGTTTTTCTTTCCCTCAATACATGCTTCCCTTTTCTTCATATCTTCTTCTTCCCTGCACTTTCCACAGCTCCACTTTAAGCCTGGTACATTTTGAATACACTTGTACTGTGCAGTACTTATATTTACCCACGCTATATGCCACCATTGCGAACATTTTTCTGAACAGCATTGTATTGCTCTGTCCTTGACCTTCACTCCTAATCCACACTTCATACCACAAATTACATCCAATTACTTGCGGCAATGGTACCGTACTCAGCACTATCTCATTCCCACTATTGGTTTTCAGTCCCAATCTTGGTCTTCCCCTCGTTACTTTCTTGAATTCGGTCGTCATCTCGAAAAGTTACTTTCAACACCTTGATTACAGTGGTCAATAATAATCATACACCTTGGTCAATATCTATCCAGATGGCCGTGACTTTCAAAATTAGGCCAAGTTGTACCAGGATGACCGTGTAGAAAAAACAAACAAACACTAACCAAAAATTATATTCTCAGTAAATCCAAAAACTTACTATTCTTCAGAACTTTGGCGTCAATGAACAGATTTCACTGATTTATCATTCAAAATGATTCTCACATAAATCCCAATGGCAAGGTATGGTTGAATATCGTTGTAGATGCTTCTTTGTATCAATTCTCACAATTAATATCCAGCAACACAATTTCCACGACTGTTCGTTTACCTGGTTGCTAAGGGTTTCGTTGTATTGTCGTCAACAATTGACATTCATGTCAGTACAGTTATAAATATACCAATAATTATTGTTATGTATTAGGTTTGTCGGCGGGTAGGATTTTTCCTACCCGTGTACCCGTCTTCATTACCGACTCCTACCTGGATTTACGCGCCCAAAAAATCCTATTGGCCCTAAATCACCTTTATTCATGAGAAGATGCGTAATTTTCCTCAATCCGATCATCACTTTACAGCAACAAGACCTCCATCCTCAAGGCTTGGAAGCACACTGAGTCACTGACAAGAATGTTGCAATCGCAGGGACATATGGGCCCCTACCAGTATATATATATATATATATATATATATATATATATACAGTACAACCTTGATAGTACGACGCTCGATACAACGACGATCGCGATAGAACGTCGTTTTGAGATAGTCCCGGCCAATCCCCATAAGACTCGGATGTTATTTTATTTTGTTAGTACGACGCTCATTATAACGACGATCGCGATAATACGACGGTTAAAATGGTCCCCACACTATCAGAAATGCAATTACTACGACGAATTAATTGGAAAACTTCCAACATAAATACTGTATTATAATAATATGTACACTTCGTTGCAAAGATGCAGTCAAACTCAAGCTCACGACTCGCCTCACGCGCTCTCCTCTCTCCAGCCCTCCCCCTCACCCACCCACACTACTGCAGCATGCACTGCTCTTTCTCGTATCACACACACACACACATGCACTGCCCATAGCAACCACGCGACGCTGTCCAGATGTGCTAAGTGTCGCATTAATGTGCTTTTGACATGTGTTCGTATCCCTGTCACTGTTAGAGAGGGAATATTATTGAATTCACATTTGACTTCTAAGAACGAAAGGCGATCATTATTGCCTTTTTAAAATACTTTCATTTTGGAATTATTTTTTGTCGCCATCAATAAATGCGCTCAGCACGTCTTGCGTACCCCTTCTCCTACGGGGCCTCCTACCCATGATCAGCTGTTACTGGTAGGGGCCCATATGCCCCTGCGATTGCAACATTCTTGTCAGTGACTCAGTGTGCCTTGCAGTGAACTTCCAAGCCTTGAGGATGGAGGTCTTGTTGCTGTAAAGTGATGATCGGATTGAGGAAAATTACGCATCTTCTCATGAATAAAGGTGATTTAGGGCCAATAGGATTTTTTTGGCGCGTAAATCCAGGTAGGAGTCGGTAATGAAAACGGGTACACGGGTAGGAAAAATCCTACCCGCCGACAAACCTAATACATAACAATAATTATTGTTATATTCATAACTGTACTGACTACAACATAAATGTCAATTGTTGACGACAATACAGTATCTTATTGTTATTAATTTTCCTAAATCCTTCATCTTCCTATAATTCAAAAAAAGGGATAAATTTCATTTATAACGACGATCGCGATAATACGACGATTTAACTGTCGCCCCTGAACGTCGTACTATCGAGGTTGTACTGTATAAATATATATATATATATATATAAATATATATATATATATATATATATATATATATATATATATATATATACTGTAAAATCGGAAAGGTAGGTTGGGGTAGAAAGTAGGGTATCCGAAGGTAGGAGAAGGTATTTTGAGGTAGGTTAGGGTATTTCTGGGAATAGATAGCTACCTAATGAATTGAGAGGTACGAATATCTACCTTGAGAACACAAAGGTATCAATTGGTTCCAAAGGGGAAGGAATATCTGCCAACAAAGATGGAAGAAACTACCTTGAACTGAGGTTTGAATGTAGCCCCTGAATGGTACAAATATAACGCTCCAGTCAGTCAAAAACATACCCTTTGAGGTTGTTATAAGTAGACGCAGTATTGATACATCGACCTTCACAGGTAGAAATACATCACGCATGGGGTAGATATTACTGCGTGTAAAGCGCGGTATTTATCTTTGATTATATCAAATAGAATCGTCCCTTGCAGGTAGACATAACGCTCTCTAGCAAGTTTAATATATACTTTTGAAGGTAGGTATAAGTCAGAAAGAAAATAATATTCCCTCCGTCACGGGTAGAAATACATCACGCATGGGGTAGATATTACTGCGTGTAGAGCGCGGTATTTATCTCAGAATATATCGAATAGAATCGTCGCTTGCAGGTAGGCATAACGCTCTCTAGCAAGTTTAATATATACTTTCGAAGGTAGGTATAAGTGAGAGAATGATAAATATTCCCTCCGTCAAGGGTAGAAATACATCACGTTTGGGGTAGATATTACTACGTATAAAGTGCGGTATTTATCTCTGATTATATCAAATGGTATCGTCGCTTGCAGGTAGACATAACGGTCTCTAGCAATTTGTAATATATACATTTGAAGGTAGGTATAAGTGAGAGAATAATAAATATTTCCTACGTCACGGGTAGAAATACATCACGTTTGGGGTAGATATTACTACGTATAAAGTGCGGTATTTATCTCTGATTATATCAAATGGTATCGTCGCTTGCAGGTAGACATAACGGTCTCTAGCAATTTGTAATATATACATTTGAAGGTAGGTATAAGTGAGAGAATAATAAATATTTCCTCCGTCACGGGTAGAAATACATCACATTTGGAGTAGATATTACTACGTGTACAGTGTGGTATTTATCTCAAATGGAATTTAACATTCTTCGACCCTTGCGGGTAGATATAAAGCTCTCTAGCGTGTGAAAATTTATACCTTTGAAACTTGAAAGTATGTATAGGTCAGAGCATAAAGCACACAATATTCGTTGAAAAAAACTATAAAACAATGTTCAATTACAACTACATTAATTTTGTCTCGACTTAACACTTGATTTTTTTCATTTTCTGTATGATTTTATGAAAATCTATCAAATTTAAAATATCACCGTCTAGATAAATGCCAAACGAAATATAATTATTAGACGAGCTTTAGCGAGGATTCAATTTGACGTACTGAAAAAAATTGGTGTTCGTTTTTATGTTTTTTTTTTATTATTTTTTTTTTTCATGTTTTTTTGCCGGTTCTCCACAGGTCAAACGGCTACATCTATCAACCTCAAACTTTTCTTCAATATGGTTCCTCATCTAACTTAGATCTGTATAGTTTTGTGGCAATATCGGGAAGTAACTTTTTTTTTATCGATTTAAGAAATTTCAAAAATTCCCATTAGAATAACATGGCGAAAAGAAAAAGAACATATTTTTATTTTCCAAATAAAGGAAATTTCGCGTGAAGTTGAATTACATTTTGGTACACATTTCTAAAAAAATTCAGCTCGATAGGGTCAGCCATTTTGAAGAAAAAACATAAAATGTACTGAATTGGTACCACTTGAAGCAGTTTTTACCCATTTTCACCCATACTATTACTAGGAAAACGCGTTATGTGTTTCCGCGTTGATGGATGAGCTAATGAATGACATTGAATTCTTTCAAAAATTGTTACATCAAGTTGCTGTTTTGACGGCATTCAAGCTAAAAATCAATCTTTCCATTTGGTTGGTTTGTTTCGTAGACTATTCTCATGAAGGAAATAGTAGATGCAATTTAATATTATATTATATTGTAATATTAGACTACTATATGAAACGTGATGACAGCTGTATACATATATACACCTTGAGAACCACCTTTTATATTCATTACTCATTCTCAATAATTTCTTCGATAATAAAGAAGGCCTTGTTTTAATCGTTTTCCATTAATTGGTGACACTTGTTGCTTGGATTTGATAGGTTTTCTTAATAGCTTCAAAACGATGTGTAAAAATGTCATTATATAATTTTTTATATCCAAACGACTGATTGGATTTTATTGAAAGTTCGAAATGATCTGTATCATCATTATATTGAGATTTGGTGAAAATTTGAATTTTTTCGAAAGACATTTTTTGTACGAAAATTCTTCTTTTGCTTTTTTTTGTCATTATATAATATTTTATATCAAAACGACTGGTTGGATTCCAATGAAAGTTCGGAATAATATGTATCATTATTATATTGAAATTTGGTGAAAATTTGAAATTTTTTGAAGGACATTTTTTTTATGAAAATTCTTCTCTGGCTTATTCTTATGGGTTAGTTGGAAAATAAAAAATTAGTTTTCTCAGAAGTGGTGCAACCGATTGCGTATAAAAACTAATGGGATTCAATCCAGATGATGACACATGGGCATGCCAAGTTTCAATCGAATTTGAATTTTCGGCTGACCTGTAGAGCGCGAACAAAAAGAAAAAAAAAAAAAAAAAAAAAAAAACATGTACATTTTTTTCGGGTCAAGTGTAATTGAGTCTTCGCTTCGCTCATCCAACTATCCGCTCGTCTAACAACGCATATATGGCGTTTTCCTAGTAGTTATACTAATAGTCTCAATTGGAGAACAATGATTCTGTATCAAGCTTGGAAGTTCATGAATATAAAACGAGAGAATACTGACTATGGCATCCAAATGAAATTGAAATGAAATAATGAAAATGAAATACCTATATCAGGTGAAAGATGACAATGTTACTATTGATCCTGATAATTGTTTCTACAAAGTCACCACACCAGTGCTTGGACATTACATTATATTCTTTGTCGAGTTGGAGAATGTAATATTACCTTGACTTCATTTGCCGTCACAAATTATTCAGAAATGAATGTTCCTCAATTAATTCCAAGTTGGTGTAGTTATCATCAAATGTGTACAACATTCTAAGCTCTTGATTCAGTATGTTCAACTTTTAAAGACTGATAAACGAAACTAACGAACATATGAAGACAAAAAGTCTCTTTTACTTCTAACTAGTCACCCAGCCTTACAAAGTTTAAAATTAGCGGATTTTTATCCAAACGACATAACTTGCTGATTGGCCGGGGCCCCTCACAGGCCCCTCATTTCAACTAATCACGTCACAACAGTTGACGGACCCGATCGACTGTCTTTCCTATCAATCACCAACAACGATCGGGTGAGCTCATCCGCTAACATTGCTGGGTCGAACTATGCGGAGTGTTACATTCTGCACATACAGCAAACTAGGAAACCGTTACAACATTCAGCGAGTCGCCATTTTCAGTGTGTGAGCAGCAAGAAGTCGGTTGGGAAGATTAATAGAAAACGAAGTGTTCATCAAAGCCATAACTAGGCCTGCTTCAAGAAAATAACCTGATCTGGTATGTAGACACTATTCAGTTATTCTTTATAGTTATAATAAGTTAAATTATAGTGTCGATCTGCTCTTCAAATCGGCATTCTGTGCTATAATGATGGCGTACATAACGCTTTTGCTAGCTGGCATTGTCACTGAACAAAATGAACCCATGCACTTGTGTAATCATGACATTTCATCGCAAACGGCTGTGCATTCTGTAATACCCTATTATGTATACATTGACTGTTGCGATTTTAATGCTGTACCAATTCTGTGTTAGGCCTATCCCCAATCGTAATTATTACATGTTGGTCGTCCGTAGACCGTATAGGCCTAGGCCTCCATCTTGGCGTCGCACCAAATACTATGTTTGGTCCCACATTGCTTCGATCTACCGCATCACTACTTCACACACAAATAGTCCCCACTGTCAAAGTCTATCCGTCATCATCTCATAGGAATGACAAAATTATGAGCCATAAACTTATTAGTATTCAAATTAATAATAATTTGTTGATTAATTTCGATGTGCTTAAAATTGAAACATGATGAAATGAATCAATTTCATGCATTTAAATTATTCAACAGAATGAAAGAAATAAGAAAAAAATACGCTAGTGAAATGAAACATTATTATATGTCAAGATATTACGGACAGAATTATGCAGAAATATAATATAAGTATCAATTGCCATTTTTATGAATTAAAAGCATTTTAGTAATCATTCACAAAAATGTACTTGAAAAATGTTACATATTACATATTTTACATATTTATTTATTCATTACAGATTGTTCATAAAACAGGTGGTAATGGTTACTATACCTAATGAAATTACAGTCAAACATACTCAATATAATTATACTTCATTTTTTTCTTAGCTCTCTTCTTAAATCACCAATCTTCGTTATGTTCTTGATATCTTCTTCCAATTCATTCCATTCCCGCGTCGTTCTTTGTATAAATCCATATTTACCTACTTCTCTATCCACTTTTTCCACTTCCATTCTTACCCCTCCCCTTGTACTTCTTTGTAATCCCTTTCCAATTCTATTGCTTAATTCATCCCATCCTGTATATTCATTCTTGACTCTAACAAAATTGCACATTCTTTCTATTTGTCTTCGTTTCGCCAAATTCTCCTATCCCATTTCCTCAATCATTTTACTGGGTCTTTCTATAACTTTTTCAACCACATCCTTATCGTTCCTGATAATCTTCCAGCGCTTCTCTCTCCCCAATACCCTTCTTGCAGCAACCCTTTGGACGTTCTCCACAGCCTTTATTAGTCCAACTTCATGCCGATCCCAGACTGAACTAGCATACTCAAGCATTGGCCGAATCAGACTTATGTATGCCTTCTCTTTTATTTTCATCCCTGTCCCCTTCAACTGCCTCATAATAAAATTTAAGGATCGTATTCCCTTTTTTGAGATATTTCTAACATGTTCCCCCCACCCTAAGTTTTTATTTATGTAAAGTCCAAGATATTTATATGCTCCTACTTCCTCAAGTATAGAATCTCCCATTTTATAATTCTTATTCACTTTTCTCTTGTTACTGCTGCTAGAGAAGTGCACCACTTCACATTTTGCAACATTTAGTCCCATTAAATTCATTTTAACCCATTCATTAATTCTGTCCAAATCTCCTTGTAACTGATTTTCCTCCCTCTCACTCCTAATGGTGCTATATACCACACAGTCATCAGCAAATAGACGAATTCTTGATTGAATTCCGATTTGAAGATCGTTTATAAATATATTGAATAGAAGGGGTCCAATTACACTTCCTTGTGGTACCCCAGAAGTAACTTTTACCATATCAGAAATTTCATCACCTACTTTTACTTTTTGTGATCTACCTTTTAAGAAGGACTCCACCCATCTGGTTATCTTCTCATGTTTTGTTATTCGTTTCAACTTTGAAACGATAGTGATGTAAACTCAGCTAAAAATAAGAGAGTGGCTCAGATGCGATTTCTATACGAGAGTAAAATTTATCTTTCCCCAATATATATCGAAATTTGAACGACAATATAGTGGAATTTAAACAGCATTTATGTAGTAGCTGATAAGCATCTCAAGGATATTAATTATAAAACATTAAGCAATTTCTACACATTGTTATAACTACATAGACCTACAGCTGACTGAATCTGCAAAATTCCAATTTCTTTCGAATTATCTCTTTTACTTGTCAAATGCTACATGTAGGCCTATTGTTGAATACTCAACAAAGGTATTAACTTCAACATTTTCTTAATATAATGAATATATTCAGCCTTGAAGAATATAATTTTTCAAGTTTAATTTATGATACATCACAGAATCATTGTATTTTCAAGTGAATTCTACGAAATTAATATCCTTTGTTGTTCGGTTGTAGATAATATCGAAATGTCAAAGTATATCTGAAGTATTGTTGTTGTTATTGTTTTCTTGATCCTTGGGCCTACATTCATTTTACAATTTTGACGAATTGTAACTTGACTATGAAGCCATACACATGTGAAATGTATAATTTATGATAATATACTCGATGCAATGAAGTTACAATACTTTGTTTCTGATTACAGGTACATAGGCCAGGCCAACTTGTACTGTACCTAATTGATGCAGAAGGGTCGAAGAAGAAGAGAAACATGCAAGAATGCGACAGCCAGCCCTACGAACTTCGTTACATGACACTGCATGATGGGGGATAAGTTGCACTTCCATGCACGGCCGGACCAGTAGACGAGATATCGTAAGATGAGAGAGTGCGAATTGGACTCTATGATGAGTAATAGAAGGAAGAATGTTTCTCAATTGAGGCTTATTTTATTATGGTTGATATTGAAGTGTGTTTAAAGTCCTCCCTTGAGTTTCCTATTTAAATTAATAGTGTGCAGGGCCCGGATTCACAAAGAGTCTGATCTTAGGACCAATATTGGTCCCAAGATAGGACCAAGATAATACCTACTTAGGATGACTTAACTTAGGACTGGTCATAGCTCAAAGACCTATTCACAGGAAGTCTTATGAAGGTCTTATCTCGGTCTTAGATTTAGGACCAACTTTCCAATGACGTCACCGTGTGACATCATCACTTTCAAATGTCAACCAATGAGAACAAAGAGCGGGAAATCGGTTTGTTCCAACTATTTTAAAAAATGTAACTACTTTATATGATGGACAAGTTCCATTGTTGCGAATATTTCTTGTTAAAAATCAGTTCCTGTGAGTGGATTGGAATTATAGATTGAAGAAGAAGTTGAAGAAGAAAGAAGAATTTTCCAGAAATATTTGTAAGTACTTGAATGTATTCATGTACTGTAGGCCTAATTATATTTGATACGTGTTGGTCTAAGCCCGGTTCATCATTTACAATAAATTAATAAAATATAGCATGCAGTTGAAACACATTATTACTCCATCAATTATATAGGGCTTAGACCTAATGTGAATATTGTATGATTTGATAAGTCAAGGCCTAGGTAAATTTTTCATATTTAATTGTAACTTTTCCAGATCATGTCAGATTCTGAAGGTTCGAAGGAAGGGACGAACGGAGGACACTCAAAGCGAGCACGACGGGCGCCGAATTCCACTGATGATGAAGTAAAAGCGTTGGTGGGAGGAGTGGAAAAAAGAACAGAGATAATAAACGGGAAATTCTCTCCAACATTGACCAACAATAAAAAGCAGCAGGCATGGTTAGCTGTGACCAAAGAAGTGAATTCAGTAGGAATGGGGATACGAACTGTATCGGAAATAAACAAAACAATCAAGTGTTCCGCCAAAAAGCAAGGTAGGCCCATCCCCAACGATAAGTGATAGATAATAGTAGAACCTTGGCCCTAGGCAGAATGTACATCTTCATATCCCGTTACATACAAGTACGGATCTTATTTTCATTTCAGTATCCGACTACAGGAAAGAGATGGAGGTGGTCCCCCCCCCCGAAGAGACCAAGCCAGCTCAATGAGCGAGTTGCTGGTATCATTGGTGAGGGCGTGCTGCAAGGTATCAACGGAGGAATAGAGGTTGGAGGACAGATCCCCGGGGCACCAATCTTTCGTGAGCAAAATATATTTGAATTAAATAATATTATAGAGACATCACACGTTGACAAGTTTTCCTTATTAGCACGATTTGCTATACGTAAATTACATAAAAGTGGAAGTACAAGTATTGCAATGATATTTGTGCACAGCTGAATCATTTAAAAAAAAATGGATTCTAATTTATAAAATTCATCAAGTTAAGGGATTACTACTTTACTGGCATTGATTACTTCTAACAGGCCCCTTTTAATTTCTTAAAATTACATGCACTTTGTTGTATACACCCCTATCGACTATAGAAAAAAATGTTCATATTCTTATATAGGCCTATACATCAAGTTTAAATTTGAATTATAGTTCATTATTCAATTTGCATGTAGCAGAACCTTGGGAATACATACATACTCTATTTGCTCAATATGGGAAATTGTTGTATTGGAATATGAATTAAAATAAGAAAGAATTGGTTCAGCAAGATTTATTTGTGTCAAAGAGGTGTAGGCCTAATGTAGTTTACTTTCAAAATATACACAGTGCACTTTATTGACACTAGAAGTGCTACTTACCTATGTAGGGGACAGACTCAGAGTGATAGTAAATACTAAATACCTAGTTGAAAAAACATGAATGCAGCAATTATTATAAATCTACAGGTGAGCGAGTCAATTATGACGAGCCGAATGGCGATGCGTGTGAAGAAGACGAAGACGATCCAGGCGAAATAATCATGGCCGAGGCAGCGGTGGAGGTGATGTTGGTGGTGCCGCTTGCCACAAGAACTTCGGGCACACAAACACTGTGCAGTGGGTAAGTCCCCATATTTACCATCAGTAAAGCATGCTACTAACAGCACACCTGCCAAACCTTTTAACATGCGACCGGCCTATGCACGCTAATAAGATCAAACACATAAAATGCTATATAAATTATAAATACATAACTAATAGAAAAAATGTCTTGTCAAGGAATATTGACATTGGCTACCCACATATATATATGTTTTGTGTTATATGAGAAGTGTAAGCATGTTTTATTGTTTCTCAAAATGGCTGAAGAACATATAAATTTGAGTATTTGTCAATAGATTTATTATTCCTGAAAGTCAAACATTTTTTCAATCGAAGAAATGAGAATGTATTGACTCTTCCTGACAGATTTCTGTAGTGACTGAGAAGTAAACTTTTCAAGAAATTATTACTGTAATATTTTTTCTAAAGTACGGTTTACATTCAGTAGTTTCATTTCATGGACTGTTTTTTTAAACAGGAAAATATTGAGGTCTAGTAAACTACCATGCTTCCATAAACATATTACTTAGCATTAGGGCCTACTTGAATCTAGAATAGTCATAATTTCAACTTCAATTTAATAAATTTTAATTCATCTCTTGAAATTCAATTTTAATAGTGTTTATTATTTGCCAGGCCAACATCAACATCTACCCTTGTGAGCCAGGGTGAGCGCACAGCGGTTGCAATGGAGGCAATCCGCGACATGGTTCAGCAGTCGCTACTCGCTAACGAAAGGGGCAATGCAAGGGCGGAAGAAAATAGTGGCAATATAGCTGCTGCTCTTCTAGCAATTGCAAACACTTTAAAAAATTAAACACAAACTATAATTATTATTACCGGTATATCATAGGCCTGGCATCAGTATCAGACCAGTAGGCTACATACTACATACTATAAATAAGAAAATAAATATATTAAAACCAATTTAATTATTATGTAGCTATTTAATAGGCCCTACGATATATTATATTAGTTATTTAATATATGTATAACTAAATATATTTTTTTGATCCATATTGGAATTATCAAGATTCTACCAGGATTATCGTTCAATTGCTAGGCTCACTACCCGCACCGAGATCACACATCAAACCTTTGTGCAATAAGCAGTCTCCGCATGATCACAGCATTGCGGTCATTCCTCTGTGGTTGGTTGTCATCAATAATGAGTGGCATCCGATGCTACATAATTGGTTCAATCAAAAGGGGAACATTCCTTTGGATGCACAAATCATGCAGCACGCAGTTATTATGCGGCAACACTGCCCCGCTCTCGTCAATACACCGGAACCTGCTTGTGAGCACTCCCAAACAGCGCTCAATGACGCATCGACTCCTCGTCAGGCTACGATTGTATCTGCGTTCGCCTTCGGTGATGGGAATACGTATTGGAATGAACAGATGCACATCCAGAGTATAACCACTATCACCTGTAAAATGAAAAATTAGAATAGAAGAGTGTAAGAAAAGACTCGTCAATTCATTTTGGTATTCGTTTAAGGTAGGACCGATTTTGAATGTCGAAATTAGTGTCACAGTGTTGAGGCGCTACAGAAACATAGCATCAACATTTTCAGAAGTGCAGCAGTGTTGAAAAAACTATCTTTTAATATAAGTAGCCTATAAAAATATAACCGTCCAATTGTATATGAAAAAGTCAAGGTTGGGTTGATACTATTTAAATTATGAATTGAACCATTCATACATACCGAGAAGCCAGCCTGACGGGACGATGTCATCATCGAGTTGCTGTTTGAGAGCGCTCTGGCTGTAGATGAACTGGTCACGTGTGCTGCCCGGCCAGCGAGCAATCTGCTGGCCAGGAGCACACAACCTAGCACACAACCTGGCAGTTGATACTATGGTTCCGGTACCTGTCGACGAAAGCAGGTTCATCCTCCGATGGCCCCTTAATGTTTATCAGTGTGCCGTCAATGACACCAATCACATTGGGAAAGTCTGCGATATTGTGAAATTCTGAAAATCGATAATTCAGCATCAGACATAATTTTATGTGGGTGCAATGCCATAGACCTATACCGGTACTCAAGATGCCTAGGCACTACACGGAAAATGTCCACATATATAAAATTTGGGAATATTTCTGCGTTTTAAAATATAGAAATATAGTATGAAACGTACCTGCTTTCACTCTGGCTATATAATCAGCATCAGCCAGAGGGAAGACAATATATTGATGTGCGATCTCGGCGAGGGCATTACTGCCTGATCGTATGATTCGGGAGCAGCTAGATTGGCTGATACCGGTCACATCTCCCATGACATTTTGGAATGTCCCCGAAGCAAAAAAGCGCAACGCCGTCAATATTTGGGTTGGAACAGGCAAAGCGTGTGACCTGGCAGTTGGTCTTGTGAGCCTGTCCTCCAGTGTGGCACACAATTCCAGGATGACATGCCTTGAGAAGCGATAGTATCGAAGGAGGTGGGGTTCTGGTACATTCAAGGGGTCCAAACGGTCCTTGACCACTCGTCCAGGATGGACTCGAGCTTCTACGCGTTGGTCCTCCCTGTCGACCTCCGCATCAAGGATATGCATAACTTGTCCATTTAGCATTGTAGGACTACAAGGAAATTAACTAGGATAAGAGCTAGGAATAGGTAATTAGCCGGCCATAATGGCTTAGTCAGTCCATTGCATCGCTATTGATATTATAACTACACAATTATAAAATCAATCGCAACGCTTAGCAAACCGAAGTCAAATTGGAAGCGAGTTCTAGTCCCGCATAAGGAATGAGATTTGGTAAATAACATTCATATATCATCTGCTGATACATTCAACAAAACAGCTTAGATTAGTTGTTGGTGGCGACGTTAAATAAATAATAATCATCATGTGCACAGTCGACCTATAGCAGCTGTATGTAGGCCTATGTTCACACGGTGAAACGTACTTCCAGTCATCAATCGAAAAGACCAAACTACCCTAGGTCTAGCCACCCTACATAGCTCAGTCAACTAAACATAAGTTACCATTGGGCGTGGGTTCGAGTCCAGCATAAGACAATGGGTTATTGTAAACATCCTTGCACGTATCATCACTTCACAGTTTCATTATCACCTGCTCAGTCATCCCAGCCCTAGAACCTTAGCTAGAGACCTAGCCTATAGTCATAGGCCTTGTAAACAATGTCATCAGGCTTTTTGTATTGTTTTATAGACCCTAGTCTCCCTACAAGCCCAGAGTTATTATACACTAGGCCCAGGCTATCAAGTTTGTAAACTCTTTGTCTAGGCCTACTTAACACTTCCAATTCAGCACAAATTGAGAACAATAACCTATTACATGGCTCAGCCCTAAAACTAGGGCCTGCCCCAACGATTATTAGCTTGGACCTGTCCTGTAAATAAGCTCATGTCTTTGCAGCTGACAGTGACAGTAACTTATGAACAACATCTCACCTAGACCTAGTACAGGCTTGTTCAAAGTGTGGTCATGTTTCTCATATTTAGGTCCCGAGCTCTCTATAAAATGAAAAATATAGATGGCAGTGTATTTAAACGTCGAGCGCCAAAGTTACCAACATATAAATGCATGATATATTACCTTTAAATGAAACAAATAACTTGAATCAATGTGTTTATCTTCTAGGTGACTGCAATTAGTTCTTCTTCAGAAGACTTGAGACCAATAACCTGACTTAAGCCCGGTCATGGACTGGTTCTAGAGTTAGGACCAAAATCGTAAAGACCATTTTCTTAGGACTTTTTGTGAATTGGACATAAGACCAATATTGGTCCTAGCTCAGGAAAATGGTCCTAACTTAGGTCGTCCTGAAGATCAGACTTTTTGTGAATCTGGGCCCAGGTCCAATTCCACTACCAGTTGGAAAAGTTTTATCAACAGTTAAACATAAAGTATGGGAACCAAAGATCAGTTACGGTACACATACCAAGTCACTGTTCTGCAGGTATTTGAAGTGTTTCACTATTTCATACGGCCCAGCCATATTTTCAACGTTCATGAGCCACTGTCGCCGTAGGTGGTGGGTTTTTTCCATAAGTAGCTTCACGTGGGAGGAGCATTTTGCAGAGTCGCTCAACTGCCCAAGGCCGACAGCTCGTCCAGCATTTCAGTCACTTCATTCGAGTGTGAAGCTGAATTACCCTGTGAACTATAATAAATATATTGTAGGTCCACACAAAATATACATTTTCCATCATCCACTACCATTCATCCATAGCCTTAATTGGGCAACAATAATTTTGTATCAAGTTTCCATGTTATTAAAAAAAAATGATATTCTAGTAGGGCCTGATAGTGTTCAATAAATTGTATGTGAATTTATAATACAATAATGATGATTTACATTTCACTAGTCGCGTCACTAGTAGAAGCAGCAGTAGCGGTCGAAGAGGCTGCTGTAGTTGCAGCCGAACAGTAAAGGCGTTTTTTTTCTGGCTTAGATACGCCTACAGCTTTATTGCGGAACCTGAAATTCCTCGCGTAGTGACTAAGTTGCTTGGTGATTGTGCCCTAAAACTAAAATCAAACATTTGGTCATAAATAAGTCAATTAGATAGTTACATAATCATTTGTGCAATACAGGCCTGCATCTAGACATGTTATGCATAGGTTGAGCATTAGACATGTATATGGCTTAGAGGTCTCTTTTTTCCCCCTCAAAGGATCCGGACACCTTGACGTGGTGTGGGGGCTTGCGTGGCCCCGTGATCCCCAGAGCTATCGTCGGGAGCAATTTACTTGCTCCCAGCAGGGTCACCCATGGCGATAAGGTCTGGGGTGAGGGTCCAGACCAAGTTCGGACCGCCTCGGTCGAGTGGGTCCCATTTCGGTGACCGGAGTGTATAGAGGGAGTTCTGAGCACTGCTTTTCCTCCTCACTACTATTCTCATCTTTCTCCTCTCACTTCTATTCTCATCTTTTTCTTCTGTACACTATTCTTCACTTACCTTTGTTTTTAGGCCAACTCCTTCTGTGTGCTCAAAACGCCCACGTGCGTGTTTGCCGTGCGTGGTGACCTGTAAGGATGGGAAAGATGATCCTGGTGGTTGAGGCTAAGTTGCATAGAAAACAACGATGGCCAATACACTTCTTCGGCTTCGGCTTCATTTGAAACAGGAGGCTAGGGGCTAATCCACCCCTAGCCAATCGTCTCGCTCGTGTGTTAAAGCTGCAGCAGGATGAGATCGTGGTCTTCAGCGGCATGATGGCGCACACCGGCTTCTCCTGTTGGTGTGTTGCTACTTGTGTCCGCTGCAGCATTACCATCTATATCACCTGGACAACCCCGGCATCGAAGTTCGATGTCCCCTTGTTGGACTCCGTGGTGGGTAGGGATCCAGGTGTCACATTTTATGTCACATCGGACCTTTCGAGTTAGACTTGGGAATATTTTATCGTCATCTTTCAGTCAAGAAAACGGAGTGCCACAAGGTGCAGTGTTAAGTGTAACTTTATTTGCCATAGCTATTAATTTTATAACGTCATGTGTTCATGCCCCTGTATATGCCTCTCTTTACGTTGATGACTTGGCGATCTTCTGCAAATGCTCCAACTTGGCCTCAGCTGAACGGCGACTACAGCTGTCGATCAATCGATTAGAAAGTTGGGCCGACCGAAATGGCTTTAAATTTTCATCAGCAAAGACATCATGTATGCATTTCAGCCATCACCGCACGTTTCACCCCCACCCGCTGCTGAAATTGTCGAATAATGTTTTACCTTTTGTTGGAACAGTCCGATTCCTTGGACTTACCTTCGACGTAAAACTGAACTGGATCGCGCACTTACGTCAACTGAAGGCCAAGTGTATGAGAACTATGAACATTTTGAAGATGATAAGCGGTACATCCTGGGGAGCAGACCGAACGTCAATGCTCCGGTTATACCGTGTCCTTATCCGTTCTAAACTCGATTTTGGATGTATCGTTTATAACTCTGCCAGAAAAAGTTATAAAGAAATGCTCGATCCAGTCCACAATGCAGCACTTCGTCTATGCACAGGAGCTTTTCGCACAAGCCCTAAAACTAGCCTTCTAGTTGACGCAGGAGAACCACCTCTATCTTTGAGAAGGGACTATTTATCACTCAGTTCAGTTGCGAAGCTGAAGGCTTTTCCCAATCACCCAACCAACCAATTGCTACTTAACCGCAATCCCCTATATGAACAACAATACGCCTTGCGCCCCAAAGCAACCCGTCCAACTGGAGTTAGAATCTCTGAGTTTCTCACACACCTTGATTATACCCTACCAGAAGTATTGATTGTAGAGAACAGTGCTGTGCCTCCTTGGACAGATATATTCACATCTCTGGCAGAGAACGCAAAGGCAACCACAGCTGTGCAAGTATATCAACAGCTGTTCAATACTTTTGCTCATCAGCACAGAGGTTTTAGGTTCTTATATATTGATGGATCAAAGTTGTCAGATGCAGTAGGATGTGCGTTCGTAGTAGGGAACGAGCATTTTGAATTTAAACTGGAACCAACATGTAGTGTATACACTGCCGAATTGTATGGAATCGTTCCAACTCTACATTTTATTCTTGAAGATAGGCCCAATAACTACGTAATCTGTAGTGACTCGCTTAGTGCTCTACAAGCGACCTTGGAGTGTTTTCCAACACATCCATACATACAAGAAATACAGGTACTTTTGACTCGGATACACGAACAGAACAGGAGAGTCATCCTATGCTGGATTCCTGGTCACGCGGATATAGAGGGGAATGAGAGAGCGGATAAATATGCCAAAGAAGCAACCACTCGAAATAATGTAGACCACAGCATTGTGCCATTTACTGACTTAAAAGCGTCCATGAAAAGTCTGATCCAGGATGAATGGCAAAGCACTTGGAGTAATACAACCAACAATAAACTCAGAACAATTAAAAATACAGTTGCTCCTTGGAGATTCTCCATCCGCCGTTGTCGCCGTGAGGAAGTGGTGCTAACACGTATCCGTATAGGACACAGCCGTCCGACACATAGCTTTCTGCTAGGAGACGAGGACCCACCAGAATGTGAAGAGTGCTCTACTGGGCTTAGCGTCAAGCATATTCTAACAGAGTGTACTAAATATCATGATCGCAGACTTGGACTTAACATTAGTGACAATTTGAAAGATATTTTAGCTGATGACTCGACTGAGGTTGACAACATTTTTAGATTTCTGATCCAAGCTCAGCTTTTATCGTCCATCTAGGTACCATCCCCTCACCACGGGAAATATATTCCGATTCACGTTGCAGAATGATCCCTATAGAATCATTCTGCTTTTTTAGTTTATTCAGTTACTCGATATAGAATAGTTTTAAGTTTAAGTTTAAGCATTATTGTCAGAATACAAGTGTTACCTTCATAACAAACATCGTGACCCGTTTAGATACGAATTCAATTTTATTGTACATCGTAGCCCAGCATTCATTTGTATTGGAATATACCACACTTTTAACTATGATGTTTCAATAATTAAATCGTATGTAGGTTCTGTGAACATAATGTCGTTTTTTATACAAACATCTTGTCTCACCAAAACATCGTACCGGCGCAAATAACCTAGTCGTTGTAGCGCCGTTAAACCACACAATTCAATTCAATTCAGAGGTCTCTTGCTTATCTCATGATTTTGTTTGGTTATGTATCAAAACAAGAACTATTTTCACTCTTTACTCACCGCCTGGTCACTGCTACTGTCTTTAAATTCTGGAAACTTCTCCACTAGAGAACGCGAGTAGTTAGCATAGTCCTTAGGAGATGGGTAGTTGTTTGATGAGACTTCTCGAATAAATACGTTTGAATAAACAACAAGGTTGTTTTCTTTTCGTTTTGCCTCCAAAAATTAGCTCAATATTGGAAGTGGAGCTGGATATGTCACAGAACTCCGTGGTGACAGAGATTTACTTGACACTTTCGGAGGCTCGTCAACCTAATAGAAAAAATAAGTATCGGTAATGCATCACAGAGAGACCGTTGTTTGTAAGCGGCATCTGAAGGGAAAAATGTGAATAGGCCTACTAGTTTTATGGCCACGAAACTGAACGATAACCTATTCGATAAGTGATAGGCTAACAATAATTCAGATTCATCAAAATAGAAAATATTCAGTTGATAGGCTATCAACTAGGCCTACACTATCAATTTGCAACAGCAAAAAAAATCAGTCAATTAGATGAAGGGTGTTGGCATATGGAATGACACTTAATTTTGACAACACAAAAAAGCAATTTCATTACAATTCACGCTAACAGGTAAATTTCACGCAGGCTACTGTGGGCCTATAGGCCTTGTAGTTTTTGTCTCTATAGGACTACACCCATCTACCTTGTCAGTGTATTATTTGCAAGCCTACAGTGACACACTAGGCCTACCTTTATAAATTTCACAAGCTCATCTAAGAGAATGGGATAGACACACCTATCTCAATGCCTACCTTATCAACTCGGCATAGCCCTACCGGTGTGAATGTAGATTCTTCCAAAACATCTAGATCCATAGACACAAATTCCAGTACGTCTATGTCAATTGAATTGCCTGCTAAATTGGGTTCATGGGCCGCAGGCCTAGATTCACAATCTGATTTCAACTGTAGAGTCCTGTTGTCAATGGAACCAATAGCATCAGAATCGGCATCAGACCTATAGAGTGCATGTTTCTTCATGAAAATTGATCGCTTCCCAATTGATGGAACCAGTTCACGGATCATTGAAGAATCAAGAGCCAAAAATGCTTCCATGTCCACATCTTGAGCTAAAATTGAATAGAAACAATTTGAAAGGTAAGCCCTAGGCCTATTCTTTGAAGTAAGCTCACCGGTAATCCAGTGCATAGGGCTAGGCCTAGGAATGTAATAGGCACATACGCATATTAACCCTACTTACCAGCAAAGTCGTCAATCAGCGACTCAAGTTTCCACGACACTAATAACTGCTTTACAGTTTCAACAACCATTGTCACCGTTTGCTAATAGAAGCTTAAGGGGGGTCCTACAATATTTTCAATACGTTTTTTCAACTCTTTCCGGATAGTACTCTCTAAAATATGTTGAAAAAAATATTTTTCACTTTTTGAAAAAAAAAATGGGGGGGAAATTACGGAAAATTCAATAATATATAGACATTTGTAAATTCTTGCAAATTTTCTGTGCGATTTGAGTTATCCACTTGATTTTTGTTGTGCAAATAGTACACACTCTGAATATAGGGCTGAAATAAAAAAAAATGTGATGAATTAATATCTCTAATTTTAAATCCAATTTTTCGGAATGTCATATTTGGTTGAAGAAGTAAGCTAATTCCTTCATGTCATAGCGTCAGCATTAGTGGCTTGATTTTAATATAAGTGAAACCGGCTCAATCTGCCAACATTTGCGAATAAAATGACACCTCACTTGTCCCGATACATCAAGTATGAATGAGCAGAGTTATCTACGAAACTTTATACACATGTTTTACGATATTTTACGCTCGCTCGAAACTGAGATTTCGCACAATTCTTCGCAATAACCGAGCCAGCCAAGGGCGCTCGACTAGGCCGGCGACAGCGGTCAAAATCCCAACTACTGTAGCGAGTTGTGGGTGTGGCCTAGGAGGATATACTAATATTAAATCCTCCTAGGCTGTAGCGCGTACTCGGCGGCCGGCAATTTTTCTGTATTTCGAGTCCTTGCTATTGTTGTGAACAAGTACGCCGGAAATCGATGGAATATGATTTCGTTCATTTATTATTTATTTGGGTACATTTTTACAAATTATTTTAATAAGTAATATTTAAAATGGGAAAACATACACAACCTAGTAGAGCTCGTATTCTCTCTCTCTCTCTTTCTCTTTCTCTCTCTCTCTCTCTCTCTCTCTCTCAGAGAGAGAGAGAGAGAGAGAGAGAGAGAGAGAGAGAGAGAGAGAGAGAGAGAGAAAGAGAGATAGAGAGAGAGAGAAAGAGAGGGAGAGGGAGGGAGAGAGAGTGATAATACCAGAGACAGAGCATATTCTTCGTTTATGGTACTACCTAGCAAGCGCGGTATTTGATTCGGAATAAAGAATACAATTAGGATTTCCTATAGATTGCAGAATTTGAGTTCATTATATTTGCGAATGTTTATTATTCAATCTTGGTTTTCGTAGATATACTCTATTTTATTATGTCGTATTTTTATATTTTTTATTTATAAAATAAGATTGCCTTGAATAAAAGATTGCCATATGACACAGAACAACAAAACATGGGATACATAATGTATATAAAGGTAGATGAGATAGTATTTTTATTAAAAATACTGTTAATAATTATTAGTATTACTCGAATTGAAAATGATTTGAAAAAAACTAAGATCAAATAATAATGATAAATAATAACAAAGAGAATAATAATGAACAGATACTGAGAAATATTCATGTTATGGACCTATGATGTTATGAAGGGCCTATACCTGCGATGATTATGTCCTTATAAATGATTCCTCAGAATCGAAATGGAACCTTTCAGAGCTAATAGCCTTCACATATTAAATCTTCAAAATATGTACTCAATCTGAATTTTTTACAAAAATACACAAAAAATCTTATATTGCCCCTAGCTCCGATGAAAAGTCTAATTATCTTGTTGAGGTTGTACTTGTATAAGTACCTTACAAATATGATATTGCTGGTTTATAAATACCCCTTTTTTCCTCATCTAATTTCTGTGTAAATTGTGGATTTATTTTGTGAATTGTATGTTTAATCGTTACTTATTATGTAATATATTTATGCATTTACGGTATAGCTAATATTATTTGGATTACTATGTGGAAGATCACTCCGCTAATCAATCAATCATCCGACATGGGCCTATGAAATATTGTGCCATAACACGATTACATTTCTATCTAGTCCCGCTTCACGCTTCATACACATTTTGTTCATTGTGTAGGCCTATGTCTCGCATATCTTATGCATAGACCTATCTGATTCAATACGGTCATTTGGAATTGTTTAGTGAGACTAACTTGATGATTTTTAATCGACGGCCCCAAATCAACAAGCGAGTATAGTGTATGATACGTACCCTGGCTCATGTTTCATTCGCTAGATTTAGAATAGGCCTACATTTTTCTGATTGGAAATGTAGGGACCTGATTACGGGTGTGTTCTGTCAAGTTTTTAAATTTTTGTCCGTGCTGTTTAGTGTTAGATAGGCTAAGATTAGTGAGGAACATCAAGCCTGTTATTTTACGTTTCAAGCCGAGTCTTTACCCTAGCAATCAAATGCGGTATGATCCATACTAATGCATACATATTCACTCCCTTTTTATAAATTGCATCGATTATTGATTTTTTCTATTATTGTTGCACTTACATGAGTTATGAGTCTTGATATTGAGGGATTGAAATCAATTATAAAATAAAATATGTATTTTTGAATAAACCTCTCCAACAGAAAACTAGTTCATTTGATCAGCATTGTTATACATGAATGAAATGTTCGTCACATGAAAGACGAAGATTCTGATCGACCGTCTCCCCTTCCCACACCATTAGCGCACGGGAGTTTCACGTCTCCATGATACCCTTTACCCGAGTCGAAATATAATATTAGAATGTGTCATTGCTTATTCAGAGTTTCTCAGATAAGCCAACATTAACGTAAAGGCGCGCCGCTGAAAACGAGCGGTTATCATTTATAAACACAGGCAGCAGTTCTCGGGAATTGGTTGCCGTTCCCCTTCACCACTCCCCTGACCCAGTACTTCCACACCGGTCGGAAGAAATGTGAGGAGAAACAAAGCAGCACATCCTCACTCCAGGAGGTCTCCAGAGAGACTGTACACTAGCGACAATGGTTTGAGTGTTGACCGGCAGGATCAGTGTTAACTCGAAATATTTTCCAAAGACAGACGCACGATTTCGAACCCGACTTCAGCCCAAGCGCTCGACAACGTGTTTGGCAATAGTCTTTGGCGCATGCGCGCAGTTTGACCAACACAATAATGTAACCAACATGCATTGTATGATACTTGATGAAAATATTATCATAGTTTATGAACTCATGTATATCATGATATCATGAACAAACCTAACATTTAAAATACGAATTTTAAAAAATTATACTCACAATAAAAAATGAAAATAAGCCAATAAAGACAAAATTAAATTGGTGAACTAGTGTTGTATTGTTTTTTAGGTTGGTACTCCGAGCTAATGGTTAACCTATGACCCCAATTAATTTTTTACAATACATTGGAAAACATTTGTAAATTCGCTCAACAATAGGCCTAGCGTAATAGGGTCCAGTGTGTCATATGAGCTTAGGCTCTAGGACTCGTGGCTGTCAATAAATTGGGCTAAGTCAACACTTACAGTGGTAGGGCCTACGCCCAGTCTAGGTCTGTAGGACAGTACCACTTAGGCCTGATAGGCTGATATGTGGGCCATCGGTTTACCTGTAGGCATTGAGATTGTAGTGTTACAATCTCAATGCTATAGGCCTATATTATAAATCTGGAATAATGTCTTGTGCACGTCTAGGGCTATAAGGCTTACAAAAAATGAGGCATTTGGCCTATACTGGGAGCCTCCTTCAATTAGCGCGAAAAAGTGAGTTTTGTACTGCTAACCAAATTGCGCTGTCAGGCATTTTGAAAGAAATTTAACTAATCAGGGGCCGAATTCACTAAAGGTCATAACTTTGATCCGGCTCAAATTTACGACGATTTCTAGAGATAATACCATATTTTGCTTTAATCCGAATTCTCAAAGAAATACTTGATCCGGGATCAGACTTACTACCGAAAAAATTGTCATAACTTTGAGACCAGTGCTGACTGGTAGTATGTGATCTGATCACCTCTTGACTTTGTTTATACATTTACTATGATTTTGTGGCTGATTTTGAACGAAAATGCAATATTTAGTCCCCGAAACACCGCAAGATTATTTTTAAATACCGCGCGATTTGATTTACGTGTTTTGTAATTCCGGTTCCACATCTAACCTCACTAAGTCACTTTGACGTTTTGTCACCAGTGTCAGCTTGTCAAGAACTGTCAAAGAGTTGTGTTGCTTCCAGCTTACCCTAAACTAACTACCACTAACTACTACTATACTATACTACTATACTTTAAACAACTAATATAACTACCCTACTATAAAACTAACACTAATTATATAATTTATACATAGTACATAATAATAATAACACAATGTTTAATGCTGGGCACTTTCTAATTGTGGATGAGGCTAGGCCTAATCAGGAGGTACCTATGCCTATCATTGTTAGGCCTGGTAGGGTATTTAAAGAAAGGCTGGATCCATTGAGTGTGTCGGATGACCATCTAATTAGACGATACAGGTTCCCAAGACACACCATGGTGGAACTTTGTCATGTTTTGGAAAACCATTTGACCAGACCGACGGCAAGGTCCCATGCCTTGCCTATTGCAACGCAAGTGCTGACTGCGTTGCGATTCTACGCTTCTGGCACGTTTCAACGTGTTATGGGCGATGTGACAGGAATAAGCCAAGCTAGTTGCTCACGAGGTGTGCGTGACGTTAGCAACGCATTGGTTGAACTCTCCCCCCAGTACATATTCTTCCCTCTGGAAAATGAGGCATACGTTGCCAGAGTTAAAGCAGGTATGTTACTGAGGTCATTAGTTCCTAGTAGGCCTACACTGAACTGTCGTCAACAGACTGGGATTTGATGTTAAGAGTTAAGTTCAGTTAGGTTATAAGGTAGGCTAACGTAAACCGTAAGAACGATATTTATACATGATATGGTAGTAGGCCTAGGCCTATATTATTCTGGTGAAAAGGAAATAGTTTCACACTATTCAAATACAAGATTGTATCCTCTCAGTACAGTCATCCTGACTACGGGTCCAAAGTAGGCCTACTCCCATATATATATATATATATATATATATATATATATATATATATATATATATATATATATATATATATATATATATATATATATATATATATATATATATATATACAGGCCTATGGTGGACCATCCTGACAGAGTTTTTTTTTTGGTTTCCCTCTGTCATTCAGGTCAATACTGGGATGGTTCCTTAACAACAGGCCACGGCCGACTCCTTCCCACTATCCAAAAACACCGAATAACCTTTCATCTCATCATCCCATCATCTCATATATCATGCACCGACGCCAATAGATCCGACTCATCAGTAGGCCTACAGTGCGTAGTTAAACCAATATAAATTGGATGAAATAAAGACACATGCATATATTTTCTGTGATTTGTAAGTCTAATATCTAGGTAATTCACTTCATATTGCAGAATTCCACAATCTCTCGGAGTTCCCCAACATTATAGGGGCCGTGGATGGATCCTTGATCAATGTTAAAGCTCCGTCTGAAGATGAACCCGCTTATGTTGATAGGTACCGGAACCACAGTATTCGTCATTCAAATTTCACATTGTGGTGACAGCCATAAGCACTGGGTGACATGCTCCAATATTGGTTGCCCTCCAGGTACAGTCAACGTCTATGATTCTTTGCGTTGTCCACTTTCTATAGATGTGCATACTCAAATTGCAAATATTGTCACGGTCTTGGATTTCAGCTTGGATTGGGTGTAGCTTAAAAGACCGTTGGGACCGGGGTTCGGGACCAGCCTTCTCTAACATACATTACACAGTTCGACATTGAGTTTACCAAATACTATTTAATGTGTACAAAAACACTTTACACATAAATACAGGATGTTGGCAGTCTATGAAGGGTGGAACCTTGGATGTTTAGAACCCTCCCCACGGTGAAGTTAAATAAATCCCTCCCTTAATCATCATCCCCTCCTACCGTGAGCGTTGTTGTGGTGAGAGACAGAAGCGGTCGGCTCGACGAAACGATGTTGTCTTTCGTCGTGGATGTTTCCGTACGGGCCGCCACCTTGCGATCCACGTCTTGACCCCTCTTCTCTTTAGATCTCCGATCTTCGCCTTCCCGTGGTCGAATCTCTACTCTCCCTCCGTCCCTCAGGCCTTGTCGCTAATTAGTTAACAATACGCATAATCTCGCGCATGCGCGTACTTGGCTATGTTCTCGTTTAGCTGACTCTGCACTCGGACTTTGGAAAACACGATGTCTTGTAGTCATCGTGACACTTCCCCTCCCACATTGAAAATCGCCCCGATTTTCAGGTCTCAAATCTCTTTGTGTCTTTCCGTATTGTTCCTTCCACATCCTGACCTTGGTCGTGAGCGTCTGATGTCCCTCAGGCTTCAGGACGATTCGAGTTCACGCTTCTCTCGTCGATCCTCCGTCCTCAATGCCTCTCCATGACTGTCTTCCGCTCCCGGAAGTCCATCTTCCACAGCCGTCCTCTTCCATCCCGTACCACTCTAGCTCTCACCAACAACTGCGGAACCCACTAAACCCGAAATTATTGTCAAAGTTCCAACCTCCTAGCGCTAGTGAAAGAAAAGAAAATCAAATGTGTACACAACAATAAGATTAAACAGTAACAATTGACAAAATGTGCAATATAACGTTATGAAAAGTAAGAAAAACTATACCAATCTAGCTCATTGGTAACTTGAGAAAAACCATATTATAAGAATTGATGATAAAATAATGCACATGTATGAACAAACAATAATGCACAAGAAAACAGAATTCCTCTCAAATACTAGTGATAAAAAAAAACATGTCATGTCTTGAGTGTATCTCTCTGTCCGCACGTGTTTCCAGTCCGAACACTTGTTGTGGCGAACACTGTACACGACATCACATCTTGAAACTTGACGCTTATAGATAACTCAGCGAGGCATCCGAATCCACCACCGTCAGCACCATCAGCGTCTTTTCTGCATCCCGCAGCAAGGCTATACACAATCTCACATTGCCTTGTCGATTCCGCGCCCTGTCGTAGACACACAGGCACGTGGAGCGAAGCGAACGGAATATCATCTTCGCTGTTGTGGCGCGACGTGCTTGTTCAAATTATTGCGTCGCAATTCCCCTCTCGCGGAAATTGGGAATCCACAGTGTAGCCGGCGCCTTCCTACTCTCACCTTCCATGCTCTCTTCACGGTCATGCACCGTATATATTTTTTTTTTCTCTATTCAATATATAAAATTAAATTAGTATCCCCAAATCATTAACATACAAAAATTATAACCGGCCGATTAAAATATCGATATTCAAACTCTCCAAAGGACCACCCACTCACGCTGAGTTTACAACTAACCATGTCTTAGTCTCGACACTTCGCATACAGTGCCACAAAAAAGTGAATTATATTCGGTACGTACCTAAAAACCCCCCTTAAACCCCCAACTAAAACACAGTATTTGTATAAGTAGACATGAATAGACATAACAGCACAACATCATTCGGCAACAATTCGTGGAGAAAACAAAATTAACTGTACTGAATATGAAATAAATGTATTGTCGTGAATACGTTATCTCATCCTAGACTGTACTAATACTACGTCGCATTCGTGTTGAGCCTGTACAACATTCCTGCTCATCAATTCTGTCAACCAAAGGAAACTGAAACGCTACTGCTACCATAGACTATGCGACTACGAATGAAATACAGTTCACAGACAACTTTGCTTGACAACACTAAAATAATAATCAAAACCTAGACAAATGGACAATCTATAACATAACCACGAGGGACATCTCTACTGACTTGGCGCACCCCTCAACCGCCACTGATCCGGGGCATGAAACGGTTTCATACGAATTACATGAACCACGTCGTTCACAATCTTGGATCCTTTCTTGAGGGCAACTACATAGTTCACGTCTGATACCTTACGTATGACCTTATATGGACCCTGCCATCGTAGCTGTAACTTATCAGACTTTCCCTTTTGACGAATAGGGGAAAACACCTTGACAAGTTGACCATCCGCATACTCGACATGACGATGTTGAGAGTCATATCGAATTTTTTGTTTTCGCTGCGCCTCACCAATCCGCTCCACAGCTAACTGTCTCGCCTCGTGGACTTTCCCTATGACCTTAGTGACGTCCGTCTCCAGATCATCGTGTAGTCCCAGACCAATGTCAACGGGTAGCACGGGATTGCGTCCGTATACTAAGTAAAATGGGGTGAAACGAGTCGTCTCTTGCCTAGACGTGTTGTAGGCAAAAGTAACCAGGTCGACATAAAGATCCCAATCTCGGTGATTAGATGCTACATAGTTCGACAACATCTGACTCATGAGGCCATTGTAATGTTCAACTAGGCCATTACAGGCGGGTCTATAAGAACTGGTGAAGGTGCTACGCACCCCTAATCCCTTCATAATGCCTGTGACCAAATTACCCCTAAAAACAGCGCCTCTGTCGCTTAGAATCTCCCTGGGACATGAGTACTTACAAATAACCTGAGATACAAGGAATCCAGCTACATCACTTGCACCCCCCGATTTGAGACATCCAGTCACCGCCCACCGCGTGGCGTAATCGGTACAACAAATAATAACGGTGTTACCGTTCTCAGATTTCGGGAATGGGCCAAGAATATCAACCGAGATCTTATCGAATGCCCTACCAACTACAATGGGCTGTAACAGCCCCGCTGGTTTCTGTGTAGGTCGCTTCCTAGCTTGACAGTCAGGACAACCCTTACAATAAAGTTCGACTTCCTTCGACATGCCTTGCCAAAAGAAACGCTCCTTGACTTTACCATACGTCTTGGCGTATCCCAAGTGACCACTGATGACACTGTCGTGGCAGCTGTACAACACTTCATATTTAAGGCTTTCCGGAATCACCAATAACTTGTTTGCACCCCTTGAATCGAAATTTTTCTTATACAAAACCCCATCTTGCAACACAAAACTACGCGACTGCCTCCTAACTCGCGACGTCGCTTCATCCGGCTTCTCTAATGCCTGAACCAGATCACGCAACTCCCTATCTTCCTGTTGTAAGTCGGCCATATTCTCCAAATTGATTGATAATACGCGCGTATCCATACCTTCGTCTTCGATAGTCGTGTCAATGAGTTTTTCGGCTTTTACCGGATAACGGGACAAACAATCAGATGCCATGTGCATCGCTCCCGATTTATGAAAGATCTTATAGTCATATTCCTGTAATTTGATCGCCCACCTTGCTAATCTGCCTGTTGCGTCAGAGTTGTTAGTCAGGTAACAAAGACTACAATGATCGGTCACCACTTTGAAAAAACGAGCGAAAAGAAACTGCCTGAAAACGCCAATCGACCATACGATCGCTAAACACTCTAAATGCGTCGTATTGTAGCGGCTTTCTGCGTCAGTAAGGCGTCGCGACGCATAACTAATAGGATGCAAATCCCCCTCTATGCGTTGCATGAGGATTGCTCCTAACCCGTAGTTGCAAGCGTCCGTGTGTAGCTCGACCTCACAACCCTCCTCGAAATGACGCAATACAGGGAAAGTAATGAGTCTCTCTTTCAACTCTAGGAATGCCTTTGCCTGTTCTTCCCCCCACTCAAACTTCACGTTCTTTCTTGTGAGAAGAGTCAACGGCCGCGCGATTAGACTAAAGTTTCTTATGAATTTCCTGTAAAAGTTGGCTAACCCTATGAACGCTCGCACGTCTTTTAACCTCTTAGGGGGAGGGAACTCTTCGACTGCCCTGACTTTCTCCCGATCTGGCGCTATTCCATACGCATCCACTTGATGACCTAGTACCTTAATTGTTTGATACCCAAAAGAACATTTCGCGGGGTTCAACGTCAGGCCACTTTCACGAAAACGATTTAGCACCCTTTCTAGCCTCTCTAAATGCGTTGCGAAAGTCTCCCCCATGCATACAATGTCGTCTAGATAACATACACACGCGCTCCACTGTAATCCAGCTAAGATCTTATTCATGGCCCTAGAAAACAAGGCGGGTGCCACCCCTAAACCAAAGGGTAGGACCTCGAATTCATACAGCCCCTCTGGAGTTATGAATGCTGTTATTTCCTTCGAAGACTCAGACATAGGCAACTGCCAATACCCCGAGAACAAGTCGAGGGTTGAGAAAAACCGAGCACCATTGAGGTATGACAAGATGTCGTCAATCAAGGGTAAAGGGTGAGAATCAGGTTTGAGAATCTTATTTACTTTTCTGTAGTCAACACAGAAACGCCATGCACCCGACTTCTTCTTGACTAAGACTACTGGACTCGCGAAAGGGCTTCGAGAAGGCCTAATCACCCCATTCTGCAGCATCTCATCGACCTGCGCCCTAATAACATCCCTCTCTTTCTTCGCAACCCTATAGGGAGAACTGTGAACCGGTTTATTCTCTAATAACTCTAAATCACATTCGCCTACATTACCCATCCCCATCTGGTTAGGTGTCCACGCGAACTGTTCGGCATATTTGTTCAACAACCCTACCAACTCAGCACGTTCCCCAGCCCCTAGGTCAGGGTTGATGTCTAGCTTGGCACTTACATCTATTTTCTCGCCTATTCGCACTTCATGCACCCCGTGACTATCAATCTTCTGAGTCTCATCCGTGAAATCACCCTCGCGAATCTCTTCTACTTTCTCAAACACCCCTAATGTTGTACCCTTATACACTGTGCGAGGGCTGCTAGACGTATTAGTCAACATCATACTACCATCTCCGATCTTCTCAAAAAGTCCTCTCGCCAAAAATGATCCTTGCGCAATGAGTAAACGCGATCTGGGCTCGAACATACCTAATCCCTGCCTTGAACTACCCTTACACTGAAATCTAAACATCCTTTGTGAACCACCGGGTATCACAACTTCCTCACTGGCTAGTGCGTCCATTTCTACCATCTCAGAATCAACTAACACACTTAGTACATCCTCTGTCTCCTCTTCCCTCGGCTCTGTCTTCAAAACAACCCCTGTAGTGTTGCCGAACGGCACTGAGACTAACCCCTCACCATGTTTAAAGGTGACAAACTGATTTCCATAGTCGATTGTTGTCGCACACTTGGCACAAAAATCCGTTCCAATTATACATGAAGCTGACAACCCTTGAATAGCTATCATAGGTATTGTGAAACCTACCCCTCCAATGCCTACGGACACTAACACCTTACCTACAATCTGCAAAGTAGAATTATTAGCTGTGCGTAACAACAAGCCATGCACTTTCTCGTGATTCAAATGACGTACAAGTTCAGCTCGTACACAACTGACTGCTGCACCCGAATCAATTAGAGTAGCGACCTCTTTCCCTTCAACTACCGTACAAACTTGGAGTGAACCTAATGTCCTAATTTCAACCACCCCTAACTCTACCACTTCAGAACTCTGATCTGACTTAATATTGAACGGATAGAAACTTGAAAACTCCCTTATGTACTTCTTCTGTTCCGTTCTCATCCACCTTCTAAAAACAGGGTCCTTATCAGATTCTATATCTAAACTACCCACAGTCACACCCCCTGATTGCATGGCCGTGGTTAGTCTTTTCCCTCGCATTCAGAGCTTTTAACGGCCTCCTGCGCTTTTTTCAGACTAGGACAGCCCAACATGTAATGCCCAGGCCTATTACACAGAAAACAGACCGGCCTACCCTCTCTTGTCCGCTGACGGTCTCGACCCCCACCCTGTTGTGGTCGACTACCCCTGTAGCTACCATGGCCTTCATGCCTGTCAGAAATTCGAGAAGAAACGAAACTTTTAGCTGACTCGTACTGCCCTGAACGATTAACGGATGGAGATTTAGGTGACGCCCCCTGTTGACCTGAACTTTGACTATTTTGAAAAGATTGTAGAACGTTGACGAACATTTCTTTTTGAGCTGACAACTCCATTGTCAACGAGTTTACTTGGTCAGTCAACTCACTCAAGCCCGGAATCTTATCTTGTCGAGTTATTTCACTGACACTCGCTACCCTGCGTTCTGCACTCTTGGGTAGACGACATTGAACCCAAAATTTACCCTTTTGAATTCTTTTCAAATTAGTCAATAATTGATCTACGGTGTCATTCTCGGCGATAACTACCTTGTCCATTACGCTGGCTAACAACCCACTCATGACTTTTTCTACCTTGTCAACCTCCGCCATCTCCGGATCAACGCTATTACACAATCGCAACACGTCGAACACGTAATCCTCCACCGACTCTCCTAGCTCTTGAACCCTGTCTCGTAGCTGAGCCCTAACGAGAGTTAACTGTCCCACCTGTTCGAACTGACCCAACAACTCCCTCTTCACCACCCCCCATGATAGAGCTGGGGTTGTAGGAGTGACTTCCGTTAGCTTTTGATGTTTCGCCTCTTTTGTCAAAAACCAACTCAACGGCGCCCCTGCTAAGAAACAAGCTAAACAACCTAGTTTTTCATCATCTCTCCACGAGTTTGCCTTAGCCCTGCGCTCGTACTCCGCCAACCATTCATGAACCGAGTCCACCCCTGGACGAAACTTCTCCTGTTTTACCCTGTCTGGCATGTTTGAGCGACGAGTATTGAAAGACTCAAAAGTTTTCTCCAAAAGTTCCTCAAACTCCTCCTGTGTATCCCCTCTGGGCTCGCTCGACGATGACCCTGTTCGACTGCGAAAAGGAGGGAGATCGCCGTTAAACTCTGGGTTTAAATCCCGCAACCGACGACTCGCTCTAGACCAAACACTCATACGGCTTTTACCTAGCTTACCTAGAAGATCACCCTGTGCCTGAATTAACAGCCTGTCACCCCGAACTTGATCTACCAAATTATCTAACGCGTTGAAAACACTATCAGGCGATAGACTATCACTAGAAGACGCAGTACCCTGCGGTTTCAGACCTGGCGTCGTCAATCCCGCTGCTTCTTCAGAGAGTGTGTTACGGTCATTTTCGTCAAACAAGAGCTGTTCTAACACTAACGTATACGATGGTGATGCACGTTTCTCTTTACTCATAGAAATGTCTGAACTAAACCAATATAATGAAGAAACACTTGAAGAAGAACACCACCTGGCCACGAACCCCCAACAGTATCGCTAAGATAAAACCTAACGAAAACCCGCACCTCCACCAATGTCACGGTCTTGGATTTCAGCTTGGATTGGGTGTAGCTTAAAAGACCGTTGGGACCGGGGTTCGGGACCAGCCTTCTCTAACATACATTACACAGTTCGACATTGAGTTTACCAAATACTATTTAATGTGTACAAAAACACTTTACACATAAATACAGGATGTTGGCAGTCTATGAAGGGTGGAACCTTGGATGTTTAGAACCCTCCCCACGGTGAAGTTAAATAAATCCCTCCCTTAATCATCATCCCCTCCTACCGTGAGCGTTGTTGTGGTGAGAGACAGAAGCGGTCGGCTCGACGAAACGATGTTGTCTTTCGTCGTGGATGTTTCCGTACGGGCCGCCACCTTGCGATCCACGTCTTGACCCCTCTTCTCTTTAGATCTCCGATCTTCGCCTTCCCGTGGTCGAATCTCTACTCTCCCTCCGTCCCTCAGGCCTTGTCGCTAATTAGTTAACAATACGCATAATCTCGCGCATGCGCGTACTTGGCTATGTTCTCGTTTAGCTGACTCTGCACTCGGACTTTGGAAAACACGATGTCTTGTAGTCATCGTGACAATATATTTAATTTTCAAACTTCTGGTATTGTAATTCGTAGGCATATGTATAGTATGCAAGTAGGTTCCAGTGCATGTGGATTATTTGCAATTGCAAATGCATTTTCTTTGGCAGCTAAAATTCCATTAGATCAATTTGACTATATTCAGAAAGAAATGGGTAGACATTTTCGAGTATGTTCAGAAAACGGTATCATAACACCCTTTCCAAGCAGACGAAAAGTTGTGAGACCATCCCAAATCGAGATAACAAATGTAGATATATATTGTAAATGCAGGCTTCCACATGTCAAAGATGAAAGAAGTCAATTCTTCAACAGGCTTATGGCGATGGTTGCCTGCGACAGTTGTAATGTTTGGTACCACATATCATGTGAAGTGGGTTGGCGCACAGCTAAGTCGCTAGAACCAGGTTTTGAGGAGCGGGATTATGTTTGTGTGTCTTGTGTAAAGAAAACCTGTCCCCCTGATTGAGACTAAGAACTTTTTATTGGCTTCTGAACCACTGACCAACCTATTTTTCTAAAATAACTTCTTACTCTATACATTTTAATGCGCCTTCATCTCACAGTAGTAGTAGTAAGTAGTACCTGTTCATTAGTAGGCTTTGCTATTTTACATAGGTACAAGAAACAATTTCATATATTCAAAAATACTTCAAATACATTTCGATTCAAGTTACAAAATATTTCAACATTACTATTTACGGGGCTTTTTTAGTGGCCTACCTCTGGTTTGGTAATCACGTGTTACAAGTTACAACAGCTGTAGATTGCATGGTATAAATAGAACATACGTAATTGTTGAGCATGTATTGTTAAACCTATTGATTTAGTTTCTGTTCATTACATTTAATAGCTTTTTTCTATTTCTTGTTTAAATATTTCTAATTAGATGAGCGTAGCGAAGATTTTCACTCCAGTCTTACGGAGCTTTGTCTGTTCGTTTTTTTTCTTTTTGCAAGCAATGCACAGGTCGCAGGGTTTGACCGATCGACATGAATATTTTTTTATATACGCAAACTTATCCAACTTAGATCCGTATAGTTTTGAGGTCAAATCGGTTGGAACATTTTTGAGAAACATCATTTCAAATTTCTAAAAACCCCATAAGATTTGGCTGGGCGGAGAAAATTGAAAAATGAAATCTCTCCAATATGATTCAAATTTTCCTCAAATTTAAACACAATAATTAGATGAGCGTAGCGAAGATTTTCATTCCATATACCGAAAAATTTTGAGCTCGGTTTTTATGTTTTTTTTTTTTTTTTTTTTTTTTTAATTTTGTACGCGGCATACAGGTCAGGAACAAGATTCAATCAACTCGAAACTTTTTTTACAAATTGGTGTTATACCAGAATAGGTTGGGATTGTTTTTCAGAAAAATCGGTCAAACGGATTTTCCGGAAAAAAATCGGAAAGTATGGAAATTCCCCATAAGAATAGGCCAGGGGAGAAATACTTGGAATTTTATTTTTTTCAAAAGCTCTCAAATTTATACTGAGTGTGGGAACAACTATCATACACATTTTAAGCGACTTATGGAACAATCGGATGTGAAACAACGAAGAAAACTCATTTTTAAATGTACTTTTTTACACATCAATAAAAGCAATTAAGAAAAGCAATTAAGAAACTATTAAATGTGAGCAACAAGTGTCACCAATAAATTAAAACGTTTAAAATCTGTGATGGATATGAAGAAGGCACTGGTTTAATTGTTTGGAAACCAAGGTCCATATACCAACAGACAGCCGCGGTTTTTAAACCTTTGAAGTGATCCATGGCCTGTATATGTACATTGAGCCGACCAAATATTCTTAATTCTACATTTCCATACTTCTAAGCTCATCTCACAACGCATATAAGGCGTTTTCCTAGTTAGATGAGCGTAGCGAAGATTTTCATTCCATATACCGAAAAATTTTGGGCTTGGTTTTTATGTTTTTTTTTTTTTTTTTTTTTTTTTTGTGTAATTTTGTACGCGGCATACAGGTCAGGAAAAAGTTTCAATCAACTCGAAACTTTTTTTACAAATTGGTGTTATACCAGAATAGGTTGGGATTGTTTTTCAGAAAAATCGGTCAAACGGATTTTCCGGAAAAAAATCGGAAAGTATGGAAATTCCCCATTAGAATAGGCCAGGGGAGAAATACTTGGAATTTTATTTTTTTCAAAAGCTCTCAAATTTATACTGAGTGTGGAAAGATCTATCATACCTATTTTAAGCGATTTATGGAACAGTCGTATGTGAAATAACGAAGAAAACGCATTTTCAAGGTACTTTTTTACACATCAATAAAAGCAATTAAGAAAGCAATCAAGGAACTATTAAATATGAGCAACAAGTGTCACCAATAAATTGAAACGTTTAAAATCTGTGATGTATATGAAGGAGGCACTGGTTTGATTGTTTGGAAACCAAGGTCCATATACCAACAGACGGCCGAGGTTTTAAACCTTTGAAGTGATCCATGGCCTGTATATGTACATTGAGCTGACAAAATGTTCTTAATTCTACATTTCCATACTTCTAAGCTCATCTCACAACGCATATAAGGCGTTTTCCTAGTAATATACATTAATACAAATTTCGTGTGGAATTCGGACCGGCCGTTTTGAAGAAAATAATATAATAGATATATTTAGATGAGCGTAGCGAAGATTTTCATTCCATGTACCGAATAATTTTTTTTTTTTTTTTTTTTTTTTTTTTTTTTTTTTGTACGCGGCATACAGGTCAGGAAAAAGTTTCAATCAACTCGACACTTTTTTTACAAATTGGTGTTATACCAGAATAGGTTGTTGGGATTGTTTTTCAGAAAAATCGGTCAAACGGTTTTTCCGGAAAAAAATTGGAAAGTATGAGAATTCCCCATAAGAATAGCCCAGGGGAGAAATACTTGGAAATTTTTTTTTTCAAAAGCTCTCAAATTCATACTGAATGTGGGAAGAACTATCATACACATTTTAAACGACTTATGGAACAATCGGATGTGAAATAAGGAAGAAAACGCATTTTCAATGTACTTTTTCACACATCAATAAAAGCAATTGAGAAAGCAATTAAGAAACTATTAAATGTGAGCAACAAGTGTCACCAATAAATTAAAACGTTTAAAATCTGTGATGGATATGAAGAAGGCACTGGAAACATTGTTGGGAAACCAAGGTTTATATACCAACAGACAGCCGCGGTTATTAAACCTTTGAAGTGATCCATGGCCTGTATATGTGCATTGAGCTGACAAAATGTTCTTAATTCTACATTTCCATACTTCTAAGCTCATCTCACAACGCATATAAGGCGTTTTCCTAGTTTATTCATCGGAAAGATGGAAATATCAGTTGAAAAATGTTTCATTGTTAGATGAGCGTAGCGAAGATTTCCATTCCATATACCGAAAAATTTTGGGCTTGGTTTTTTTTTTTTTTTTTTTTTTTTTTTTTTTTTTTTTTGTGTGTAATTTTGTACGCGGCATACAGGTCAGGAAAAAGTTCCAATCAACTCGAAACTTTTTTTACGAATTGGTGTTATACCAGAATAGGTTGGGATTGTTTTTCAGAAAAATCGGTCGAACGGATTCTCCGGAAAAAAATCGGAAAGTATGGAAATTCCCCATTAGAATAGGCCAGGGGAGAAATACTTGGAATTTTATTTTTTTCAAAAGCTCTCGAATTTATACTGAGTGTGGAAAGATCTATCATACCTATTTTAAGCGATTTATGGAACAATCGGATGTGAAATAACGAAGAAAACGCATTTTCAAGGTACTTTTTTACACATCAATAAAAGCAATTAAGAAAGCAATTAAGGAACTATTGAATATGAGCAACAAGTGTCACCAATAAATTAAAACGTTTAAAATCTGTGATGTATATGGAGAAGGCACTGGTTTGATTGTTTGGAAACCAAGGTCCATATACCGACAGACGGCCGAGGTTTGCAAACCTCTGAAGTGATCCATGGCCTGTATATGTACATTGAGCTGACAAAATGTTCTTAATTCTACATTTCCATACTTCTAAGCTCATCTCACAACGCATATAAGGCGTTTTCCTAGTTAGATGAGCGTAGCGAAGATTTTCATTCCATATACCGAAAAATGTTGGGCTTGGTTTTTATGTTTGTTTGATTTTTTTTTTGTTGTTTTTTGTTTTTTTGTGTGTATAATTTTGTACGCGGCATACAGGTCAGGAAAAAGTTTCAATCAACTCGGAACTTCTTTCCCAAATTGGTGTTATACCAGAATAGGTTGGGAAAGTTTTTCAGAAAAATCGATCCAACGGATTTTCCGGAAAAAAATCGGAAAGTATGGAAATTCCCCATAAGAATAGGCCGGGGGAGAAATACTTGAAATATTTTTTTTTTCAAAAGCTCTCAAATTTATACTGAATGTGGGAAGAACTATCATACACATTTTAAGCGACTTATGGAACAATCGGATGTGAAATAACCAAGAAAACGCATTTTTAATGTACTTCTTCACACATCAATAAAAGCAATTAAGAAAGCAATTAAGAAACTATTAAATGTGAGCAACAAGTGTCACCAATAAATTGAAACGTTCAAAATCTGTGATGGATATGAAGAAGGCACTGGTATAATTGTTTGAAACCAAGGTTTATATACCAACAGAGAGCCGTGGTTCTTGAACCTTTGAAGTGATCCATGGCCTGTATATGTACATTGAGCTGACAAAATGTTCTTAATTCTACATTTCCATACTTCTAAGCTCATCTCACAACGCATATAAGGCGTTTTCCTAGTTAAATTCACGGCTTCCTAGATTCATTGACATCGGATAGAGTTCATTTTTAGATGAGCGTAGCGAAGATTTTCATTCCATATACCGAAAAAATTTGGGCTTGTTTTTTTTTTTTTTTTTTATTATTTTTGTGTGTAATTTTGTACGCGGCATACAGGTCAGGAAAAAGTTTCAATCAACTCGAAACTTTTTTTACAAATTGGTCATTTTTTTTTTCAAAAGCTCTCAAATTCATACTGAATGTGGAAAGAACTATAATACACATTTTAAGCGACTTATGGAACAATCGGATGTGAAATAAGGAAGAAAACGCATTTTTAATGTCCTTTTTCACACATCAATAAAAGCAATTAAGCAATTAAGAAACTATTAAATGTGAGCAACAAGTGTCTTCCAAGGTACATGAATTAGATCTAGGCAGTTTTCAACAACTGCCATCTAGAAATTGGTGGCGAACAATCTACAGAAGGCCTTAATTCCCAACGCACAATGTAACCATGACAACTGATAGTTGGTAACATCAGAATGTTTATTCAGTCTCATTTGAGATCTTGTTAATTGAAGTCTAATATATTCGATCTAAATTGAATTGAATAAGGTTTAATTAACAACTTGAGTCACGTTCCAGCTGCATCAGGTAATTAATTTACAAAGTATTTCCTTTAGATTTCATACTTGACTATTCCAGTGTTTTTATTGCGTTAAGATGAGAAAAATTCCAACAATATCGCGTCTCTTGCACAGTACGACCGAAATTCTTTCTTCTAATATTTCTCGTTGAAGGAATATTATTATTATCATGTTTTTATTGTGCTTTGATGATAAAAAGTCCATCAATATGTTTCGCCAACATTGAAAGTGTTGCATTCAGGTTCTTTTCTGATATTCCATGTTTCAACAACATTGATGAGTGTTTTATTCAGGCTATTTTCTTGTTTTATTCTGTCTTAGTGACAGAACTTTCTTATCGCGTCTCTTGCACAGCACGACCGAAATTCTTTTTTCTAATATTTCTCGTTCAATGAATATTATTATTCTCGTGTTTTTATTGTGCTTTGATGATAAAAAGTCTATCAATATGTTTCGCCAACATTGAAAGTGTTGCATTCAGGTTCTTTTCTAATATTCTATGTTTTGACAACATTGATGAGTGTTTTATTCAGGCTATTTTCTTGTTTTATTCTGTCTTATTGAGAAAAAGTTCGTCAATATCGCGTGTCACGACACAGTAGAGTATCTCGGAACTAACTCGAAAATATTTCAACATTGAAATTTTACAGGATGCCGAAGTTGAAGAAAAAATCTCTGAATTCCAAGCGCTTGGAAACCAGAGACCGTCTACGGACACACAGAGATGCCGAGACTGAAGGAGAGGCAGAAAGTCGACGGATACAAAGTCTTGCCAGGGTGCGAGCTGCCTTGATTACTGGAACACCCGATCAGAGCCAAACACGACGAGAACAGAATGTAAGTAGAGTTTCTGCATCACGTTCAAGAAAAACTTCTGAGCAGGCCCAAGCTCGACGAGTACTGAACTCAGAGAGAGTCAAGGAGGCACGAAGCAGGGAAACTCCTGAGCAAACCCAAGCTCGACGAACCATGAGCTTGGATAGAGTTACAGAGGCACTCAGCAGGGAAACTCCTGAGCAGTCCCAAGCTCGACGAGTACTAAGCTTAGAGAGAGTTACAGAGGCACTCAGCAGAGAAACTCCTGAGCAGTCCCAAGCTCGACGAGTATTGAGCTTAGAAAGAGTTTCAGAGGCACTCAGCAGAGAAACTCCTGAGCAGTCCCAAGCTCGACGAGTATTAAGCTTAGAAAGAGTTTCAGAGGCACTCAGCAGAGAAACTCCTGAGCAGTCTCAAGCTCGACGAGTACTGAGCTCAGAGAGTGTTACAGAGGCACTCAGCAGAGAAACTCCTGAGCAGTCCCAAGCTCGACGAGTATCAAGCTTAGAAAGAGTTACAGAGGCACTCAGCAGGGAAACTCCTGAGCAGTCCCAAGCTCGACGAGTATTAAGCTTAGAAAGAGTTTCAGAGGCACTCAGCAGAGAAACGCCTGAGCAGTCCCAAGCTCGACGAGTATTGAGCTTAGAAAGAGTTTCAGAGGCACTCAGCAGAGAAACTCCTGAGCAGTCCCAAGCTCGACGAGTATTAAGCTTAGAAAGAGTTTCAGAGGCACTCAGCAGAGAAACTCCTGAGCAGTCTCAAGCTCGACGAGTACTGAGCTCAGAGAGTGTTACAGAGGCACTCAGCAGAGAAACTCCTGAGCAGTCCCAAGCTCGACGAGTATTAAGCTTAGAAAGAGTTACAGAGGCACTCAGCAGGGAAACTCCTGAGCAGTCCCAAGCTCGACGAGTATTAAGCTTAGAAAGAGTTTCAGAGGCACTCAGCAGAGAAACGCCTGAGCAGTCCCAAGCTCGACGAGTATTAAGCTTAGAAAGAGTTTCAGAGGCAATCAGCAGAGAAACGCCTGAGCAGTCCCAAGCTCGACGAGTACTAAGCTTAGAAAGAGTTTCAGAGGCACTCAGCAGAGAAACTCCTGAGCAGTCCCAAGCTCGACTAGCGCTCACTTCGAAAAGAGTCAGGTCAAGTCGTCAATCTGAGACTCCAGAAGACACAATGAGCCGTCTCCAGAGCTGTGCTGCACGAGTATCCCAATCACGCCTACGTGAAACTCTGGCGGAATCCTCAGCCAGAAGAAGTTACAACCTCAAAAGGGCGCGGCACATTCTCGCATCTGAAACGCCCGAACAATTACAAGCTAGAAGATCAATCAGCTTGAACAGGATCACTGAAAGGAGAAGATCACAGTCCATTACTGGTCCTTCTGTTGACCGTGCTTCACAGTGCCCTGGTCAACTCCTGTTGCCAAATATCGATCATGCAGTCAGAGGTTTCGAGAACCATATGGGAAATTTGAATTGGGCGCGTTGTAGTTCATGTAAGATCAAGTTTCCCGGTCTTACGCTTACACTTGATAAATGTGCAACGTGCAAGAGGGTGCCTGATTTGTTAACATCGGAGAATAACATGGATCCTGGGGCAGTCCCGGTTGAACTCTCAGGCTTGTCTATGATAGAGATGTTACTTATTGCACGAGTTCACCCTGTAGTTTCGGTTTATCGTGTCAAGGGACAGCAATATGCATACAGCGGAAACATCATACATTTCCCTCAGAACGTGTCAACCTTCTCGAAACAATTACCGAACCATCTTGATTCTCTTTCGTCTATTGTTGTTGTTCGCAGAGAATCTTCTCATTGCGATAACATAGCAGATTTCAATGTGAACTCCTCAAAACTGAGAGCAGCTCTCTCATGGTTGAAAGTCAACAACCGTTTTTACACAGACATTGAGATTAATGAGGCTGAACTCAGTAACCTACCTGTTGACGGCAATGTGTATGAAGTGATGACCTTCAACGAAATCACTGGTGTTGACGATGACATTGATATCAACGATCCCTACGTAGAGCATAGTAATGTTCCGCAAGTTTTGCCCTTGAACCAGGCTCAACGTATCACTGCCGCTCTACAGCCCAACTCGTACATCAAATGGCCAGAGATATCCAGCATTCCAGTCAATGAGTTCAACACGGAAGGTTATATTGTGCAAGCGTTTCCAACTCTTTTCCCAACTGGTAATTGTGACTAACGTGATACGACCAGAAGTAAAACAATTAAACCAACCCAATACTTTCAATATCTCATGAAGTATGAAGACGGTAGGTTTGCGAGAGACACACGATTTCGTTTCTTCGCACTGAACTCTGTTTTACGTTGGAATGCTTTGAGTCAGGGAAATATATTGGTTAAAAAAACAGCACTAAATGGCAAAACAGCAGCCCAGTTGAAGGATATCTTGCAAGTAGACCCAGGTATTGCCAACAAAGTCATGTTCTTCGCTTCTTCTCTTCGAATTACCAAATCATACTGGTTCAAGCGTTCGTCAGAGTTGAAAGACATGGTAGAAGCTATTGGCACACCAACGATATTCTTCACTCTGAGTGCTGCAGATTTACACTGGCCGGAACTCTATGATATTCTTTCTCCCGGAGAACATCTTGACTTGCTTGATCCCCGAGTAGCAACGGCTCGAAGACGCGAGCTCCTTTGTGAGAATCCCGTGATTGTGGCATGGTTCTTTCAGGAGAGAGCAGAACACTTTATTCAGAATGTTCTGAAGCCCAAATTCAGAGTGAAAGATTCATGGTATAGGTATGAGTGGCAACACCGGGGAAGCAGTCACTTACATGGTCTCCTGTGGCTAGATGGCGCGCCGGATGTTGAGAAATTGTCTGTCGAAACAAGCGTAGAAGTGCTGACAGAAGTAGCCACATATTTTGACGATCTCGTTTCAACAATGAATCCCGGTGTGAATGATATCCCTGCTATCGTCCATCCTTGTCAGAAAAGAATAAGTGAAGTGACAGACGTTGACCAAGATCTGACCGAGTTACTTAACAAAGTTCAGCGTCATACGAAGTGCTCACAGGGGTACTGCCTGCGCAAGAAGAAGAACTCTCCTGTCTTCAAGTGCCGCTTCAACTTTCCATTTGAATTACGTGACGAGACGCGGTTCACCACGGATTTGAATGAGAAGTTAACCTTGGTGACAAAACGCAACGACCCACTCTTGAATCGTTACAATCCGTACGTTATCCAGAGCTGGAGAGCGAACATCGACGTTCAGCCCATTGTTTCAAGATCCGCTGTATTGGAATATATTGCCAAGTACGCGGCCAAGAGCGAACCACAATCAGAGTCTTTCAAAGACTTGCTTTCCAACATTGTGAGCAACGACGTCCGGCCACATGATCCTGCCAAGCTTGCGATTCAAAAACTGATTGTTAGCTCACTAGAGGAGAGGGATGTGTCCGCGCAAGAATGCTGCCATCTTTTGATGGGGTATCCTCTTTATCACAGCAGTCGAGCGTTCGTGACCATCTCAATTGGGGAAGACTGGGTACCTTTGCTTCCTGCTGATAATCAGGAGACAGACGTGGACTGCGACAAGAGTATTATAAGCAAGCAGGGGCGGATTGGCCAGCAGGGCAACCGGGCAATTGCCCGGTGGGCCGGTCGGTCTCGACGTAATTTGGGCCGCTTATAATTTCTTGAAAACTTTAAAATAATTTCAATTCCTAAAAATTACAAAAACTTAAATACAACTGGCAGGCATAATATATAATAATTGTAGTTATTGATTTTTTCGCCGTCATTGATGAAATCATGATTATTTTTAATAGAGCTATAGGCACAAAGGCCGCTTAGTAGCCAGTAGGTTCAATTCAAATAGAGGGGGTTAGATGAATTATTCTTTGCATTTGGGCCGCATTATTCGTGGTATTTATCAGGCCGCCCGCCTGTTGTCTGTTGGTAGGCCGCCTTGTGCGGCGGCCTTTTTAACAGAATGATTTACTTGGGAAAAAGTGGCAAAATTGCAGATTTACAAAGTACGAAGGCCACGTTGACAAAAATATTAATAACAAAATTACACAGAATCGTTGCTCCGAGTAGGGGTGGAGGATTCACAGCATGTTAGTCTCATTTTGAATTAGTTCGAGACAATAATTAGCCGTGGTCGGATGTTTCGTGATTTAAAATTCGTGTTGAATGATAGTAGCTAAATACTGCGTTCTAGTGTAGTGTAGTGAGTTGTGAGACATCTTGAAGCTTTTATGTTAATGGCCAGCGAAAAATAAATATCAACACATTTGGACAACGACAAAATTATCGACAGGATCGCTGCGAAACGTAGTTTGTTGAGAAAAAAATCACTTTTGTAACTGTGTATACGTAGGCTACAAACCAGACATAACTTATATTGCATCCTACCTGAAGACGATTCGGTGAGTTACACTTTATTATGAAAATAATGTTCAGAAAGGAAATTTACTATAAAACCAAGGACTTATAACAGCAATTACTATTAAAAGTCCATGATGAAACGTTTCTAATTTTTGGGTCGAGGGTGCGTAATATCAACAAAATGGTCGATGCAATGTGGGCCGCTTTTGTGCATTTGCCCGGGCCGCTTTTTTCCCCAATCCGCCCCTGTAAGCAAGTACCCAACTCGTCCTGAAAATATAGAACAACTTTCTCTCAATCGTACAGCCATGACATATTCGTGGAATAAACGCTGGATTAGCAGGAGAAGAGAGGCTGTTGTCAGAGTTTTCCCACGACTATCGTTAGGAGAAGACCTTGCTAAAAACGAAGCTTTCTATAAGCAGCAAGTTATGCTTAATTCACCGTGGAGAGACTTTGATTCACTCAATGCAACTGATGAGCCATGGTCCACTGTATTCACCAGCCTTGGTTTGGTGTTGAACCGTGTTGACGATCTTCCTGAAGTGAACGATGATGAAACGGATTATGAACAGGAAAATGGAGAAGGTACTGGCCTCGAACACGAACAGGATGAGTGGATGGTACTAGCTGGAATGGGCCCGAGTGGCAATGCAGTGCAAGTGGAGATGGGTACCAGGGACTTTGATACTGCTCATCCTTGGTCACAGTCATATTCTGTTTACCCGAACATTGGAACGGTGTCTCGATTCCTGAGTGACGTGAAGGAAATAGAAGATATTCCAAATGAGTATAGTCTACCTCACATTGAATACAGCGCAGAACAACAGCGAATTCTGGACTTACTTCAAACACAGATTAATTGTGTTACTCACGGTGGAATCGATGTACCTGTAGTTAAACGTACCATAGTTCAAGGTACAGCTGGGACCGGCAAAAGTACACTAATAAGAGCAATGACAACGCTACTCAGGAACAGCCTTGGAGAGAAAAGCTTCCTCTTACTAGCTCCGACCGGTGTTGCTGCTTTCAATATTAATGGAAGTACTATTCATTCTGCACTCCATATTGGCACGAACAGCTCAAAATTCACCGATCTCAAAGGCAAACCAGAACGTACATTCCAAATGGCAATGAGCGATGTACAATTTCTTCTTATCGACGAGTACAGTATGATTGGTTGCTCTCTGTTAGCCATGATGGATAAGCGCTGTCGTCAAGCTAAACCACAAGGATCTCTTTCTACTTTTGGTAATCTTTTCGTTTACCTCTTTGGAGACATACGTCAGCTTCCACCAGTATGTGATCGTGCTGTGTATAATAAGAACAACAACACAACGTTCGGTCTCTCAAATGAAGGTATGCTCGCTTACAAGTCCTTTGAGCACTGCCAGTTTCTCTCACTGGTTCAAAGACAAGCTAAGGACAGTCCTGAACAGATTATGTTCAGAGATCTACTCTATAGACTAAGCGAAGGTTCCTCGACCATTGAAGATTGGAAGGTGCTTGAAAGACGATTCAAGAGATCACTCTCTGAAACGGAAGTTTCGAGCTTCTCTAATGCACTGTACCTTGGCCCTAATAGAGATATTGTCAACAGTCACAATCTCACAGAGCTGACTGCACTCAATCGCCCGGTAGCAAAGATACTAGCCAAACACAATTGCACTCTCGCAGCTTGTGGAACAGAAGACGCGGCTCAAGGACTCCAGTCTGTAATATACCTGAGCCATGGTTGCAGAGTCATGTTGCGAACCAATCTTTGGACGTCTAAGGGTCTCGTTAATGGCGCCACTGGCACAGTGTTCGACATCATATACGCTCCTCACACCAAGCCACCGCAAGACCAACCGCTATGTGTGTTGGTGAGATTCGATTCTTACGATGGTCCGTCATTCCATCATCCCCATGTCATGCCTGTATGCCCAGTAACACGGTCGTGGACAGAAAAAGGAAAGCCGTGTTCAAGAGTGCAGTTTCCTTTGCAACTGGCTTGGTCAGTAACCATCCATAAGTGTCAAGGCATGACACTTGAGAAGGCTGTCATTGGTTTAGGTAACAGAGAATTTGCTGTTGGCATGAGTTTTGTTGCGCTTTCCCGTGTCAGACATTTAAACGACATTATGATTTCACCATCCTTCCCTTTTGATCGATTGAGTTCTCTCCGGACATCGAAGAGTCTCGAACAAAGGAAAAAAGAAGAGGAGAGAATGAGACTAATGCAAAGAACATAGACTCGTATTGTGAGTGTCTCCCTGTTCCGATTTAATACGACGTTTATATTTCAAACGTTGGCACTCGACATAAGGTGCGGGTTTCAATCAACAGGGTGGATATTCGCCAGCCCTGTTGAGGAGCTTTCCTATATAAAAGTTACCCCACCCCTGGTTGCAAGTTTGACGATACTGGTGGGGCTTAACCACTGAAGACAACCGGCGAAGATATCATTATTAATGAGAATCAAAATTTCAAACCGATTTACCAGGAAGATCTGAACTACATGGAGCGGACTTCGAGGATGTTGCCCGTCGATGCCCCGGTGATTGTGCCGCATTACCAGGCCGATCACGAGTGTGGCCCCTGGTCGGACTCGTACATGTCGCACAGTATTCACCACTGCTGTATGACGTTTACCAGAGTCACCAGGGAGACGTGGACGACATGGAGCGAACTTCAAGAATATTGCCCGTCGACGCCCCGGTGATTGTGCCGCATTACCAGGCCGATCACGAGTGTGGCCCCTGGTCGGACTCGTACATGTCGCACAGTATTCACCACTGCTGTATGACGTTTACCAGAGTCACCAGGGAGACGTGGACGACATGGAACGGACTTCAAGAATATTGCCCGGTGACGCCCCGGTGATTGGGCCAGGCCGATCCAGGCCGATCACGAGTGACAAGAGTCACCAGGAAGACGTGGAGGACATGGAGTCGATACCCCGGTGATATATCAAACAGTATTCACCACTGCTGTATGACGTTTACTAGAGTCACTAGAGAGAAGTGGACAATCGTAACCAGAGGGCAAATCACTGTGACACAGTCCACCTTCAGGTCGCAGGATACACCACGACGAAGACAATTCATCATAATTTACTGCCGGTATTTATTGAGTTATCATTATTCACAATGGATGTAGCACTAGGCAAACGCAGGATGTGCGTTGTACGATGAGCGAGATGTCTATATAAAGTATAATCGAAAACTCTACAAACCTTGATCATTTGAAATGAACTTCATCCGATGTCAATGAATCTAGAAAGCCGTGACTCCGACAATGCAACATTTTTCAACTAATATTTCTATCTTTCCGATGAATAAAATACATTTATTATATTATTTTCTTCAAAACGGCTGGTCCGAATATCAAACCAAATTGTTATTCATGTATATTATTCTTGTGTTCTCATCTAATTATGTTGTTTAATTATTCTGAAATCACTTATTTACAATAGATATAGCGTTGTTTTGTTTGATTATTCTGAATGCCATAACTGCGCATGCTCGAGTTTTCGAGAAGATGCTATTTTCAGTTATACGTCATTCGACCAAGTTCACCTCTCCCTCTAAACTTTCTTCCGTGGTGTCACCTAGCGGTGAACCATTAAAAACTCCAACAATGAGACCAACAATGAGAAGAAATAACAATCACTTTCCAACTCCAACAATGAGAGACCAACAATGAGAAGGAATAACAATCAATTCACTCAAACGTACATCATGGAAGAGGTAAGTCACAGAGTTTATCACTCCCTAATTACATTAGATTTATACAGTTTAATTTTGTCTTCTCAATAGCTACAATATTGAAAAATGATTAGTTAAGCAATGCTATAAAAGAATTTGATCAATTTTGAAACTATATTACTTCAAGTTTCAAAGTTATTTGTGAAAGAAAATGCTGTATTCAATTTTCAACAGTACAGTTTCACCAATTTTTTTCTCGATAAATAGTTTAAAATATGAAGGTTTCTAACTATTTTCCAACATTGTAACTCACATAATTCGATTGTACCATATGCACCTAAACATATAGTGCCTATCTTATGATGCCATTAATAGCAATACCGTTGTTATAAATGATACCCTTCTTCAATGTTTCGATTTCAATGTTTTTTCGCATGCTATTTTGTTATATATTTTCAATTTCTTCAACATCTAGACAACAATGAGCATTTAAATTCACGTTAAACTCTATCATTGTCAATTTGAATCACTGTTGTCAATATGTATGAGTCAATAGCTGATGACAACTAATATAATTAAATATAATTAATAATTATTTGACAGTGTCACAGTGGTGATTGCAATATTGATTTATATGAATAGTCACGAAAAATACATTCCTTCCAATAAGTGACGCTATAATGAAATCTCTCAACTTTGTATTACAACAGATGGGCAATGAAACAAGAAGGGGAGTTACCTTCGGTGATTTTTTGAATGGCACAGAATGGCCGCAGCTGCCACGCAGTAACGGTCGTGGCCAAGGGACGTCGGTGATGGTGACACCACCGTCGGTGTTGGTGCCACCACCGTCGGTGTTGGTGCCACCACCGTCACACCCCGACACCAAACCCACAGCAGGCGGAGCCGTGATTGTCGGTGAGTGTGTGTGAAAGCGGTAGTATTACCAAAGCCCAGTCTTATAAAATTGATAGTGGATCAACTTGTACGTTATTTTCGAACATTGACTAATAGTTTGCGGATTAGTACTCAACTATGATTCGTAGAACTGACTCTAATTCGAACATTTTAATACTGTGTACCTGTACCATGCGCATGTCTGACACAATGTTATCGCTTACAGGCAGCATTGCGGCGCGGCGCCGCAGGACAAGGCGACGAGAGATGGCTGCGTCGCAGGTGCAGAAAACCGCCGTAGGTCGAGGTGAGTGTGTGGGTGATACTCGCTCTGTCTCGGCCGTCTGTCGGGAGTACGACTTTTGTTGTTGTGATTTTTTTTACAACATTTATATACATTTTATAACATTCTGAGCTTTTTTAACAATGAATTTCTCCATGTACAGCCAACATCGACCTACGGTCGTTCTTGAACATGCGGCGCAGCCATGCACCGTCGGACGCGAGGGCGCCGAGGGCCATTGACGCTCGCAGGCAGCAGTCGAGGGCCGCTCCGAGGGCCGCTCCGAGAGCTGTAGCGAACACTGTGGCAACCCATCAAGGTGAGATGCAGCAGCACTGCCTACAGTTCATGGCGGAGTGCCAGGAGCGCACCCTCACCACCACGTTGAAAGGCCTCCGGTGCCTCCGCCAGGGAGCGGCCAGCAACGGCCATCGGAGCCGTCGACGGTGAGCCAACTCCATCGGCGTCCCCTGGCTTATAACATCTGCCAGGGGAGGTACTGTATAGCTAGAGAGGTGCCTTTCACGAGGTGCCTCTTCGGCGAGTCCACCACACGGACAATGCGCCACACGCAGTACGGCCTGAGCGTGCGTGCTACCTATCTCGCATCGGCAGCACGTTCATTCTACCGTGGTGAGGAAACCTGCACCTTCAAAAGATGGAATTTCCGTTGGTGCAATAATGCAGGTATTCTGCACTTGATAACATCATGAATAATGGATATGAATAGTAGGTAGTAGGTAAACATATGTACCAACAAATAATATAATCCAAATTCTGTATATGTAGATTGAACTGACAGAATTTTTTTCATTAAGCTCTTTGATTTTACAAAAAAAAAACTAAAAAAAAGTATCATACACAGTTTCAGTGATTTTTGCAACAATCGGATTAGAAATGACGAAGAAAATGTATTCATGATGCAGTTTTTCAATTCAATCTAATCCATCAAGGGAAACCAATTTAATCTGAGCAATAAATGTAACCAACTAACTTGGAACGATTAAAAAAAGATTAAAAATGTTCTTCATTCTATATATCCATATTTCTAAGCTCATCTCACAACGCATATAAGGCGTTTTCCTAGTATATGATCAAGGTGTGTAGAGTTTTCGATTATACTTTATAGACAACACGCTCATCACACAACGCACATTCTGCGTTTGCCTAGTTTCATTTCTTGGTCCCTACTAAATACTATGTGATGTTTATCATTTCTTCAGGAAGATTTTTACTCTGGTTCCCTGAGAAACCTACCACAGGGGTTCCTCTCTACCTGTACATAGAATTAAAGACTTATAGTTGTATGGAGTTAGTGACATATGAGCAGTTAATGTTTTATATTTTTCTATCGTTTTTTTTTCTTGGATAAATTCTAAGTGGTCAAACAATTCCTTTGATTACTGTCACCGTAACTAGTCAACTTGGAGTGGTCAGTATTCTCGTGTGTAAGACTGCATGATGGCAGCACTCATTATAATTTGTAATTTCATACTATTTTTAATTTTGTAAAATGTATTTTCCAATCTATCGTTGTTGAGAAAAATACAACTGCCCATAGACTGCCGAAATTGGCTGCCTCTGATTATTATACAGCCTTTAGTATTTGTTAGAAGTTTCTTTTCACTTTTCTCACTGCTGTATTGTTTTCACAGCTAGTTTTTTGATAATACTTTGAGCTATGATAAGTATGAATCTGATTCTAGTTACCAGTTGTAAATAAGTTTGATTAGTTGACCAGATTTATCCATGCTTTACAATTCAGGAAATTTTATTATGATACAATAGAGAATCTATAATCATTATTCATAAAGGTGTATTAAAATTATAATTATATTACCTATATTTGATTGCTATAAATAGTAACCACAAGTGATGAATCAACCTTTTCCTCTTGAAAGTTTTTTTTCTTCCACAAAATATGATACCTTCTACGGGTAAACCGTAATAGTGTACGATTTAGTGCACGGTGTCTATATCTATGCTGAGCATTTTTGTGTGTGATTTTTCGGGACTTGCATTGTTCATTTAATTTTCCAGTGTGGTACGGCATCTAGTCCATTGAGCAACTACACACTGGATGCAAGGTAACTATAGTCTTCAAGTATTAATGTAACTAATAAACTTTTATTTGTTACTACCGGTATATATTTTCATATGATCTATAAATCTGAAAACGGTCCTAAAATGTATTATATGCTTGAAGTTTCCTAGTAAAAAGGTTCCAGATTATAACCTAAATTGTATGCTCTCATTTATTCGTGAATAGATTTTCATGCTATGGAGACAATAGCTTTGTTAGTTTGTCACACTCGAGTTTACTATTCACACTATTCATAAGCGGAGCTAGTTCTGAGTATATAATGAATGGAACGCTTCTTGAAGAGGAAAGTGTGCATAAAAGTGCTGTTTACAAACGAGTGCACATTCAGTAATGTGAAATGTTATTGATACAGTGTATAGAATACCAAATGACATTTTATGCGTGCCAATTCATGATTCAGGATGCAAATAACCCATATTAATATTACTTAGGACACCACCTTCATATTTTGGGCCATGCAAACAAACAGCCATCGTGTAATTACACTATACTCAACTCGAGACAGGCAGACAGCCAATGAAACTGTGATCGATTGTGACACAAAAGTGTGTGACATCAAACAAAGCTTTGAAAACCTCAAGTATTGTCTGTTGAAGTTATTTTCTCCATATTCATTCAATTGTGTAAATAATATTAGGGCCCAACTATATTTTTCAACTAATTTTTGTTCTTTTTATGCAATATCTTCATCAATGTTTTGTTTCTTTTCGAAAACAAGGAACATGCAGGGCTACCAAATATTAGGCTACAGTTTAGTTTCTATACTACTGGTGGATATTTTTGTGTATAATTAATTAATTACTAACAATTAATGTTGATTCATCTTTACAGTGCTACTGCAGTCTACAATGCAACTACCGGTACATACGGGATTGAAACTACTAGTCTTCCGGATTCTATTGACGTAAATTAAACGTTTACGGTACTGATATATATTCATACAGGGCCTATGAGTCCTAAGTGATGACTTCTATTTCATGTTTAAGGGTTTCATGTAAAAGCCACTTAACAGATTTGAATAGAGTTGTAAGAATTTAGCATTTATCTTTAGTTTTGGTAGCCTATATTTATGTGAATGTAACATTGAGCTGCAAACTCGAGAATAACAACTACGGGAGGTAGGAAGTTGTCGATTCTTTTCAACTAAACCATTGGTTTCTCAAGTTGATATTATTTTTCAACCCACTTTTCATAACAATATTCTATCTGATTCAGCTCAATATCTTCAAAATACCGGTAGGTAGCTAAATACTCTGACCTTATCATAGTGAAAAACAGTGAAACAGAATATGAAGCCGAGTGGATCGAAATACCACAAATCGTGAAGAATACTAACAATTTATATTCTTGTAAAATATGTAAATTTAATAATCTATTTCATTAATGCTCAATTCCTAAATCTCTACAGTTAAATAATTTATATTCTTGAAAATCATCTGTACAATCTTTATTTTTTTGTAATAAATAATGTTCTCCTTTCAATATTTTTATTCTTTTTGTAAGAACCTCAAATATTTCAATTTTCATCTATTTTCCTTAGTTAGGCCTATATTCTCAATTGCTATCATATTTTTTTTGAAGCATACTGTTATTATTTATTTCAATTTCTCACTTTTTTTCACTTATTTAACTACGGTAAATTTCATTTATGTATATTAATAATATTAAAAATTGTATTTTATATTGATTATTATCCTGTAAACTTTTTGATAAGCCAGGGACCAATGAAGGTTATTTATGTAATAATAACATAATTAACACACTCTCACCGTACCCACACCATCATTGATACCATTCCCTTGATCAACTGGAATTTAAATCCCCCCACCAGGCTAGCTTATTTTCAGCTTTAAAAATCCCAGTTGAATTTTGTTGGCAAATCTAAAAACAACAATGAAAAATTGTGCAATCGCTTCGATTTTCGGAACGAGGACCACGATAGCCGATGTAAAGGCAGTGGCAAATGCATGCGGCTAACAAAATGTCGCACGGGTAACCTTTTTTACTGGTGGGATGAGGAATTATTTTTATTGGAGTGGGGGAGTACACTACGAGGTAATATTAGTACAGATTCTGTATCCGTGATCTATAAAAATGTTGATTTTTTTGTGTTTTTTGTGTTTTGTGTCAGCTGAAGAAAAGGAACTGTATTACCAGCTATCTAGTGATATCCCACTAAAACGCATCCAACATTCTCTACGGATTGATGAAACCACAACTGCTTTGGGAAGTGCATCTCCCAAACCAATTGGGAGAAATCATTTTTTGGTTTTAAAAAGAATTTTTGTCGACATAAACTCGTCAGAAACTATAGTAAACTACTATGATAGAATTGTTATTAATTCTGAATTATATCATAGTAGAAACTATATGAGAGTAAAGAAAAGAAACAATTACACTGTTCTTCTTGAAGATAAGAAAACAGTATTTTCAATCGAAACTTACATTGTCTATGACAGAAAATGTTATGCAGTGGGATACCAGTTTTAAATTGGTTCACAGAAATGTTGCCGAGACTTGAACCTCAACCACTTGCTAACATTGAGCAAAGATTGTACTCATATGTGTATTAGTACGAAGGAGATTGTAACAAAAGTAGTCTACTTTGAAGTGAAACAAAGAAATGGAACATTTATCGAATATGGAGCACTTCTACCAAATAGATTTGAAGTCACAGCATAGTGTGATGCAGTTAAAATTCCCGCTGAAAGGTAATTTCTATATCATCATGTGAATTTTGATCAAGTCGATCAGGCATCATTTCATAATTTTCCAATTTTTCGTTTAATTCCACTGTTGCAGCCAACCAACTGCTGTAAATATTATTCTCATTGTTATGAAAAATATAGCAAATATTGAGATCAACGTGCACTTCTACGTACTACATTTGGAGGGAACTCATCGTGAATAACTAATGAATGATCGACGCTAAAATTCCTGCTGAAAGGTAATTACTATATCATCATTGTGAATTTTGATCAAGTCGATCAGGCATCATTTCATAATTTCCCAATTTCTTGTATTGTTGCAGCTAACCAACTATTATAAAAATGATCATCATTCGATTTTACGCCAAAAATTGAGAATAATACATAATGATACCCAATATATAGGAAGTTACATCTTGATGACTGATTAAAATGTTGATAAGAGTTGAAAATGTTGAACTCCTCATCAATATCTTTAACGGACCAACAACAGGTCGAATCGATACGTTGGACATTCTTGTTGACCCAGTAATCAACTACCGACAAATATTGTTGTATAAGCAGAGAAGCAATACAGTACATCAACTGCTCTTTTTTCACCTATCTTTTCATCCTACAGCTGTTTACTTCTAGAGTACGTTTATACTTCTAGAGTACGGCTTGTCCGACCCTAAAGTGTGTCTAGTATCTATGTATGCTTTTCTATGCTATTTGATGTACATTTCTCATGTTATTATATGTTAATCAATTATGGCGTTGTCCTGCCTTACGAGATTCTAGCTACGAGAGCAACTATATAGCTGAGCGTGCAATACGAGACAGAATGCTGACATTCTCTAGATCGTCTACGCGACTTCTCTCGCTTGCCGTGAGAACGTTTTCTGTGTATTACTTCTAAGTATCACGTGTTCTCTTGTTATAATCCATTGTTGAAAAACTTATAATTAAACCAAATTTATACGCTTATTGAATTCTAACTATCCCGCTCATTACTATTTGCCACAAAACTGAAATAATTAAATTATGTTTTCCCGCCTTATTTAACTCGTTACTGCGGTGTTCAATCTCATGACGTCTGATGTCTATTGATCCGAACTTCCTAAATAATAATTAAATCAATAAAACAAAACAAACACACAAAAAAAAAATTAATCGCCCCGCCCTAACTGTTTGTTGGCAGAGAAAGATGACAATAATATAATTTACATCATGCATTGTATAGTATGGTTTTGATAACGTTGTTGAGAAGTGTTCATGGAAACTTCCAAGGCATAAGTTTACTGCAAGCTCATCTTTTAATTATCTGTCTATTCTGAACCCTCACTCGGTGACAATGCGGAACCTCCGTCGTGTGTTATAGGTTTTGTTGCACGTGTAATCGTGTAGCTGCACTTTGTTCGGTCTTATCGCTGTTTCCTGTCTTAACACGCTCATTCCTTTGATCTCGTCATACACTATGTCGTTTTGCGCTGCTTGCGTGGACGACGCTGTTCAACTTTTACATGCTACGTTATTCTACACAATTCTAAATCCCTACTAAATCCATTACTTTCTAAATATTAACGTCATGTTTAACGCATCTAATAAAATTGAAACTATTTTATTGTATACATTCTAGTAAGCTGTATTTATATTATACGCTACCGTGCGTGCTTTGTCGTCACTTCTAGCACGTTGTATTAATTGTCTGTCGGATCGACTGTGTTTGCATCGGGTCCTGTCGAGCATCGAATGGGGCATGTTTTCGGGCTGTAGTATGGTTTTATCCTCTTGACATTTATTACATCTTCTACTAGCTTGACACCTTTACCTTTCTTCAACATAACTAGGTAGTTTAGGTCCGAAATGCGTTTTGTTATCTTGAACGGCCCCTGCCATCTCATTATTAGTTTCTCCGACTTCCCTACTTTTCGTGTCGGGGTGTATATCTTGACCAACTGACCGACCGTGTAGGTTACTGGTCTGTGTGTTTTGTCGTATCGGGTTTTCTGCTGTTTCTGTGTTTCCGTGATTCTATCGATTGCTAGTTTTCTCGCTAAATCGAGATCTTTCATCACTTGGGCTGTCTCTAGGTTTAAATCTAACCCTTGCCTCAGACTCGCGTCGAGCGGTAGTTTTGCTTGACGACCGTACATGAGATAAAACGGTGTGAAACCTGTCGTGGCATGTTTACTGGTGTTGTACGCGAAAGTTACAAATTGTACATGGTCTGCCCAGTCCTTCTGCGTTCTGTCGCAATACATCGATAATGATTGAATTATCGTACCATTGAATCTTTCTACTAGACCGTCGCACTGGGGGTTGAATGCACATGTGAGAGTGCTTTTTATACCTAACCCCTGCAAAATATCTTGTAGAACACAACTTCTGAAACAAGGACCTCTGTCGCTCAGTAATTCTCCGAATAGCCCGTGTTGACATACGATATATTTGAGTATAAACTTGGCTACTTCATTGGCTGTCCCTGTCTCGAGACTGTCCGTTATCGCGTACCGTGTTGTGTATTCGGTGCAACAGACTATCCATTTTTTCTTGGTTGACGACTCGATCATGGGTCCTATGAGGTCAATGGCCCATCTATGCCCTATCTGTCCCACTGGTATGGGTTGTAGTAGTCCCGGGGTTTTCTGTTTTGGTGATTTTCGACTTTGACACACCGTGCATGTTTTTGTGTATGACTCTGTGTCTTTCGCCATGTTGTCCCAATAGTATCGCTCTTTGAGTTTGCCGTATGTTTTTGCGAAACCGAAATGTCCTCCTCCTGTTTTGTCGTCATGCAATGACCATAGTATCTCATAGCGTAGGCTTTTCGGTATAACCAGCAGAAGTTGGGAATCTCCTGGTTTAGCGTAATTTTTCCTGTACAGTATGTTGTTTTGGATTGTGTAACTGCGTGTTTGACGACGTATCTTGGCGTCGGCGTTATTTGGATCGTTTATAGCATCCTTCAATTCCTTCAGAGCCTCGTCCCTGTCCTGTAAGTTTGCAATGTCCTGCAGTTGTAATGCCATGATTTTGTCATCGTGAGCCTCATCGTCTATCAATACTCCACGGTTCCCGTCGTCTAATGGACTTCGACTTGGGCAATCAGGAGCCTCGTGTAATCGTCCAGACTTATGATGGATTGTGAAGTCGTGATCCTGCATCAGAATACACCATCTTGCTAGGCGTCCCGATGACTCCTTGGAGTTACGAAGAAAACATAAGGAATGATGATCTACTATGACTTTGAACTTGTTGCCATAGAGATATCTTCTGAAAACTTTGAGTGCGTAGATAACAGCTAAACATTCCTGGTGTGTCGTATGATAACGAGTTTCTGCGTCCGACAGTTTTTTCGAGGCATAAGCTATAGGGTGCAACACACCGTTAAACTCCTGTTGCAGAATGCACCCTACACCGTATTGACTTGCGTCGGTGTGCACTTCTATTGGGTTTCCCGATTTGAAGTGACGTAAGATTGGAGCCGTTATCAGGTTTTGTTTTAACGTTTGGAACTCCTTCTCATGTTCTTCGGTCCATTCGAACACATGGTCTTTTTTGGTTAGCATGGTTAAGTTCCTGCTTTTCTGTGCAAAGCTTTCTACGAACTTCCTGTAATAGGAGCAAAGCCCTATGAAGCTTCTGACCGTCTTGACATTGTGGGGTTGTGGGAACTCTTTCACTGCCTTAATGTTGTCTTCACATGTGCCTATGCCTTCTGGCGTTACTCTGTAACCGAGCATGGATATTTCTTGGTAAAGGAAAGAACATTTCTTCGGATTAAGGCTGAGTTTTGCCTCTTTGAACCTGTCAAGTATGTTCCGTAGGCGCATAAGGTGTGTATCGAACGTTGGTGCCATAATCAGTACGTCGTCCAAATAGACTAGACATTCACTCCAATTCAACCCCGCCAATACATCTGACATTACTTCCATAAAAACCCCACTGCTTGGTTGTGCCCCAAATGGTAGAAAGTTCCATTGGTATAAGCCAAAAGATGTTATAAACGCGGTGATCTCCTTACTGCGTTCTGTGAGTGGAATTTGCCAATATCCGGAGAATAGATCGAGCGACGAGAAATATCTACTACCGTCTAATGCGCTCAAGATGTCGTCCATGATTGGTAAAGGATAAACGTTCGTTTATATCACTTTGTTGACCGCCCGGTAGTCGCAACAGAACCTGTACTCTCCTGACTTTTTCTTCACCAGCACCACCGGTGACGCATAACTTGACCGTGACGGCGTGATGATCTTGTTCTTGATCATGTTGTCTTGTTCTTGATCTAATGACTTGAGCCTCCCTCTGTGACATCCTGTAAGGTGGCCTCTTCACGGGTCTGGTGTCGAGTAGCTCGAAGTCGCATGCATTCGTTTTTGACTTCCTCAAATCAGCTGTCGAAGTCGCGAATTGTTCGGCGAAGTCCTGTAATAAATCGATCACCTTCTCTTGCTGTTCGGCCTCCAGTTTTGGATTTATGTCTAGGTCGACTAATTCATTTGTTGAATGTCTGAAAACTCCCGTTTTTTCCTCCGCGGTTCCTTCCATTATGTTGACGGCATGTGACTCTTGTGTCTGTCCGTTACTGCCGTCGTATATCTCCAGGATCTCATGTATTTCTCCCAGTTCGAATCCTTTGTTTAGACTTCTGGTAATATGCGAGGTATTAGCTATTTGCATCTCTTGAAATGTGGTCGGGGTGAACAGTGCACACGGTGTCAATAGTTTCTTGTTGCGGAATAATTCACCATTTGGTATAAACAGAACTGTTTCATCTGACAGCTGTTTTGACGTTTCTACCTTACACATAACTTTTGTGTTGCCCTGTATGGTGATAGCCTCTGTTGTGCATAGTCGACAAGGACTGTCGACGTCCTCTAGTAGTATTTGCGTAATCTCCACGAAGTCGTGATTGTGGCACGTAACGTCATCTGGATTACCATGCGTGTATTGTATAGTCACTGTTAGATTGTTGTGTCTGAAGTGTACCTCCCTTTTTAACAAGTCAAATTGGGCGTCTCGTCCTACCCAGAAATCCAACCCTAACAACGCTGGTGTTGCCAGATCGTGTATTGCTACCATCGGTATTTGGAAGGACACGTTGCCTAATTCTATACTGACGAGGACTTCTCCTGCGGCTTTCATACGTGAGCCATTTGCTGCTGAAAAGATCATGCCTACAAGACTAGTGTGCTTGAGATGACCTACCAACCTTTCATCTATGCACGAGACTGCTGCTCCTATGTCAATTAATGCGTTGATTGACTTGCCTTCTATCGTCGTATTCGTGTGCATTAGCTTGGCTGGTCGAATCAAATCAATATGTATCTCTACTGGTTGAGGTTGATCTTGTACCCTCTTGACTTGTGTGTTTCTTTCCTCCATGCCGTCATCCATACTGTCCTCGTTCGGTGCAGGGGTGTAATTGATGTTGTTTCCCCGCGGTGCGTTACCCTGTTCTACGCCCGTGGTTGATCGTTTCCCGAACTTCTTCCTTGACTGCGCGGTATTGCTTGTCTGGCTATATCCAAAGAAGGGCACTGGTTGGTTGCGTGACATCTTTTTCGACACAGTATGCAATAGGGTAGATGACGTTGATATGCATCTCTATTGTAGTCGTATCTTTGCTCCGCTTGCCGTTGTTGTTGTTGCCGTGGCCGTTGTTGTTGTCGTCGATTGCCAAAAGAGTTGTTTGACCGTCTCAGGTTTTGGTTGTTGTTGTACCCCTGACGATAGTTCGACTTTTCTTGCGGTGCAGAGTGTACTTGTCTGACGTCTCGAGTCTGGTTGACAGCGTAAGTGGAGAATGTGCAAGGCGTGCAGTGTCCGTGACATATGTTGTGTTGATTAGACTGCACAGCTGATGTCATAGCATTGACTTGTTGATGTTGATTTTGTACCGAGAGCATTGCTGTCAATTGTTGTTGTAGATTCTTCAATTCGGTTTTGAAATCGTTTTTCAGTTCACTCCTTAATTCATCTAAAACCGTTGCTTGCATATTGCTCGATCGATCACGCTGATAGTCTTCACGCACCATCCTAAATCTGTTGTCGTGTTGTCTAAGATGGAAACTGCTTTCTTTTACTCTGCTTATATTCCTGCGTAGTTGTTCCATTGTGTTGTTATCGTGCATTGTCACCCTCTCGAGGATCTCTGTGCGTAGACCTCCTAATATACGGCGTACTTTTTCTTTCTCCGTCATGATTGGACTGAGCTTGTCACATAGCATTTCGACGTCAAACACATAATCTTCAACTTCTTCGTCGTCACGTTGTAGTCGGCGTCTTAATTTTTCTTCTAGCTTCGCGATTTCGTGGTCACCGCTAAGACACTTGAGCAGACTTTCTTTCACAGTGGCGTAAGGCAGTGTTGCTATCTTTCCTCCCTCCTGTACCGATCGTTCATGCTTCTTTTCTATTTCCTGTAAGCGTCGGCCGTGGCTTCCCCGAAGGTAATATTTGAGCTGATTGTTCTTGTCGTCGTCCGTCCATTTGTTTGCTTTCGCGACGATGTCGAAGTCTTTGAGCCAGTCTTCGATATTATCCCGCCTGTCGTCGAACCTCTCTGCTTGAAGAAACGTGAATGGGAACATCGTGTACTCTTTCTCTGTCGTTATAATCGGTGTTAAAACACTACTCACGCTGCTAGCCCGTTTACGAAAATGTGAACGTAGAAGCTGATGCTCTGGCGATAAATTCCGTAGTCGGCGACTTGTGCGTAAGTTCTCTAGACTGTTGTACGCCCTGCTGTAGATGAATGATCTATCCTCTAATCCTGCTTGTCCTGGATTCCCTACTGTTTTGACTACGGTTTCTTTACCTTCTTCTGGTGTGTCGCTATCGCTATCTATTACTGTGTACCTCGGTTTTGGTGTGGGTTTGAAGAACACGTCAAGATCGGCTAATTCGTTAGGTGTTAAATGCAAGTCCGGTGAAGGAGAACGTGCGTCAAACTGCGTATTGTCAATTTCCCTTGCTGCAATGCTATCTGTCTGTTTTGTGTTATTTGTCAGTGTAGCTGTGCCCTGTACGACGCCATACTTGTTCCTCAAACATAAGTCTACCTTAATATTTCTATGTGACATTTGATAAAACTCTGACCTGTGTATACATATATCGCATTTGATTTATCATGCTAGAGCAAGCACTTATTTATTAAACTACCCCCTCAAAAAAAAAAAATTGCATAGGGAAAAAAAAATATGACTTTTGCGTTGGGATTTACTTATTTCCGCCGAATGTCGAAACTGCCCTCAGCACCTCGACTAATTGTCAAATCTAGTGCTCAGCACCTCCACCAATTGTCACGAAGATAAGTGGTTTCTAAATTCATATAGGTTAACTTGTAATACCTACTTATAATCAGTGAAGTGGGAAATGTAGCTCATACTTGTGGGAGCTTGGATTAGGTATCGCTTGGCATGCGAAAGGGAAGGTGGTCATCCTAGATTGACTATTGTCGGGGATACTATCTGATGGAATTAGACACAGTCGTTGGAATAACTAACATTGATTTATTGGTGAACGAAGATGATGCAAATGCTGAGCAAGCATTTGCGTAACAAGAAGATACTGGTGTTGACACGTACACCATATCGGTCGTTCAACCGTAGTGATGTCTGCTAACCAAATAACCCTTCCAAAATAATAATTAGTAAAAATAGTTATTTAACATTATACTCATCGACCGGTTGATCTGCTCCATACAAGACGTGCGCCCGAGTTATTGATTGTAGATCTCGAAGGCGGTCCTCATCTTCACACACACACGTGGCACACTTATTACATTACATGTAGATCGTCGGATGTTCTGGGCGGAAGTGAGAGTGAGTATAGGTAAGATGCCTCTCAGGCGTGATTACTCTAGTACACGTATTGGTCACTCTGATAAGGTGTCGCGCAGCTGTATTATGCTGAGTGACAGTTATCACTTGAGGTCGTTGTCGTTGTTCTAATAAGTGGGGTGACAGCTAGGTTAGGCATGGCCGTGACAATATTATCAATTTTTTCTGAGACCAAACATAGTGAATGCAAACATTATAACATAAATGCAGAATGTGGAATGATGTTCTGGCAGGTCACACTTCCCACACAGCACAGAATCTGAAGTGATTAAATATCGAAATACTGACGAGTTAGCTCTCTGACCGCGGTCGACAACACGCTCTCGATGCCGTATTGACGTCAGCTCTCGACCTAAATTTTGATAATTGAACACATCGTTTCAACGTCGTATCTACATAGTTATGTGATGATTGCTACATCATTAGTGTACTGTACACCATCGTATCAGTGTTGTAACGCACTCGTCTATACAACAAATATTGCGCGCAAACGTACCGACCCCGAGATGCCTTGGTCGTATCTATGAAGGCTTACCGATGTCGTAGCAGTGTTGTAACGCGCTCGTCTGCACGACAAATGTACGTACCAACATTCCGACCTCGAGATTCCTCAGTCGTGTCTATGGCGACTTCTCGATGTCGTAGCAGCGTTGTGACATGCTCGTCTGTATGAGGAATATACACACCGTCTTACCAACTTCAAGATGCCTTGGTCATATCGATAAAGGAATTTCGATATCGTAGAAGCTTCGTAGTGCCGCTTGTCTGTACAACATATATCTCTACAGATCGTTTATTGTATCGGTATCGAGGATCACCTTAGCGATGAGGATTGAAACAAATCATAGCTTACGAAGAGTGAACTGAAGATACTCTGTTCTGTGGGTTGAATTGAAGTTACGGTTTTCGACAAGCAAAAAAATAGTGTCTATATAACTATACATTTAAATTTGAATGTACTATAGCCACGTAATGTTGTATCGATCTCGAGATGACTGAGTCGCAGCGTTGTTCGATGTAGTAGCACCCTGGCAACACGATGGTTTGTACAACAATATTCTTGTAACAATACACTGATATCTACAAATCACGCCCTAGCTTGAACTTGAACCTAAGTAACACGTTTGAAGAAAAACTCGCAGTCATACATATTATTTGACTTATCATTACTAGTATTTTTTGTAGAATAACATATATGGTAACCATTTTACTATGAGTGACAAAAATCATGGCTTCCTCAGTGTAAGAAAATTGAATTATTGGTAGGTTGGGTTGGGTTACAAATAACTTGATGAAACATCCATAATAAATATCCGTAAATTATAATAATAGAGGGTTAGTGCTAAAGCGCTAATAAGAACAAGTATCAGAACATGAACAATATAATATTTCCAGAATGACAACATTGAAATACAGGCTTTCAATACTTTTCCAATTGATTTACTTGAGCATTTATAGATCACTAAAGTAGGGTTTCAAGTTACAATTTTTTCTTGTTGTCTAACTCGTTTTTCTCAAATGCCCAATCACAAGCCAGTATTCATCTAAGGACATGACGGTTCATGCCGGATTGACTGCAACTGAATATTCGATCCCAGTTCACGGACGATACGTCTCCAGAAGATGACCAGCCATAGCTGTTCAAAAAGTTGAGACTTTAGGTTCTTTTTCAGAATGTTTCAAAGGGCAATTCTCAAATTGTGACCTCGACATATATGTATATATATATAGGTGATTGGGGGTACTCGAAGACCGGTCCTGGACCGGGGCTAAAAAAAAAACTATAGAGCCCAGTCAAATAAGGTTGAATTATTCACAAGACCAATGTTTCATTTTGAACTATTAAAACAAATATCAACATCTTTTCATTCCTTAAATTGCTTGGTCCACAATTTGCATAACCAGTCTCTTTAAAAATGTTGTTACAATTATATTTTTGTCATCAGTTTTTTTTGCTGATGTCTGCATTTATTAATCTTAGTATTGATATTGGAATCATAATTCAATTGTTATCTTCAACCTGTCCCTATCTTGAAGAGTTCATCATATTTTGTAAGAATTAGTCACGTTATACTTGACAGTCATGAGTTACTGCAAGGTTCAAGTTTGCAATTTTGGTTCTTTCACATTTTTTTGGACATAAAGATGGTCCTATCGGGTCTTTCAAAACAGTTGCTCGGTCTTCCAATCCCAGGACCGATGTAATCACAAATATATATATATATATATATATATATATATATATATATATATATATATATATATATATATATATATATATATATAGAATGTTTTTAAACTTTCTTTTCCTTCTCCATGATGCTTATTATTGAATTATGTTTAATAATCAATAATCATTATTCAATTGTTGAATTGATTTTCTTGGGACAACCATGTTTACTCTTTTGGATGCACTTCTTCCAAAGAAAACACGGATCCCTGAAAATGACAAGTGCGATCTTCTTGAAACGTCGGAGCAACGGATCTTTTCAGATCAAAGAAGTGCATCCAAAAGAGCAAACGAGGTTGTCCGGAGAAAAGAGTTTAATATCTACATTCAACCGCGAGAACATCCGATACAACATATATATATATATATATATATATATATATATATATATATATATATATATATGTTGTATCGGATGTTCTCACAGATGTAACGGATGTTTCTGAGGGCAAGATGAGCATATCTATTATCCATCAATTTTTATATATTCATTTAATATTTAATTCTTATTTCAATATGCATTTCATTTCACATAATGAAGGTGTTAAATAATCCCATTGAATAGCGCGCTATGTATAGTTTGTTACCAAACGTCATCCAAGCAACACCTCAAGAACGTGTCCGCTTCCTAATCGTTTCCGTAGTCCGGGGGTTACCATGTGTTCTTCCTAGTTGTTGTTCCTCTGCCGTCGCTGGTACGAATTCCTCCTTATACCTGTGAAATTTCTGAATGTACTGAAAGCTTGTCTACCTTAACATATGCATTACTTATATCTGTCTCCCTATCACTCATAAATAGTATAGGCCTACATCAAGGATTAATAGCAGCATTTTTTTTCGACGTTGTTACTATATTTATTTTCCACGTCGGTGCGATGTCAGTTTACAGTGCAGCTGTGACGTTAATTCACTGTGTCGAATCCATACAGGGTTCATATATTGGTGCAAAGTCGAGAAGCGCGCTGTTTCAACGTTGACATGCTCCGTCAATATGACGCAGATTGGGCTTTTACATTCTAATGTCATTATGATGAAGGTAACACTTGTCGGTGAGAGGTTGAGAACTGCACTGTATCAACATCGATATGCTGGTCAACACTGTTGTATTTATGCGTAGTAATTAATACCATTGTACACTCATTTAATTCTTTCGAATGTTCGGGTTTTACGGCGTGAAGTTTCATCCATATTCAGTCACCTAGTTATTACTAGGAAAACGCCTTATATGCGTTGTGAGATGAGCTTAGAAGTATGGAAATGTAGAATTAAGAACATTTTGTCAGCTCAATGTACATATACAGGCCATGGATCACTTAAAAGGTTTAAAAACCGCGGCCGTCTGTTGGTATATGGACCTTGGTTTCCAAACAATTATACCAGTGCCTTCTTCATATCCATCACAGAATTTAAACGTTTCAATTTATTGGTGACACTTGTTGCTCACATTCAATAGTTCCTTAATTGCTTTCTTAATTGCTTTTATTGATGTGTAAAAAAAGTACCTCAAAAATGCGTTTTCTTCGTTATTTCACATCCGATTGTTCCATAAATCGCTTAAAATAGGTATGATAGATCTTCCCACACTCAGTAAAAATTTGAGAGCTTTTGAAAAAAATAAAATTCCAAGTATTTCTCCCCTGGCCTATTCTTATGGGGAATTTCCATACTTTCCGATTTTTTTCCGGAAAATCCGTTAGACCGATTTTTCTGAAAAACAATCCCAACCTATTCTGGTATAACACCAATTTGTAAAAAAAGTTTCGAGTTGATTGAAACTTTTTCCTGACCTGTATGCCGCGTACAAAATAACAAAAAAAAAAAAAAAAAAAAAAAAAAAAAAAAAAAAAAAAACATAAAAACCAAGCCCAAAATTTTTCGGTGTATGGAATGAAAATCTTCGCTACGCTCATCTAACTAGGAAAACGCCTTATATGCGTTGTGAGATGAGCTTAGAAGTATGGAAATGTAGAATTAAGAATATTTGGTCGGCTCAATGTACATATACAGGCCATGGATCACTTCAAAGGTTTAAAAACCGCGGCTGTCCATTGGTATATGGACCTTGGTTTCCAAACAATTATACCAGTGCCTTCTTCATATACATCACAGATTTTAAACGTTTCATTGGTGACACTTGTTGCTCACATTTAATAGTTCCTTAATTGCTTTTCTTAATTGCTTTTATTGATGTGTAAAAAGGTACATTAAAAATGCGTTTTCTTCGTTATTTCACATCCGATTGTTCCATAAGTCGCTTAAAATGTGTATGATAGATCTTTCCACATTCAGTATAAATTTGAGAGCTTTTGAAAAAAAAAAATTCCAGGTATTTCTCCCCTGGCCTATTCTTATGAGGAATTTCCATACTTTCCAATTTTTTCCCGGAAAAACCGTCTGACCGATTTTTCTGAAAAACAATCCCAACCTATTCTGGTATAACACCAATTTGTAAAAAAAGTTTCGAGTTTATTGAAACTTTTTCCTGACCTGTATGCCGCGTACAAAATTACACAGAAAAAAAAAAAAAAAAAAAAAAAAAAAAATAAAAACCAAGCCCAAAATATTTCGGTATATGGAATGAAAATCTTCGCTTCGCTCATCTAATTATACTAGGAAAACGCCTTATATGCGTTGTGAGATGAGCTTAGAAGTATGGAAATGTAGAATTAAGAACATTTTGTCAGCTCAATGTACATATACAGGCCATGGATCACTTCAAAGGTTTAAAAACCGCGGCTGTCTGTTGGTATATGGACCTTGGTTTCCAAACAATCAAACCAGTGCCTTCTTCATATACATCACAGATTTTAAACGTTTTAATTTATTGGTGACACTTGTTGCTCATATTTAATAGTTCCTTAATTGCTTTCTTTTTTAATTGCTTTTATTGATGTGTAAAAAAGTACCTCAAAAATGCGTTTTCTTCGTTATTTCACATCCGATTGTTCCATAAATCGCTTGAAATAGGTATGATAGATCTTTACACACTCAGTATAAATTTGAGAGCTTTTGAAAAAAATAAAATTCCAAGTATTTCTCCCCTGGCCTATTCTTATGAGGAATTTCCATACTTTCCGATTTTTTTCCGGAAAATCCGTTTGACCGATTTTTCTGAAAAACAATCCCAAACTATTCTGGTATAACACCAATTTGTAAAAAAAGTTTCGAGTTGATTGAAACTTTTTCCTGACCTGTATGCCGCGTACAAAATTACACACATAAGAAAAAAAAAAAAAAAAAAACATAAAAACCAAGCCCAAAATTTTTCGGTATATGGAATGAAAATCTTCGCTACGCTCATCTAAATTACCATGATTTTATACATTACTATCATCATTGTGGTTTTAATTGATCAGTAAGAAGTTTAAACTGAAAACAAAATTATTTATTTAATCTCCACATCAAACATCTGTCCCATTAAAAATTGAAAATTAGCCCAAAATAATCTAGGAGAGAGTAGGCCTACTAATAGGCCTACTAGTAGGTTCTATCATAGTTATCCAATTGATCACGTCCAGTGCCGGACTGGGCGATGCCCGGAGGGCTGCTGGCGGTATGATTTTCAAAATAGGCCGGTCACCCGCGAATATGTTTCACTTCAACGTTCCACTTCCATTCCAGGTTTACCATTTTACCTAAATAATAATTTCTAGGAGAACCAGTATTGATAAAACTGGACCTATAGCCGAGCATTTTTAGAATTTTTAGAATTACATTACGAAACTGTAGTAATTTTGATTGGGATATTTTTGTATTCTCAAATGATATCGAGATTCATTTCATAGTTAGTGAATGTGACCTTGTTAAATCAGGTAGGGCTGAAACGAATTAAGACACCATACACACATTCAATAGATGGTTACCCCATTAGAATTGGGATTTTTATAATATTATTGTTTGATGAAATCAAATTGTAAAATATAATATGCATTCAATTGTAATTAGCTTGTAGTTGGAATGTTGGAGTTGGAACTTGCAAAAAATAACTCAAACTTCAACTTGTATCCAGGATGACTTTTGCAATTACATCAATAAGCGTATGTGTGGACGTCTACCAAACGTAAAGAAATATGCCTAAAGAAATAACGATTTAAAAAAAAAGTACATGCGTGGTACAGAGGTGTGGGTCCTCTAACCTTCCCTCAAGATATAACCTATCAGGCTTCGCTCAGTTACATAATCATTACAATTTACGAAGTGCGGGTAGCCCCCCTCACGTCTTCTCGTCCCCCGTGTGCCGCTTTTTCAAATTAGCCCGGGCCATTTCTGAGTGCCAGTCCGGCACTGATCAGTCAATGTAGGCACAGTACATTATAATGGATAATTACTACAGACTATATTTTGATAAAATATGCCCAAACTTGACCAAGCATAACTTAAGGCATCCCCAGTCTCCATAGGGCAAAAAGTTATGGCAACTAATGTAGGCCTATCCCCATTGAGAAACATCTCCTCACTTATGAGTTGGATTATGGAAAAAAAAAATGTTTTAAAGTCGACTAGTCTATAGGTGGTATTCTCTGTGATGCAGGATTGTTTAAAAGGAATACAAAGGGTGGAGGTATTTTTAATTTTGCTGTACAATAAAACACTGTTAAATTTAAATCCATTCACTTGTTTTCTACTTATATCCCTGATGAATGAAGCTCGTAGCAACTTTTAGTTAAATCTTTTCCTTACGTTATTGGTGCACAGTAAGTTGCCGACATAAATGTGGTTCTATGTAAGTAATAGGGTACTCTAGGTTATATGGTTTTATTAATAATTACGTTCTGGAACAAGCACGTCCAACGACTGAACCTGTCCCGGCTCTTCTTCAAACTAATCTACTTAGCAGTAGTGATGAAAGTTTGTAAATTATCAAAATTTACCCAGATTTGAAATGAAAAACTGGAATGAAAATGGGTCAACTGTACATTATAACTGAGGAATGAGGACTGGATATGTATAAGCAATGTTACCGGTACACCAAAAATCAATTTAGACGATAACGGTATATTCTCCAAAGAATGTTAATAATGGCATTACACAAACAATTGTAGTGATCACAATAAATTTAAAACTCAGACAGTCAATTTAGCAAGCTAAGAGTAGATTATCAAAGGCATACTACTGGATACTCACTCAGCAGTCGAAAGATCAACCAAGACCATACGGTAATTCTATTAATTACAATAATAGCAATGAAATACAAATGTACATCAGCTCACTTGACAGCAGAAAAATATAAAATCATGTGTGAATGTCTTCTGATGATTTTTGACAATTCTGATTTGAATGACAGGGGTTAGCAGTTTTATAATAATTGATGAACCGATTTTTGTGCTCCGTCTTATGTTTTACCTCCAACCTGTACTCACCTCATTATTTCTCCTATCACTTGCTTCTCCTTCAATGTATCATCATCTATCGTCCATCTCTCTCATCGTCCATCACAAACATATAGTCTCTAGATAAAGTCCTAGGCCGACATTCCAATAACGATGAACCAATATGATATGTTTGCTCCACGACATTAGACAGCCACACGCTTTGTCTAGTAGTGGTGCTGTTGTGACCTATGTGAATATCAATATTACAGGCCCAATAAGGATGAGATGAGTTTGCTTCCTCGATCACCTCACACTTCGGTACTTTCTTGCCTTCAGATGAGTATTTGTTACTGGAAATAACAGAAAAGAAAATTGGAGAAAACCATTACCGGTAGGCCTACATTTATTAATGTGACTCAATATTAAGGTTGCCGTTGTATACAAAAATGGCAAACGACTTTGGAATTCAATAATTTTAACTGAGACGGGTGGACCAGCGGCTATCATGCTGAATCGTCATTCAGGAGTCCAGGGTTCGATTCGTGCTAATATGTATTACGATGAAATCATTGGCAGTTATTTTTCTGTGACACTGATATTGGCCAATTGGTGTTTGATTTTCGTGTTTTTGTAACAGTCACCAACTGTTTGTATAATTATAATTATCATAGTACCGTATGTATATTCATTCAATTATTTGTTAGTTTCACTCTTATTCTGCATTTCTCATATTTCATGTTCCCTTAGCTTTGCCTTTTGTCAATATCATACCTCTTTGCAAGTAGGTCACTGATCGCCTTCAGCCTAGAGTCCTCCTTTCTTACAGCCAATAGCATAGTCAAGATTTCGCGGGTCTTCTACCCGCGAATCACAACCCTTCTTTTTTCACTTGTTTATGTTTGTAGTCTTTAACCACCCCCCTTAGAATAGTTTATAAATAAGCGTGCTCTTCAAGCTCACCAAGGAAGTTTTATTTTATTTCTACAAGTGTCTACACGCATCCTCCACGATGTAGCCAAAGAAATTGTAAGTGTTTTCCATTATTATTATTATTAGGTATTATTATTAGGCTATGTTTTAAGTTAAGGTTTAAATTCAAATAGAATAAGGTTAATTTTAATGTTCTCTGTGTATTCCTATTGTTCAACCAACCGCTTCACAGCAAACGAACCCTCTCTCAAACCAGTTCCTTAATATTAGTCTCAGGTTAAACCCCTGAGTGGTGACAGCGATTAAAACAAAGGCCGACTGTTATATTGGTGACAGCGGTGGGATCCTTTATACCTTAATTAATTAACGTAATATTCAATTCACAATTATTTTTTTTTCTCTTTTTCCCAATTTTTTTTTTATGTTTGATCCATATCCTTCTACTGTACACAGAGAACAATGTCTATTTATAATTACAATAGTTTATTTTAGTGATAGTTAGCTTAGTTCGCCGAAACATGTGCGTTATGTTTCTAGAATTAGCAACTAGTTATTTGTTTTGGTCCGAGTGTTACCATCCACTATATTACTATGCCAGTTAGTGATGACCTCGGAAGTCATCCGGATAGGGCGACTCCTCAGTCAAATGTAGCGGATTATCTCCACCTAGTAGGTAACTTCTCGGGTACTGACCCTTACCATACTGTGGAAGCTTTTTTCAAATCCATTGAAAAGGCTGGAAATCTAGGGTACTGGACCGAGGAGCACCTTGAGCTAGTCACGAGATGTCGCTTGAAGGGGGCGGCCGAGCAATTTCTGGAGGCAGAAGACCATCTGGATGACGCACCTTACGAACAGATAAAGGCTGCCTTAGTTGATAGATTTAAGGATGTGGTGTTTTATGAGGGCGAGAGGCAACAGTGCCTGGAATGGGGTCATAAACCTAACAAGGAAGTTCCGCCTCCAAGGAGGAATAGGAGTAGAAAGGGAGGAAAAAGGAAGAACGAGGACGGGTATGAGAATCAGCCTAAGGCGAGATTACAGGGTTGTCAGTGTGATACTTTTGGGCACCTTAGTGACCCATGTGGACAATACTGGTCGCGACCAGGGGGCTCGGTTCCACCCTGTAGCTCGTGCCACCAGTGGGGACACCATCCCAGTGAGTGCCCCTGGCAAATCCCTGAATACGGCCCTTCCACCCCTGCATTCTACCAACCTGGCCCTTCCATGTACCATCCGTACTCGTACCCCCCGGCACCGCAGTGGAGACCACCAGCGAATTACAATGATAATTTCTGTGGTTATCAGCCTCCTTCTCAACATTGCCCCGAGCCTCTTTATGACATGAGGATGCCGTACGCGTCACCTCCACAACGCTTTCCCGAGCAATCTAGTTATAGGCTCTCTAACGAGACATTTAGTTATAGTGAACCTAGATTAGTTAGTCATAAGACGCCGGTCGCATCACCTCCTCAACGCTCTCCCGAGCCTCTTGATTACATGAGGACGCCAACCGGGTCAAACCCTCAACGCTCCCCCGAGCAACTTAATATTAGGACGCCGGTCGCGTCGCCTCCTCTACGCTCCTCCGAGCCGCTTGGGCAGATCAAGACGCCGATCGTGCCGACCCCACAACGCTCCCCCGAGCAACTTAGTATTAGGACGCCGGTCGCGTCGCCTACTCTACGCTCCTCCGAGCCTCTGGAACGGTTGAAGACGCCGATCGTGCCGACCCCACAAGGCTCCCCCGAGCAACTTAGTATTAGGACGCCGGTCGCGTCGCCTACTCTACGCTCCCCCGAGCCTCTGGAACGGTTGAAGACGCCGATCGTGCCGACCCCACAACGCTCCCCCGAGCAACTTAGTATTAGGACGCCGGTCGCGTCGCCTACTCTACGCTACTCCGAGCCGCTGGAACGGTTGAAGACGCCGATCGTGCCGACCCCACAAGGCTCCCCCGAGCAACTTAGTATTAGGACGCCGGTCGCGTCGCCTACTCTACGCTACTCCGAGCCGCTGGAACGGTTGAAGACGCCGATCGTGCCGACCCCACAACGCTCCCCCGAGCAACTTAGTATCAGGACGCCGGTCGCGTCGCCTACTCTACGCTCCCCCGAGCCTCTGGAACGGTTGAAGACGCCGATCCTGCCGACCCCACAACGCTCCCCCGAGCAACTTAGTATTAGGACGCCGGTCGCGTCGCCTACTCTACGCTACTCCGAGCCGCTGGAACGGTTGAAGACGCCGATCGTGCCGACCCCACAACGCTCCCCCGAGCAACTTAGTATCAGGACGCCGGTCGCGTCGCCTACTCTACGCTCCCCCGAGCCTCTGGAACGGTTGAAGACGCCGATCGTGCCAACCCCACAACGCTCCCCCGAGCAACTTAGTAATAGGCTCTCTGACGAGGCAATTAGTAATAGTAAACCTAGTTTAGTTAGTATTAGTAATTCTTCTGAGATGCCCTACATCGCCAAAACGGAAACCGACGACGGGATACGCCTAACCTGGACAACGGCTATACCCGCTCGGTCCGAGGTGCTCTATAGTGGACAACAAACTCGAAGGATAGCTCCTGAAGAAAAGTCAACGGCACCTTCGACGGTAACCCTACTATTAGAACCGTCGAAGATACTGCCTAATGACGTACGTTGTGCGCGAGTCGGGTTCCGTCAGAGATACGACTTGCAAGTGCGAACACTTCATGTGTCTTGCAAACGCATTAGTTATAAGGAAATTCCTCCTGATGGCTTTGAGGAAAGAATGAGCTTCGAGAACGCGGTATTAAAGCTACCTTGAGTCACCTCACTCATTCATTAGTTATAAGTTAGTTAATAAGTGTATAGTACTGTTGAATAATATAGTTAAGTTATAGGCCACTGTAATTTTCATTGTTACGGACTGTACAGAACTAGCATAATTTTGTTTGTTTAGGTTTTAAGATAGAGATAGAATAGATATTTTAATAGATGTTTAATTGTAATAGAGACAATAAGTAAATGGTTTAGTTTAGTCCTCAAGAATGATTTGTTTCGGTTCGGAATATCAATCATAGGTTTGAATCGAGCTCATTCTGTGCTAGTAATCACTCAATTGTGTGTTTCATGACTTTTCATTCTTTGTTCTGATCGATTAGGAAGATTTCGCCTATTAATTGAAGCTAGGGTAGAATAATGTAAATTCGATGGCTAGCAAGCTTATGATGGACATAAGAATGCAGGGTTGCCGAAGAAAGATTGGAGTCTCACTATGCTCATGACACAGTGTATGACCGCCTTTCAACATATTTTAGCCGCCAATTTAGAGACACGAATTCACGTTTCGTGAAAAGAGGAAAGATTGTTTTTCTAAACACAATTGTGGTCGGATTCAAAGTCCACTGTTAAAGGATTTATTTTATTGCAGAGTAACTAATTCAATAACCCATGCCGATCCCTACTTGAATAGATACTACCCAAAACCAATAACTTTGTTTAGTACACCCAATAAACGACTAACAATTCATATTTTGTATTGCTCGACCTAAATAACATTTCCATGATACTCAATGCATGCACATGTTAAAACTTCGAATAATGCATCCGCTTCTTTTGAGAGATCGAGAATCTACACATTGTCTCCAAACCCTTTCTATATTGTCAATTTTATGACCAGTAGTTTGAGAGACTAACCGATACATTTGTAGTAACCCTTTAGTCTATTGTACCTACCCTCTGTTGTGTCCTATTGACAACCACTTGCGGAAGACGCAGAACGTGCATGTGTATTTATTGACGACTAATAATTTCCTCACTTATGGACATGAAAGAAATGTTATTTCGCATAAGATGTAAAATTCATTGTTAGAATAAAATCATTCCGACTAAACTGCAAATAGTCAATAGGAAGCGCTAAACTTAATTCGAATGCACTGCTTACCGCATTTTCTGTATAGTTACTTAAATTATTTTTTGTTAGTTATTTTATTGGATTAGAGTGTCAAAGTTGTATGATCTGTAGAACTAAGTATAATTTATTCATTTCATGTTAGTTCCATTAGGATACTGTCCATAAGTTCAATTCTATTAGCGCTTTATAAATAAATAAAAACAACAAAAAATTGTCAAGTAATTATTGTGCAATTGAATGAATCGAACTATCAATTGACGATAATAATGTAAATTCAAGTATGCGATCGTATGGTTATGGAGAGAGGAGAGAGAGAGAGGGAGAGCGAGAGAGAGAGAGAGGGATAGAGAGAGAGCGAGCAGTCAAAGACCGAAGAGGAAGTCGTGCCGAACTCACCCCTCGAAGAAGATGAGTCATGCCTTGTTCGAAGACGCCGTCCCTAATCTCCGGGACAGTGGTATTCGCACTTGTCATTTCGGTACCACTGACCCACATTCTAAGTCAGCCCCCCCCCCCCCTTCTCGGAAACATACCATGCAGTACGATGGACAATGGACCAGGACGGACAACAATGAGAGCCCTATACCATCTCATAAAACCCGCTTCAAGACCCGGCGAAGAAGACGAACGTTCCCATGGACCAAGGGACATCTTGCTGCCCACCTCCAGAGTCTTCATCCCTGCCTCATGATCGACGACGCAGGGAGCATCCAGTTTGAACAGATTCTTATAATGTCCGATTCCGAAAAGACCCGAATCCTAAAATCTTCCATTCCTAAAAGACTCTTTTCCTAAAATCTCCCATTCCTAACTGACTCGATTCCTAAAATCTCTCTTTCCTAATTGACCCGATTCCGTAAATCTCTCATTCAAAATGGCGCTTTTCGGTGCTTGTCCTAATTGAACTCTTTCCTAAGTGACCTCTTTCCTAAAATCACCTATTCCGTACATCTCCTTTTCCTAATTGAACTCATTTTCAAACCTGGAGTCCAAATTGAACAGAATCCTAAAAGACCTCATTCCTCACATCTCCCTTTCTCAATTGACTCGATTCTCAATAGAACTCATTCAAAATATCGTTGAAGTATTTGTCGTCCAGATTGACACGATTCCTAAAAGACTCGATTCTTTTTTGAACTCATTTTTTGTTACCGCCTCTTGCCCGCCCACTCAGCCAATGAAATACTTGCGCTTGTTCAAAGTCTTCTATTGGCTACTTAACAATACTACCCTTATAGTCAAAAAGATTTGAAAGCGTGGCCTCACACCCCTCCTCAACCAATATAGATTCTTTTGAAATCTCCGCAGGTATAAATCAGCTACTGACAGTCTGCGTGAGCCGCAATAGAAAATGTAATTTTGTACAAAATCGTATATTTTTAGCTCAAATTTGAATTGTTGAATTTCATCTGTGTTAGAACATTTTGAATCACAGCCATACGATTAAAATTGGCTGAGATATAAAACAAATAAAGAGATAATAATAAATGAAAAACATGAAACTTGTTGCAAACGAAATGCATCCCGTTGAGAAGCTCAAGAACATACCCTCACTTTGGCACTATACCGTTATACGATAGCAAGAAAGGGTTCTTTACCTGTTCTTTGTTAAATGAATACGTGCTACACCCATGATTATATTTTTGGTTAATTAAACTAATGATCTTATTCTCTTTACATAATTGAAGAAAATGAGATAATGATCAAGAAACTTTTTTAATTTTTGAAAATGGTTGAAGTATGACTGAAATGAGATGATAAAATTCAAATCTCACTTTTATTTACTCACCATAAATATGCTATTTGCACAAGACAGGAGTTTTGATCGAAATGCTCGACAGAATGCATGGCAATTACAATTTGAACATCCTAATTATTTTTGGTTATAATTTTACAATAAAGGTTACAATAAATAAGTTTCAATTCAATGTGCCCATAATGACTATAATAATTTGTTGCAATTTTTTTACCTGAGTTCGAATCTTTGTGAGATAATCATATGCAATTCAGAGGTGACAGTGAGTATAATGCGCCAATGTTGAACTAAAGTTGATTGTTACCGTATCCGTACAGTTATACTCGGTTGTTATTTTCAGTTTGATAATTAATTAACAGTCATAACATTGATTGAACTATGAAAATAATTAGGCATTCATCATGATAATATGGTGCCTATGTGGAAAACTTCCAATTTTCATGAAATTTCGCTCTCTCTATTTTTTTGAATTACCGGGTACTTGTCTTTGTAGTTTCTTATCCTTCTTCCAGCTTATGACATTGAAAGTTATTTTCATGGAAATTAAACTATCTCAACTTTGGTTACTTTTTTCAGGTTGCTCTGATTGCATTTATCTCAATCATTTCTGCATACTTTTTATAATTTTCAGAACGTGATAATTCTGTCAGTCAGCCAGCTTTGAACGTGACGTTTTTATTGTAGATAGATCATCACATTCTGCTTGTTTGGGCTACGATGGTCAATGTCGATCAAACAGTTCATTGTGTATACTTCCTCAAAATAACAAGTATGTTGTCCGAATAAGAAGAAACTATAATTATATTTCGATGATGTTGATTATATTCTCAAAAAATGATTCCACTCCAAACCAACGACTATATCCCCATTGCCTCACAAAAGAGGTACGTACCGGTGTACATCGTATAATGTACTTCTTATCAATCATGTTTGAGTGAGCAACATTTTTATTCATTGAACTCTCTAAATTTTGTAATATAAACGTACAATGAATCATTACTAGGTCTTGTAAAAAATATCGAATATTTCAAATTTTTTGTACGAAGTTCGTATATATATATATATATGTATCAATTTCTTACACGTACTAAATATTTGTGTTCTATCAAGTTCAACATCTTCAGAGTTTCTGATTTGTATTTTCATAACCGGAGTCTAACTTTCATCCCTATTGTAAAAACAATACTAACAATGCTATATTTTCAATTTCAATTTCAAATTTATTTTCAATTTTCAATTGGTTCTTTCACAATATGTCTATATACTTGTAATACTATCGATATAAATGAATAAGTGCGGTTATTAATTATCATTATCACCTATAAGAAAATTGAATAATTATTTGTTCTGATTATTTTCGGCTAATAATTCTTGTAGATCCATATAATCGTATAATGATACTCTACAAGGTACTGCAAAATAAAACGGCTATATTTATATCATTCTAATTTCTACATAATTTTTTTCAAATTGATTTTACTGAAGAGTGTAGGCCTATGGACCCCCCTAACTTAAACTGAATTTTGAACATCATTTAGTGGGGAACTACAAAAGTTTGGGGATATATTTCCTGCCGAATGGACGATCATCCTACAACCCATATACTGTGTTTGACTAATTTCATATAATAATATTACTATCTTGAAAATCAAAACTAATTCCAGTTGTCACTTTTGTAACACGTTTCGATACAGAATCACTGCCGAGATTCTCGCGCGTTTACTAGCGAACGTACTACCGCACCCTGTGATTGGTTACGGCGAGGACGACAAGAGGTCTCGCATCAACTTCCTCCAACCAAACCCAATCAGAATTGACGCGGAATTCAAATTCAAATGACATGGAAATCGAAAGTCAAAAATGCATTTTATGAATCGATAATATCGAAGATAATGAATGTCCATTAGTTTACGCACTCACTTATACTAAAAGTGTGGATGTTCATTCGATAATATTATAACCCAAAGAAGTTCTTTATATTCTTCATTTCGCCCTTGTTTTCTTTATAATCATTATGTAAATTGTCATTCTCTATATTTGTTGGAAAAATTAATTGATTCGATTTAAGAATAAAATACAGCTTGGATTTGTTGAATAGGCCTACACGTGCGATAAGATACGTGCTATTCAATTATCATGGAATATACACGTAGACCGTAGTTCCATATTATGTGGAATTAGTAATGTAGATTTTATGATATATTTATTATTGTTACACATGGCTTATGTTGCACAGTGCTAAAGCACTTGCTCCATTCGAGAGATGGGAATAGATCGGACTTCACCACAGTAGATCTTCAGAGGTTTTTCGTGGATTCCTCCTGTATCCTACGCTAATGCTAGAATGGGTCCTACAATATAGGTCACGACCGCATCCTTCCCACTTATCACCTAAGAGACCATCTTAACCATCTCTCCTCTTATTAGATGTTAATTGCCATTTGAATGCGTCGTTTTATCATACGCAATAAGACCCATATAACTGAATGATAAAATAACAAATATTATTGATACATTTATTGCCAAGACTGCATACGCATTTAAGAAAGAGTAAAGTGTTTCTTTTGAACGGCCCTAAATATTGGTTAACATTGATTGCATATATATATATATATATATATATATATATATATATATATATATATAAAACATAATGGCAACTATATACACCTTGATATCCAAACGCTATTGTGTCACTGCGATCCTTTTTTCATCCATTGCTCATTCTAATAAACTTTTTAGAAAATAAAGAAGGTCTTGATTTAAACGTTTTTCATTAATTGATGACACTTGTTGCTTGGATTTGAACGTTTTTTCAATAGCTTTGAGTGATATACTAAAATGTCATTATATATTTTGATACATCAAAACGAATGAATCGATTTGAGTGAAAGTTTGGAATTATATGTTTAATTATTATATAAATTGCCATTCGGTGAAAATTTGAATTTTCACGAAGGTTTTTTTTACGAAGTTTCCTCTCTGGCTTATTCTTATAGATATTTTAAACACTTCACCATTAGTTTTCTCAGAAGTGGTACAACCAGTTGCGCATGCAATTATTAGTTTGAGAATATTTTCGGAAAAAATATCCATGCTTCACATGTGACTGTTCAATGAAAATGTCAGCTTTCGATATTCCTTTTATAGGTGAAAAATGCTGAATTGTTATGGCTTATTTAAAAACAGACCTCAAACGTAACTGAATTTGCGAAATTGTGATCTTGTGACATTTACGTGATCCAGTCAGGATTTCTGTAAATTAAAATATATGAAGGCCTATATATTATATACACCTCAACCGGCATCCACCCGACAGACTAAGTTTCCATCGTATATAAACACGATTCATAATAGACCCACGCTCTGCTCGAAAGACAAAAATCGATGTAATTTAATACGTGATGAATGAAACGTGAATTGATCTATATGATCTATTCTGTCATTATGATAAGTGATCCATGAGCTCTTTGAGCACATATTTTCTCTATTTTAAATACATATAAAATGTATATTTCTTTCCCCTTATCGTCATTGAATACCTTGTTAGTTTTCCATCACTGAAAAAAATAGTAGGTCAATTCACAGAAAGCTATAATAATGCATGAATATGTAAATCATTATTCATCAAAGTCCTGAGTCTTGGAGGACAAATTAATCAATTATAATTTCTGGAATTGGATTGATGATTACCAGTTTTCTCTAGAATAGCACAAATAAAAATCGTCATTATTCATTGAAAGCTAGTTTTAGGGTTGTGCTCGCCTCGGAGAATGAGCCGCTATAGGTAGGCCTACATAAAAGAAAAAATTGGTGGAAGCTGTTATGGAGTGCATGTCAACCCTTGTCATGAGATTCGCAATAAAATCTACTGTTTTATATTTTTTTCATTCTTCTCGCGTATCTCTGATATTCTATTTTAAATCATTGTTACTTCTACTGTAGGAAAAAAAACGTTTTTTGATTGAAGTTTTCAACCCACAAACTGTTGATTATAGGAATTATACTGTTCATTATTACATTTGCCGTCTCACTTAAATCTCGGCCAATTTTAATCGTATGACTGTGATTCGAAATGTTCTGAAACAAGTAAAATATAATCATTTACATTTTATCGGAAAATTCACTCATTTACAGAAAAATACATCTTCGATTAATGCCCAAGCAATTTCAAGAATTCATAGATTTATACCTGCCGATATTTCTATAGAAAACTGGTTGTAAAGTTGAATGGTTGAGTTAGGGTTAGAGCTCTCTTAGATGATTGTAAAATCTTTTTGGTGTAAGATTCTGTAGTCAATAGACAAACCCTTGAAGAGAACGGCCGGCGGGCAGGTGATTTCATTGGTGAGGGGCGCGGCCACGGGCGGTAACAAAATATGAGTTCTTTTGAGAATCTGTTCAATCTGGACGAAGCCAGAGGGATGTCTCCACATCTCTCTTTCCTATTTGACACGATTCTTAATAGAACTCATTTGAAATAGCCGTTGCAGGAAGGTTGTCCAGATTGACACGATTCCCAAAAGAACAGATTCTCAAAAGAACTTATTCTACAGAGAACAGATTCTCTATATCACTCATTTTTATCAAATCATGCCTACAATAACCTTGTCTCGATTGAACAGATTCTTGTTTCGTGCCATTCTTAATAGAACGCATTCCTAAAATCACTCATTTGGAAAAGCGCGCCAAAACGCTCGTCCAGTTTGACCCGATTCTTATTCGACTCGATTCTCCGTAGACCTCTTTCTCAATTGAACACATTTTAAGCTTTCAACTGATTTCTATAGATGAGTTCTATTGAGAATCTGTTCAAAATGGACGTAGCCGACGACGCATAATTAAGTTAAGTTTTTGTATAGTTATTTGTTAGGTTAGAATCAAGTATTGAGAATTATGACACTGTGTTTTACTTATAAATATTTTCTTGTTAATAGTTCTCAATAATTAGTCAAATATAGTTAGATATAGAGTTCATACTGAGTTCATACTGTTGTAAAAGCTTAAATCACATAATTGATTAAGCTTTCATTGACTCATATGTGTCAACATACTAATTAGTAATAACATACAGAAGATGGTTAGTCTCCATGAAGTGTATTCTTGTTACAATTATTGCCTATTACGTCTTACGAAACTATAATATGCTATTTTAATTCAATAGCTTCATTTCAATTTAATTAGTTGCAACTTGTAGGTAGCGACCTGTATTTCATTGTGAAAAACTGATTCTGCTTGAAAATTGTCTTTTAGAACGGCCGCAGCCCTGAGTTCGACTATCTACACGTGCGAACATCACCACCGTACATCCCAAGGAGCCACCAAAACACGAGACATCTCGGCGACGACAACAAAGCAGCCCAAAGCGAACAATGAATTCCGAAGGTACCTGCGTCGTAGTCGAGAAATCAAAGTCCGTATAGCGTGTGCTCCAATACAATAGAGGAACAGGTGACGTGATTAGTAGTGCAGTAGAGTCGTGTAACGTCAGTGGTTGCAGCGTTCTAAACGATTTCAATTGTTATAATTGGAGGGAGACAATATTTCATTGTAGATCACTTTTACTTTAATATACCGGACAAACTACACTGTAAAAGAATTCTTTGAAATTATTTGTACGGTGAACTATTATTTTTAGAAGTTGTGTCTAGGTTTTTGTCCAAAACCTGTAATGTTACGGTTTCGATAGCATAGGACTACACTGTAGTAATAAAAACTATCTTCAAGTTCGCGTGTATTTAAAGATTTTATCTTGAATTTACTGAGACAAATCTTGGGTTTATTCATGTGCTAAGAATCTTAGTTTTAAAAATACCTGGCAGGTTGTAGTACTGCTACAAGGTGTAGGTAGTAATACAAAGCGGCAGGTAGAAATAAGATAGTTGTACCGGTAGAAATACCCCTACATTGGACAGTTATTTTAAAGCGTACGTTAAGAATGGATACACAGGCCCCGCTGTTATATTATCAGTACAATAAATGCGTACTTTACCTAAGCAAAATATAAATTCACGCCAAAAGTATGATTATAAAATACCTACACTCAAGGATTAAAATAAATTATACTTGGTATTTTAATAAACAACGCAGAATATAATATTAACACAACTTGGGTGAGCTATTTTTAAAACCTGGTATGTAAAAATATGCTCATTGTTGACTTTTATATACGTATACGTTCAAGATTTAAATTAACCCATATATATTATCTAAATGAACAACGCAGAACATAATATTAACACAACTTGGGTGAGCTATTTTTAAAACCTGGTATGTAAAAATATGCTCATTGTTGACTTTTATATACGTATACGTTCAAGATTTAAATTAACCCATATTATCTAAATGAACAACGCAGAACATAATATTAACACAACTTGGGTGAGCTATTTTTAAAACCTGGTATGTAAAAATATGCTCATTGTTGACTTTTATATACGTATACGTTCAAGATTTAAATTAACCCATATATATTATCTAAATGAACAACGCAGAACATAATATTAACACAACTTGGGTGAGCTATTTTTAAAACCTGGTATGTAAAAATATGCTCATTGTTGACTTTTATATACGTATACGTTCAAGATTTAAATTAACCCATATATATTATCTAAATGAACAACGCAGAACATAATATTAACACAACTTGGGCGAGCTATTTTTAAAACCTGGTATGTAAAAATATGCTCATTGTTGACTTTTATATACGTATACGTTCAAGATTTAAATTAACCCATATATATTATCTAAATGAACAACGCAGAACATAATATTAACACAACTTGGGTGAGCTATTTTTAAAACCTGGTATGTAAAAATATGCTCATTGTTGACTTTTATATACGTATACGTTCAAGATTTAAATTAACCCATATATATTATCTAAATGAACAACGCAGAACATAATATTAACACAACTTGGGTGAGCTATTTTTAAAACCTGGTATGTAAAAATATGCTCATTGTTGACTTTTATATACGTATACGTTCAAGATTTAAATTAACCATAATATTAACATAATATTAACACAACTTGGGCGAGCTATTTTTAAAACCTGGTATGTAAAAATATGCTCATTGTTGACTTTTATATACGTATACGTTCAAGATTTAAATTAACCCATATTATCTAAATGAACAACGCAGAACATAATATTAACACAACTTGGGCGAGCTATTTTTAAAACCTGGTATGTAAAAATATGCTCATTGTTGATATTGAAATACTCATACGAACGTATGAATAAGTATTTTAAAACTATGAAGTTCTATACACAAAAACCGAATTGTCCACATTAGAAAGCAGGGCGGCGAATAGTCGAGCGTTTGCCGTTTAACGCATGTCTCTGTTAGCGCGTATACAGTTTGAATTGATTTGTATGATTTTGAACAAATCGTATGAATAATTAGCAAATATTGGTGTAGTGTGTAATGAATTTGTATTAAACGTGACGTAGTATAGTAATCTGGCAAGGGATAAGCAGTTACGTCGACTTTTAAGTAATAAATATTACTTCAAGAATAACCAGACAAGAGAGAAGGCTGACTGATGAACTGTTGGCCTAGAAAAATATTGTTTAGGCAATTCGCAAAACTTGTACAATAAAACTTGTAGGCTTGCATCTGATTTGTAAATACTGTGATGATTCAGACGAATTTTTTGAAAATGTAAGCGTAATTTACCCAAGTTGTCCCATTCGAGTGCCATTTTACGCTTTAATTGCAGGCAAACGAAAATACTCACATTCTTAGTGTTTTGACTTCTAATCTTGGTAAACAAAAATAAAGATGATCAGACAAATCTGCCAGAGTAATGCAGGAGTCGCATGATTTCAAAATATGCATTCATCTTTTCGTTTATATTCAATTAAATTTCCTCTAAAACGCTTGTTCGATCCAAGTTTGTAAAAATCAGAAAAACCGGCAGGTCTATTGAAAAATGAGGAAAAAATTAAATCATGTTGAAAATTCAAATTTCTACATTCTCCAGATTGTAATTGATTTCGATAAAGTAACTGGTAAGATTCGGATTCCAATGAACCGGATTGCTTTTGAGATGAAGAGTCCCAACTTTCGCTGGGATTTTTCATAGCCGTCCTATGTGGGTTTTTCACAGCTACAAAAGTTTCAAAATTATTAATTTAAGAATCATGTCTGATCACAGCCCCTTGTCTGTGATCAGACAAGAGACGTGAGGTTTTCCCCCAACATTGGCAATACCTCAGAAAGTTTACCACACAAAAGTGTAATTGATTGTCACTAGGAAAACGCGGTATGTGTTTCCGCGTTGATGGATGAGCTAATGCATTATTTCAAACGTTTAATCAGCGGAGTCGAACAATAATTTCATAAATAATAAATTGAGATGAATTGAATGAGTACCTATATTTTCTGATAGAAATTGCATCGTAAATATTTTCTGATATCGGAATGCATCATCATTTTTCCATCTAATCTACAGCATCTAAAAGTTATATCCAGTTGATGTTTTAACTGCATTCTTCTATTTTCCCATTCCGGTTGGTTCATTTTGTGGACTATTCTAATGAATGTAATATTTAATGCAATCTAATATTATGTGTAATGTTAGACTATTTATATGAAACGTGATGACAGCTGTATATATATACACACACTGAGATGTTACTCCCCATACTATAAAATTATTCTCAATAATTTATTTGATGATAGAGGTGGCTTTGTTTTGATCGTTCTTCATTAATTGGTGACACTTGTTGCTTGTATTTAAACGGTTTTCTTAATAGCTTTGAGCGATGTATTCAAATTTCATTATGTAATTTTTCACATCAAAACGACTGGTCGGATTTGAATGAAAGGATGGAATAATGTGTATTATTATTATATTGAAATTCGGTGAGAATTTGAATTTTCTCGAAGGACATTTTTCACGAAAATTCTTCTCTGACTTATTCTTATGGGGATTTTGAAAACTTGAAATTTAGTTTTCTCAGAAGTGGTGCAACCGATTGCGCCCCAAAACTAATGGGATTCAAATCAGATAATGAATCTTGGGCATGCCAAGTTTCAATTAAATTTGAATTTTTATCTGACCTGTAGAGCGCGAACAAAAAAAAAAACATACTTGTACATTTTTTTTAGTCAAGTGTAATTGAGTCTTCGCTTCGCTGATCCAATAACTAGGAAAACGCGTTATGTGTTTCCGCGTTGATGGATGAGCTAATAAGAATGACATTGAATTCTTTCAAAAAGTTATATCAAGTTGATGTTTTGACGGCATTCAAGTTAAAAATCAATTTTTCCATTTGGTTGGTTTGTTTCGTAGACTATTCTCATGAAGGAAATATTAGATGCAATTTAATATTATATATTGTAATATTAGACTACTCTATGAAACGTGATGACAGCTGTATACATAGATACATCTTGAGACCCTCCTTTTATATTCATTTCTCATTCTTAATAATTTCCTCGATAATAAAGAAGGCCTTGTTTTAATCGTTCTCCATCAATTGGTGACACTTGTTGCTTGGATTTAATTGGTTTTCTTAAAACGATGTGTAAAAATGTCATTAAATAAATTTTTATATCTAAACGACTGATTGGATTTCAGTAAAAATTTGCGATAATCTGTATCATCATTATATTGAGATTTGGTGAAAATGTGAATTTTTCCGAAAGACATTTTTTGCACGAAAATTCATCTCTTGCTTTTTTTTGTCATTATATAATTTTTTATATCAAAACGAACGATTGGATTTCAGTGAAAGTTCGGACTAATGTGTATCATTATTATATTAAAATTTGGTGAAAATTTGATTTTTTTCGAAGGACATTTTTTTCACGAAAATTCTTCTCTGGCTTATTCTTACGGGTAATTTGGAGAATGGAAAATTAGTTTCCTCAGAAGTTGTGCAACCGATTGCGTATAAATACTAATGAGATTCAATCCAGATTATGACACTTGGGCATACCAAGTTTCAATCGAATTTGAATTTTCGTCTGACCTGTAATGCGCGAAAAAAAAAGAAATGTACATTTTTTCCGGGTCAAGTGAAATTGAGTCTTCGCTTCGCTCATCCAATAATTATATCATGCACGAACAAAGCTTTCAGTTCAATCGGGTACCCGTTTTCAATATAATGAATCTCACGAAACAATCACCTTATTGACATTAATGGGGGAAAACTTTTTCGAATATTAAGTTTTGGGAGCTAATTGTTTTAGTTTCTCAAGACAGTCAAGTTATAATTTCATTTGAAAAATAACCCGAGTTGTTCGAGTATAGTTTGTCCCCAACAAGCCCGTATATTATCCTGAACAAGAATATTGGTCCATAATGCATGAATAGAAATTATTATACGAGATTAGCGCGGATTCAATTTGACATACTAAAAAAATCGGTGTTCGTTTCTATGTTTTTTTTTTGTTTATTTCTTCACAGGTTAAACGGCCACAACTGTCAACTTCAAACCTTTTCCCATCATAGTCCCTATCATCCAACTTAGAAGTTAGAACTGTATACTTTTGAGGCATTATCGGGCAGTAACTTGTTTTTATATGATTTTTCGAAATTTCAGGAATACCCATAAGGCACGGTATTACTTAAGTGGGAGTAGCTCCAACTGGCAGTTTGATATAGCTATCACCATGGTTACACGTTGTATTTGTTTTCATCAACTCTCAGATAGAGGCTAACTGGACTTGGTAATACCGGGCCTAAGAACAATATGCCCATGGGAAAGAAATGCTAAAATATTTTTATTTCAAAAAATAATGAAATTTTGTATGAACAAGCTTAAGTACATGTTGATACATTTTTCGGGAATTTTTCAGTTTAATCGGGTTAGCCATTTTGAATAAAAAAATAAAATGTGCTAATTTGGTACCACTGAAAGCAGTTTTACCCTTCTCGCTCGTCTTACAACGCATAGAGCGTATTCTGGTTTGAAGACAACCTGTGACCTGTAGACCGTGAACACAAAGAACCAATATACACTAGAAAACAGTCTTTCTCCGGTATTTTTACAGTATGAAACTGAATCTTCGCTTACGCTCATCAAATAATCATTATAGACAATGACCCAAATTAAAAGTAAAGCTTACAAATATCCGACTTACAGTTGCATATAATAATAATAATAATATAATAAATTAATATTTATTTATCGTCCAGAAGTGATCATATGCATGATATTGGGTAGGTCGATACAATAAGCTAAATATACACAATATACTAAATAAACAGAAAATACAGAAATATTATAAAAAGGAGAAAAAAGACTCAGTACACGTCACACATTGCCAAGTTCATTCCATTTGTAAAGATACTAAATAATCATAATTATCAATTCATCTGAATAAAATGAAAAAAATAATAACAAAAAAAAATCCACCTCCAGATAAACCCTGCAACACTCACTCACGGTATACCTCAAAACATTTCGGAATAGAAATTCTATTACAGCGTATTCCTACTACCTGCATTTGTTATAATGATAAAAGTGTTCCTGTCTGTATTGTGCATACTGTCTTATTCTAATACAGGAAATAAGGGATTAGTTGTCTATACGGAAGACAAGCTCGCTAGCAGGTAGAGGCCTACGTACGTATGCAGTTGGGCCTTCCTTTAGTAGGATGTAAGTCAGTTCCTAGTAAAATGGCATGCTCTTTCGGACAAAAGAACCTATCCATGACTAGTAGATGACTGAATGAATAACACGTCTTCATCGTTCAATTCGTATAAAAACTACGATTTGAGGTCTATTTTACGGTATACGGACACTTAGGCGAGAGACGTTTAGGCGACGGACACTTAGGCGACGGACACTTAGGCGACGGACACTTAGGCGACGGCCAATTTTACTTTTACAAATATAAAATGTGTACGGGATATGTAAAACGCAATTGTCTATCATTTAATTTTGCCAGGTCAGCCATTTTGAAGAGAAAAAATGAAATGTGACCCTTTTAATTTTTCCTTGATCCCTTGACCATTACCACCTTTGTTTTCATCCCCCACACCTGTGACGATGTGAGTACCAAGCGAAGGGGGGAGGGGGGGGGGGCACAGTGATTCATAGATAATGCTTGTTATAAGTGAATAAAGAACATGTGGGTTTTGGGGGTATCCCAGCATCCTAGAGTGGATTGCAAAGACTAAGTTCAGCCCCGGCCTACCTTGACGCCGTCCTCTGATTCATGATTCCTCCGTTCATGATAGACAAGTATATGCTTTTAACATACTTCAAAACCGGACACTTTGGCGAGACGGGGGACACTTTGGCGAAATCGGATGAAAAATTTCTAAATACCCCAAAAATGCTTCAAAATAGAGGATTTGTATTTTTAGTTTGTAAATTATCTTTTTAAAGTCATTCTTTATTTTCACAATTGCCCCCAAAAGCTACATAATTTATAAATTAAACAACTTTTGTCGCCTAAGTGTCCGTTTTTTTCGAAGTGTCCACCCGTTTTGAAATCTGAAGTTTTTTTCGCCCAAGTGTCCGTCGCCTATGTGTCCGTCGCCTAAGTGTCAGTGAATCCTATTTTACGATTGTAACTTACTAAAATCAAGCAAAACTATATGCACTTGAATTGACGTTGATATATAGTAAGAAGGTTGATTAACTAATTCTTAAACACAATAATAGAAACATGATAAAGGATTTTTATTTCTCAATAATAATTCTTGTAAACCATAACAGCCTTGTCACGTCAAGTTAGAAAACAAACTAAATGAGTTCTAGGCGTGCACGTGATTTATTCCGACAATATAATCGCGCCCGATATTTTTCTAATGATTTATTTTTTAGTAGGCCTATCAATATATTTCTGAGGGTTTTGAATGCTTATTTTATTAAGAACGGATAATCGGACACAGTTATGTCTATCACATACGCTCTATTTTCAATATATATAGTGCCGGTATTATGGTATAAATGGAATACATTTTATTACTACCATATTTCATACACAAGCGCTTATAGAAATGTAAAAAGGCAACAACGTGTTTGATACATCAACATTTTAGTTTCAGCAAGATCTAAATCACTGAATAAGTTTCAACTCAGTAATTTTGTGTGGGTGGCTGTGGGTGGGGATCAAAATCAAATGTCAAACCGCAGCGCCCGGTTCCAACCATCATAAATACTTCTAGTTTCCTCTAAATATGTTATACGTGTATCAGTGTTACTTAAACTAAGAAAACGCTATATATGCGTTGTAAGACGAGCGAGAAGAGTAAAAACTGATTCGATTGGTACCAAATCAACACATTTTATTTTTTTTCTTCAGAATGGTTGACCCGATCAAGCTGAAAATCTCTAGAAATGTGCATCAAAATATATTTAAACTTCATACAAAATTTCATTTTTCGACATGAAAATATTTTCGATTTTTTTTCGCTACGTTGTACTTATGGGTATTTTTTTCATTCCGAAAATTCATAAAATAGTACCGACCGATAATGCCCCGAAACTATACAGATCTTAGCTAAATGAGGAACCACAGTGGGGAAAAGCTTGAAGTGATATGTGCTACATATGCTATTCATGGTCCATACATGCTAGGCCTGGATAAATGCTCTGACCTGACAGACGAGCGACGGAGTTGGAGAAGGTGACAAAAAGTCAAGGCGGTCACTTTTTAATTCTGCCTTCAAAACAGTTGATACGTTAAAGTAGAATTCCAAAAGTTGAGACTATTACGTTTTACATAATATCTAGTATTTTTTTTTTCTTGTACACAAAATTATATATTTACCACCATGGAAATCTAGCGACATTTTCATTAATGGCAAGTTTAATATTTTAAAAGTTATCTGTCCGATTGTCCCCAAAAACCATACAGATTTAATTTAGAAGGGGGTTGGTTATTTAGTGAAAGAGTTTCATGATATTCAGTTATGAAGTTTGATCTGTAGTGCTCACACGAACAAACACTAAGTAACGCATAACCGGTACCGTTTGAGATGCGTTGAATGACTTTTTCATACGCTCGTCTAATAATGCATCATTATTATTATTTGGATCTTTGTAATTTTTAAAACATGAATAAAATCATTCTCTTTGCTAATTTTTGATATCTTTTGTGTGGCTGTGGGATGCTCTGAAGGTCAAAGTGGACAAAGTTCATAGTAATCGGTGGTTTGAAATGAAATGAAGTGAAGTTTCTGAAAATTGATAGTAATTGTTGGTGGGTCTATTATGTAGGAGATAATGCTCAAAGACCAGATGTATATAATATTGGAATTGGATTTAAATTAGAATTACAAGTACTGTATTTATATTCTTGACAACGCGTTATTCTCTCTGTGACCTATTTAAAATGTAGCACCACTGTTGGTTTCCATGTATGATGTTTTCCTAGTTTATTACGAAAATTCAAGTTACTAAACTAAGACCACTTGCATTTTTCACAGAATGAACATTTCAAGATCTGGAAATAGAATAAGAGTAGGCCTAGCTAATATAAGAGAATGAAGTTGATTGTCAGACATTTTTTTTCAATCCAAGCAGCAGTTCTGTAGAAAGTAAAAACGATGTGTTTTCCCCCCACTCTATTTTTCTTCTAAGTTTATCACTCATCTATCAACACGTTTCACATATAGCGTTTTCTAGTGTACATTGTTTTTTTACATGCCATCATATTAACTTAATCTGTTTAGTGTAAGAGCACCATTGGCCTAACTTAACGTTATGAGAGAATTTTCTGACTGACATTTACTTGAGGAGGAAAATATTTTCATAGAGTTGAACTGAATAAGTTCCGGTACAATATTTTCAGCAAGATTGTATTAACATTGTTATGTTTCAACTCAAGCTCCCTCACAGTCTCATGCTTCATAATTCTTGACGAGCTTCTTGCATCAGCCACTTACTCATCTTTAGAAAAACCCTTCTTCTAAATTTAGCATAGCAAGCGTCCTGTAGGGGTGGTTGACAAATTGTATACCTGCTGCAATGCTGCTACTGAGTGACCACTTTACAGTCGACACTCGAACGAGTAGCATCACCCAGAAGATCAAGACCAGAGTTGTGTGTTTACTTATACAGTTATAGTGAAGCTGAAGAATGTCCAGCGAAGAAGAGTTTACCAGCCAACCAAATGAGGTAAGAAGCTTAATTAATAATATTAACAAGCAAATGTTTTAATATGAATTAATAGTATTAATATTAAGACTGGTGTACTTTGAAAAGTTAGTATCACCACGATGGGCCATACCATATAGGGTACTTAATGGCCCTACCTTATAAGGATAACCTACATTAAGACGAGTAGGCCTAAGCCCACATTAGTATGTTACGAATTTAATTAATTCACTCTGAGTAGGTATATAATAGGATTTCTGGAGAGGTCTATCTACATGGATTTAACTCGTGTTATAATTATTCACATCTTGTTCTGTAATTCGAACATCAATCATTGGTTGTTTTGTTTCTCACCTCTAATAAGTTTAGTTCGTTTTATGATTAAAATTAACAGGGCCTAGATTTATAGCATTTTAAGATGATCGTTTTCCTACTTAGGGCCAGTTTTCGAATCAAAAATTTGTTGATTGAGCGATAATTAGTGGATTTACTTGTTATTACTCATGGTTACCAATGGTATTTTTGTACCCCAATTGATAATTAGCTTGATTAACACATTTTTGCTATTGGTTGTATGGGGTCTTATTTAGTAAATAATCATACATAATTACTGGGCATGAAATATAATAGGAGCCTAAATGTTAATCTAGCTATAGCCGTATCATGATTGCCGCACAATTTATTAGGCCCGCTCAATTTAAGTTGGTACTAGATTTACTTCTTTACAGCGTTGGCTTCCCTGAATTTCCACGCATGCGTTGAAATGATCCGCTAATCGCACTGTCGCACAGCGCACAGCGTTTTCAAAGTCGGTACATTTGTGCTGTTTGTAGTACAAAATTTTCCATAATAGGCCCAGTGTAGATCTACGTAGATCTAAGATATAAGACTGACAATATTATTATTATGTCAGTATTGATTTTGCATTCTCTGGGGAGCTTATAGGCTCCTCTCAGGTTCGTGTCACATCTACTAAGTCTCTAGGCCTATGCTTATAAAACGGTAATTGTGTCGATCTCCTGTGCATGGCATATTTTAAATATATATTTGATATCAAAAAATGTCATAAATACCTTGTAATGGGCTAGTAAGTGTTTATAAGTTGGCAGAGGATGTTTGTATGATCTTTTCAATTGATAAAGAATGAAATAAACAAAAGATATGGCCTAGTGTTCTGCCACGATTTACTGTTTTGACAGATCTCAAGGTGACTAGGCCAAGGCCTATTTTCTTCACGTTTCAATATTATAGTTTTGGCACTAACTCAGTGGTTTTGGTTAGGGTAAGTAGATTTCTTATTGGGAATTATGTTTTGTTGTGGTTATACAAAAAAACTAGTGAAGCCATGTTCCCACATGACTGATTTTTCACGTGCCGTTCGTCAAAACTTGGCCGACGGCAACTTTCAACCAATTCCGCGCAAGAGAATACATCGGTGGGAGGGAACAATTTTTCCCTGTTCAATAGAGCCAACCCCAACTTTTGACGTCCGGCACGGGGCGGGACTATTTACGGAAGTTGTGTAGAGTACCAACAATCGAATGTAGGATCCCGTCATCGTTTTTCCGTTTTATTTCGATAATACGACTATAATCGCTAAATCACACGCTGTCTTATATTATGAGGTTAAATACAATAGTTTATTTTTAATGATCAGTTCCGATCCCAAAATGCTCGTCGCGGCAATTTTAGAATATTCCTGCCGAAGATGGTGTCATGTTCGACCTTTTGATTTCGATGGTTGTCTTCAAAAAGTTATAGGCCCAGTTTTTGCTGATAGGACACATTACCTTACGTGACGGGAAAAGACCGGTATGGAAACACAATCTATTTTATATCAACGATGCCGTCCAATGTTTTGACGGACGTCACTTGAAAAAACCATCATGGGAACCTAGCTTGACCTGACCTAGTTGCTAGGACACCTTTATATAGATAATTACATCTTGTTTTGACTACACTCTTCACTCTATCAATTAAAAAGATCATGAAGACATTCTGTGCCAACTTATGAACACTTTAATAGCTCATTAAAAGTTTTTTATGTCATTTTCTACATCACATATTCAAAATAGGCCATAGGATCGTGGAGGTTGTGGTTGTCTTCACCTCAACATAAAGGTTATCGGTTGCGGTTGGGCCCCAAAAAAATCACGGTTGTGGTTATGGCTATGGTTGTACCACACTAATAATAAAGGTTGTGGTTATGGTTGCGGTTGCCCGAAAAATATGGGTTTTAAATGGTTACGGTCTCAGTCCCTGATTAAAACTTCATGCACAATTTTATTTTTGGGCGATTCCATGTCAAATCAACCAATGCATTGCAAGTGACCATCTCCGATTTTGATGAAAATTGGTAGTCATGTTCACCTAATGGCAACTAGCAACAGTTTTTTTTTAATTTTTTCGAAGCTAGAGTTTCCAAGTTACGAGGTGACAAAAATTTGACTTGATCGTATCGGCCTGACCTGCTGGTACTATACTTCCGATCATTTCTGTCCTAATTGATCTACAGGGCTCAACAATAGCTCATTGGAAAGCTTTTGATTAGACCTTTCTAGAAAGCACAAACTTATTTTAATTACATCAATTGGTATATCAGCCTACATCTTCTCGAGGTCAGAGGTCAATAACGCTGGTGCACCATCTCAGAAACCATAAGATTTTGTATGCATGATCTCAACACCTTCATAAACATCCACCCAACATTTCAAATTGGCTTTTTGAGGAGCATTAGAGTTATTAATTATTTGATATAGCACATTGAACATATGCAGTACATTATGTAATAATATATTGTTACGATTTAAAATTTATCAATATCTCTCAACATTAAAGTATGACATAAATTTTGCTAAAAATTGTTTGTCGTAACAAGTTGTCTTTGAATTGTAGTAGGCCTACTTGAAAACATATTTTTATAGATAGAATAATTTTATAGAGTCACTGTTCGACACGTTGAACGATGTTGGCGAAAAGCTTATGGGCTCATCAAACTCTTCATTTCCCTCAAATCAAACCTGAAACAAAACTGTATTAAATACCAATTTTATTCAATTCGTAAGCTAGACTCGTAGAAATTATATCAACATTCCTTGTGTGCAAAATATTTGAATTTATGATTGATAGATTTCTTGTTGACGCATCGCTGTCTTCGTTTGTGATAGTGTACAACGGGCCAACACGCTCAACGCTGACAGTTGATAAAACTTGGTCTAGAGATATAATTAGTTCATCGTCTTTAGTAGGATATTTGAAAGATTGAGACGGTCCATGTAGACGCAGGAATTGAATATTCAACTCATTTGAAGAAGGTAGTTTTTAAAGCACAAATCCGAGCCACCTGTGGTCGTCGTAGCCGACAGTTATGATCTTAGGCCTCCATGTATCTACCGCTTATACTTCCTCACTCTTAGAAGACGAAGGAAACGCTCGGACGTGTATTGAAGACACTGATGTTGGTATGAAGGAATGAAAACTACGAGTTGCATATCTGTTTGCATCTATTTGTATACATCTTTGCAGATTAGAAAGATTCAGTTCTGTTAGACGCGTTGTGGGAACTCGTAGCCCTGTAGATCAATTAGGACAGAAATGATCGGAAGTATAGTACCAGCAGGTCAGGCCGATACGATTTCAGGTCAAATTTTTGTAACCTCGTAACTTGGAAACTGTAGCTTCGAAAAAATTGAAAAAAATAATTTTGCTAGTTGCCATTAGGTGAACATGACTACCAATTTTCATCAAAATCGGAGATGGTCACTTGCAATGCATTGGTTGATGTGACATAGAATCGCCATTTTCTGACATACAAATATTTTCGACTTTTTCCGCCATGTCATTCTTATGGGTATTTATTAAGTTTACCAATCGATCAAGAAAATGTAAACCGTACCGAAATGTGCTGTATCGAAAATCGATCGAAAATATCGAAATATTAGGAATTCCATTCGATATCGAATCGAAATGATGATATCGATCGGAATTATCAAAATATTCCAAGGTTCTGAATCATGTTCATTTAGTCGTCTGTAGTGATAATCTTCCTTTTGCGTTGTGTCGACTCTCACACTTCCAGCATCAACAAATGACTTGACACCAACACACATACAGAATGGTCGCAATTATACAGAGACTGTTGGTTGTCAGTGTTAAGCATAGGGCAAACACGCAATCGTTCAACCTAAGTATTCTCAACATGGTGTTTATAATACTTCACAATTGACTCTTTGTTAAGGTATCACATTACTTTAGGTCCACTTGATTAGTCACAGTCCTCCCACGATATCGAATTTGCTTTCGATATGGAAGTATTTGAAAATCTAATAGATTGATTCGATATCGAATCGAAAATCGATCGAAATATTTGTTATCGATTGGCAACCCTAGTATTTATGATTTTTTGAAAATTCATTGAAGAAAAGTTACCGCCCAGTAATGCCCCAAACCACAGAGATCTAAGCTGAAGGAGTGACCATAATTGGGTAAAGTTTGAAGTTGGTAGCGGTAGCCGTTTTGACCTGTAAGACAATCGAAAAAAACAAAAACCAAAAAAAATGAACCCCACATTTTCAGAATATCAAATTGAATCCTCCCTAAAGCTCGTCTAATAATGAAGCTGATAATGAAGCGTTTCTGACCTGACCTGGGCCCTGTGTGATGACAGCTTCAAACAGTGTAGGCCTACTTTATCAGGTTGAAGTGGTGAAAAAACTGTTGAAATCTTCTAAGACTGGATCAATAATTCTATTCTCCCTCCTGTTTTAGATGTGCACAAACTATCTTAAAAAGGCCATGCTTTCGTCCATCGCCCAGTTTTAGAAGCTTGAAGCTTGAATTACGAGTACCAACCATAGTCTAATGATGATACGCTGTAAAGTCTCGAGTTGTGGTTTCACAACATTTTGCGCAAAAACATATGTGTCGCATTTCACCGCTTATCACCGTACTGGACCTAAATCTCGGTTTGAATGTGGATATCAGCAATGCTCACGTCACTTTAGCATTTACTCATCATTTGCTACACATATACTAAAAGATCACCGCTTTTCAGAAGAAAAAGCAAAAAGATGTGTACCGGTAACAACGGAGTCAACGAATCAATGTTCACTCATGGAGATAAGCTGTGACATTTGTCATAAAACAGTTCACACTTATGACGATATAAAAAGCCACATAAAAACTCACTTTGATGGCACAACCATAATAAAATGTCCTCTGCCCAACTGTGTGAAGAGCTACACATTGCTACAATCTTTTACAAGCCATATCGCCAAAAACCATAGGCCTAGAACCATTCATCTTCCAAGAAATCAACATGAAGTGGTAGCAGTTGATGTACAAGTTTCTTTGGTAGAATCGCCAAACCTAGAGGATACTACTGATAATAACTCCAGTGTCAACTGTGACAATAGCATTTTAAGTTTACAACAATGTGCGTCAACTTTCTCCGATAACAAGTCATTAATACGGAGCTTAGCTCATTTTTACTTGACTTTGATTTCCAAATCCCATGTTCCCGATAGTACGGTACAACTTGTACATGAAAAAACATCATCTATAATCGGTGTCACACTTGCCAAACTTAAAGCTGACCTTACTCTTCGACTCGTGGACCACATAGACGAGGGTGAACTGAAGGATGTTCTAGAAGATGTTTTTCACGAAAGTGTTGGCTTAGGACCATGGGCCACAAACTACACATTAAAAGATCCCTTGAGAAGCAAATACTCAAGACGGACATTCTATGAATCAAATTTCCTATATGTGCGGCCTGAGGGGATGCATCTTGGGAAGAACCAATACAATCGTGAGCGGATTTACCACTACGTACCCATCATCAAGTCTCTGCAAGCCTTGCTATCTGATGACACTGTTTACAGTCAATACTGTTCAAATGCAACAGGTAGAAGAGTGGACGATGGAATGTACCGTGATATACACGACGGTTCTAAAATGAAGAATCATCCGTTATTCTCACAAGATAAATCAGCACTACAAATAATCTTATTCCAAGACGAGTTCCTCATAGCAAATCCCCTCGGCTCGAGTAAACGTGATTTGAAGATGCTTGGAGTCTACTATACTCTAGGGAATATACACTCTTGGAATCGATCAAAAGTTGCTGGCATGCAGCTAGTACTTTTGTGCCGTTCAATGGATTTAAAATATTTTAATCAAGATAAAGTATTTGAAAGGCTCCTGGCAGACCTCAAAACGATCGAGACTACAGGGATTAGAGTCAACGGAAGAAGCATTAAAGGAGCGCTGGCGTTTACTGTAGGTGATAATTTGGGGAGCCATTACTTTGGAGGATTCTTAGAAAACTTTAGTTCAGCACTGTACTTCTGCCGTGTCTGCGAATTGAAAAGAGAAGACTTTCGATCCGGAGCAAAATTTGGTGAATTGAGAAGTGCTGAGACTTACGACTCAAATGTTTCTGTATTGGAACAAGAACAACAGCTAGAGAGTTTCAAGGGAATTAAGTTTAATTCAAAATTTAATGCCCTATCCTTCTTCCACGTCATAGACGGCATGCCTCCGTGCATAGCACACGACGTGTTTGAAGGTATAGCTCAATATGATATTCCATTGGCACTGGATTACTTCCAGAAAAAACGATGGTTTACCGTAGACTACCTCAATAGGCGTATTGGAATGGCGAAGTACTTTGGAGTTAATGTCAATGATAAACCATGTATCGTGTCAAATTCAGTTAAGCTAGGTGGGCATGCCGTCCAGACATGGACACTGATTCGAATGTTGCCACTGTTCATTGGACATAAAATTCAAGACAGAAACGACCGGGTGTGGGACATGATGCTCAACCTGATTCTTATGGTGCTAATAATATGTTCTCCTGTATTGAGTAATGAGCTCACAGCTCTACTTTCTCATACTATTGATGATTACATGTCACTAAGATCTTCTCTATTCCCGGATGTTCCGCTAAGACCAAAACATCATTACATTTGCCATTATCCTCGCCTTATAACAATATACGGGCCACTTATACGACTGTGGTCATTGAGGTTCGAGTCTAAACATCAGTTTTTTAAAGAGGTACAAAGATCCTCAAAAAACACCAAAAATGTAACACAGACCCTATCAGTTCGCCACCAGTATCTTCAAGCGTCCGAATCTGTGGGTGGATTATATATTGGTCCAGAAAGTGTCATGGACCAAGGGAATGAGTACTGGCCTTCTTTGTATAGTGATACAATCAATAATGCCATCATTACACAGTCTGCTCTTCAAAATTCTGTGATGAGAATAGGATCAAGCTGCAGCGTTCGAGGGATCAAGTACACCAAGGAAGATATTGTTGTTCTACCATCCAGATTGCAATTGAATCTGCTGAAAATTATGCAAATTATCGAAAAGAATGGGGAGGAAATATTCTTCATTGGATTTATCGCAATCGGAACACTCATCGCAGACCTACAGTTGTACGAGGTACACGAAACCAGCGACGTGCAATGTATATCCATTCGTTCTCTTCAAGATTACCAGCCATATCATGTATATACTTCCATGGGCCTTCCTACAATTGCGCTGAAGCACCTTACCAGTTGAATCCAAGGTCAGTAAATTTAATTGATTGATAAACCCATATTGACACATTATGAGCTAGTATTATAAATACTTGTATTCATACAATTCAAGTACGGTCAATATGTATTATAGAGAACTCGCGTATTTTTTGATTTTTTGACGAAAATGCCTGAATATTGTGTATTTCGTTGCATTAATCTTTCAAACGAGGGCACACTTTATCATTTTTACATGGTATCATTTTTTTACTCACTCTAAGTGTGACGACAGCGAAAAATGTGTATGGAGTCCGCCATGTTGGATTGCGGTATTGCCAACTAATCCTCACTTAACTCGCCCCCACTCACCCCCCCCTGGATTATATAGTTTGGCAATCATACGAAAGAAGACATGTATTCTCTCCTTGTGCACTGGTATAGTCCTTTTCCACAAAAATTCACATAAACGCGGTCCGATTCGCACCACTTAATAGACACTTCTCGAACGCGCATATTTTCGAAACAGACATTTTCGACCTTTCGAACCACGAATTCTTCTGCAGGGTAACTGTGAAATTACAGCGTTTTCGCTTCTTGTTTACACGGGATGTTACAGGACGGGCAGTTAACACCGCGACGTAAAACTCCATGATCTTGCAACTATTCACGCAAACACTCATCATTAGCGGTGATCCTACTAAAACTCAATACCCCTTGAACACATGAATAACAAACCATCTCAAAGCTGGACCAAACACTAACTGGCGTCATAGAAAGGGCCACAAAATCAAGAATATCAGCCACCGCCTGGGTGGCATCCAGCAATGAGGTAGTGACAGATCCTAACCTCATGGCCCATCCACACGGTTGTTGAGCATCAAGAACGGGGTTGGGATGGGGAAATAAATACATGGCAACACCGTCAATGAATGCCACAATCAACCGGTGATGGCGCTAGTGTAATGTACGTGATATGGCTGTCAAAACGAAAAAATGTTCTTAAATTCGTATTTTCACAATACGATAACACCATGAAAACGCCATTCAAATGGAAATGTGCCACCATTTCTTAATAATATAGTGATGGTATTATTAGAAAATTTCAACATCAGAAATGTGTTCCTTCAAATAGGCGAGTTCCCTATAATACATAATTACCTCAAGCGCGCTCGCTTCATGTGATCTGGGAGGCGAGGGGACCCAGTTTGATCCCCGCCGCCGACCATCTTTACAGGGGTGTTTTATGGTTTCCCTCTGTAGTCTAGGCTAATGCCGGGATGGTTCCCACAATAAGTCGGCTATGAACGCTTCCTTTCCACTATCCTTCCCATTACCCAAGAACCTGCATCTCATCATCCCATCATCTCATTAATCATTCGTCCGACGCCATTAGATCTTCGATATCATAACAGTGCGTCGTTAAACCCATTATATATATAAAAAAAAAATCAAGTACCAGTATTCCAATTTGCGGTCTTTGGATGGACGTAAGCAAAGGCTCACTCGATATTTTTACCAGTTTTAACGATCTATAGGACTACACAAGTTTCGGTTTTGTGGTTCTTTGATATTGTAGTCCATGCGGATTTGGACAAAGATTGTGGCGGTTACATCAATCTGTTGAAGCTGTGTAGTATTATTCTGCACATTCCTGGTTCTTTTTGTCTTGCTACTGCGGTTGTCGGTAATGTTGTTCTACCGACGAGACTGAAAATGTCATTAATATTTATCTCCAATACCATATTATATACAAAGGCTATCTGTTCCACTATATTTTGGACTTTGTCTAAGAGAGCTACTTTGTACTTAGTAGCTATTCGTAGA
>OU015471.1:25034058-25044058 GCA_907164805.1 Brachyptera putata | reverse complement strand
TGGAATCGAACCCGGGTTTGCAACGTTTTGTAGCGGTTTACTACATCTTGGTCCTCCAGTTCAATCTCACAATTGTTTGGGAAAAATGTAAAAGACTTATCTTCATATGACGTTTTTTTTTCAGGATGCTATGTCATATGACGGCATACAAGCCCAGCTAGATGCCCCCAGCTACCCTCACATTGCTGTACTGGGCGATTCATTGACGTGTGATGGCCGAGTGTATTACCCCGTCATCGAGAATAATGCTATGGATGATGGCGTCACAGCGGAGGAGGCAATACTTCTGGCTTTTGCAATGTACTACATATACTCGGTACAATATCACCCAAAACTAGCCCCGACAATGGAGTTTTTACAAAGGTAAACATAAATTTCAATCTTACAGCTATGTACATCTCACGCTTGTCGAAGAGTTTTTGGCAAGTGCATATATCAAGAGAATTTAAACTTTAAACCTAAAACAAATTTACAATTTAAAAGTAGATAAGCAATTGTTCATGCTGTCTTACATTGAATCCCAACTATTAATTACTCAAAAAACAGTATATTCAGTGAAGTTACCATCAGGGTCCTGATTCTTTGAAATATGTAACTCTGAATACCGGTAGCGGTCCTTTTTTGCATTTATTTGGATGAAGTTTGTACATTACTAGATAAATATTCTATCACGGGTTTTAACAATTGGAAGAAATGCTAACATTCATTTTGTAGAAGTAGCATTTTGAAGTGATCTTGAAAGGAGGACTAGGTCATTTTCTATAAAATTACCATCAGATTTCCTCAATTTTGAAGAAGGCAAGGGTTTTTGTAAATTTCACTCGTCCATTACTTCATCTATCATCCGCTCATTTGTCCCCTGAATAGCTCTAGTAAGCGATGAGACATCACGGATCATAAAAACAACTAATGGAAACTTCAGAGAGCATAATTATGGTGTATGTATAATCTTGGACTTCAACCTTCTCGCGGAGGAAGAGTTTAGCAAGGTTTTCGTTGAACAAATTTCATAGAAATAAATTGTTCCATCACTTACTTGAGTGCTGTTCCATACATATATTTCAAGACACTTATCAATTGATTGCTAACAAATTTCTACCTGTTTTTGTTTCAGACTCATACTGAAGATAGATGACAAGGGGACGAAGGTCAAGAGGGTAAAGGGTGCTCCTCCGACGATAAACTCACGGATATTATCGCTTACTACCAACCTGGCTGCATTCAGGCAGGCTAGGAACATCCCTTTCAGAGTTTAATCCCCCATAGAGTTTTATTCATTTGAAATTTTCCCACGTGCCCCCCCCCCCCCCCCTCTTCCCGCCAAAAAAGGATATAGGCCTATCAATTCAAATTATGAAATTTGTATACAATCCAACGTGCAACCTAACCTCCATTTTCATGTGTTTTCGATTCACTAATGAAGACGGCTAAAGTAGGTACATTCAAAATTATGCAGTTATCTAAAATTATACAATCGTGTCATTCTATGAAACAAAATGGTTCTATTGAAGGCAAAGATAACTGACACTTACTCTTGAGAGGAAAAATAGTCTACTTTTCACCTAAATGAATTCAAAGTAGCAAGCTCATATTTATTTCCAGGGCTGTAAGTTCAGCGTAAAAATATGACAGTGTTTCTGATAAAATTCGTATTCAAGAATGTACTTGTTTAATCAAGTTAAACTTGAATTTTCTCATTGCAGAATTATTTTTGAAGTTACGTTCTCACTTGACCAAACGATGAAGTGATTTTTTTGATTACACTTTAATATGACTTGGACTCAATACTTGATATTTGACTTGATAACACTTTTATATGACTTGGACATATTCACGGTAAACAACGCTGCATTGATTTCTGAAACAGCTACGGTACATTCTGCAACTGTTCAATAACCCTTTGGCTTCGCGTCGCGTAAAACTATTTGAGTCAGGATCATGTTTCCAACGATTATACCGATTATAAGCGGGACAACATGTTTTGTTGAACGCAACCATATTTTCAGTACCATGAGCTGCTACTTTAGACACCCCCCCCCCCTCCCACTCCTCTAAGACCATTATTCATCTGTTGCTCCCAAGAATCGATCATGAATATTACCGATTCAGTCATTTTTAAGTAAATTCAGATAATATTAGGAAGTATTTTTTTCAATTATATAAATATTTACGTTCATTATTTTTCGATGATTGTTGAATGTATATTTCTGATGGTATAGCATGGCCTGCGGTTGCCCTGTATGATAATGTATGATAATGCCCTGTATGATAACTGCTCCTGTATGATCATGTATATATATTTGTGACAATTTCTGTACAGCATAAGATTTAATCAAATAAAATGAACTTATTGTAGCTAAACTTGATACTGCATTTTTCCCCATGGAAGTAGCCTCCAACATCACAGTTTAAGCTTGGCCAGACCTGGCTAATAACTATTGACTTATTATGTACTGGTATACTGATTTAATTTAATTCCTGAATCACTTATTCACTGCTGATTTAATTGTCAACACAGTAGTAATTTTACTTGTGAATTATTTCCAATCTTTTTGCTTTCATGTGCTATCCCAATGGAGCACCAATATATATTGAACCCTATAAGATTTAAGCAGATGGGTTGGTTCTACTTGTGTAATATTAAATATATATAATATATCACATTATATATTAATTGTCAATTGACGGCCATAGTACTTTTTAATTGAAATTACTATCCCAATGAAGCACTAATAAAACATGGACCCCTATAAATATAATATTAAATGGGTTGATTCTACCTAGTCAATGTAGTAGTTATTTCACTGGTGAATTAATAACGACAATACTATTTAGTTGAAATTACTATCCCAATGAAGCACTAATAAAACATGAACCCCTATAAATATAATATTAAATGGGTTGATTATACCTAGTCAATGTAGTAGTTATTTCACTGGTGAATTAATAACGACAATACTACCTTTTAGATGAAATTACTATCCCAATGAAGCACTAATAAAACATGGACCCCTATAAATATAATATCAAATGGGTTGATTTTACCTAGTCAATGTAGTAGTTATTTCACTGGTGAATTATTGACGACAATACTACTTTTTAGTTGAAATTACTATCCCAATGAAGCACTAATAAAACATGGACCCCTATAAATATAATATCAAATGGGTTGATTCTACCTAGTCAATGTAGTAGTAATTTCACCGGTGAATTAATAACGACAATACTACTTTTCAGTTGAAATTACTATCCCAATGAAGCACTAATAAAACACGGACCCTTATAAATATAATATAAAATGGGTTGATTTTACCTAGTCAATGTAGTAGTTATTTCACTGGTGAATTAATAACGACAATACTACTTTTCAGTTGAAATTACTATCCCAATGAGGCACTAATAAAACACGGACCCTTATAAATTTAATATAAAATGGGTTGATTTTACCTAGTCAATGTAGTAGTTATTTCACTGGTGAATTAATAACGACAATACTACTTTTCAGTTGAAATTACTATCCCAATGAAGCACTAATAAAACATGGACCCCTATAAATATAATATCAAATGGGTTGATTCTACCTAGTCAATGTAGTAGTTATTTCACTGGTGAATTAATAACGACAATACTACTTTTCAGTTGAAATTACTATCCCAATGAGGCACTAATAAAACATGGACCCCTATAAATATAATATCAAATGGGTTGATTTTACCTAGTCAATGTAGTAGTTATTTCACTGGTGAATTAATAACGACAATACTACTTTTCAGTTGAAATTACTATCCCAATGAGGCACTAATAAAACACGGACCCCTATAAATATAATATCAAATGGGTTGATTTTACCTAGTCAATGTAGTAGTTATTTCACTGGTGAATTAATAACGACAATACTACTTTTCAGTTGAAATTACTATCCCAATGAAGCACTAATAAAACATGGACCCCTATAAATATAATATCAAATGGGTTGATTTTACCTAGTCAATGTAGTAGTTATTTCACTGGTGAATTAATAACGACAATACTACTTTTCAGTTGAAATTACTATCCCAATGAAGCACTAATAAAACACGGACCCCTATAAATATAATATTAAATGGGTTGATTTTACCTAGTCAATGTAGTAGTTATTTCACTGGTGAATTAATAACGACAATACTACTTTTCAGTTGAAATTACTATCCCAATGAGGCACTAATAAAACATGGACCCCTATAAATATAATATCAAATGGGTTGATTTTACCTAGTCAATGTAGTAGTTATTTCACTGGTGAATTAATAACGACAATACTACTTTTCAGTTGAAATTACTATCCCAATGAGGCACTAATAAAACATGGACCCCTATAAATATAATATCAAATGGGTTGATTTTACCTAGTCAATGTAGTAGTTATTTCACTGGTGAATTATCGACGACAATACTACTTTTTAGTTGAAATTACTATCCCAATGAAGCACTAATAAAACATGGACCCCTATAAATATAATATTAAATGGGTTGATTTCACCTAGTCAATGTAGTAGTTATTTCACTGGTGAATTAATAACGACAATACTACTTTTTAGTTGAAATTACTATCCCAATGAAGCACTAATAAAACACGGACCCTTATAAATTTAATATAAAATGGGTTGATTTTACCTAGTCAATGTAGTAGTTATTTCACTGGTGAATTAATAACGACAATACTACTTTTTAGTTGAAATTACTATCCCAATGAAGCACTAATAAAACACGGACCCTTATAAATTTAATATAAAATGGGTTGATTTTACCTAGTCAATGTAGTAGTTATTTCACTGGTGAATTATTGACGACAATACTACTTTTTAGTTGAAATTACTATCCCAATGAAGCACTAATAAAACATCGACGCTTGTAGATATATCAGTCTAGTGGTTGAATTTACCTATTCAATGTAGTAGTAATTTTACCTGATCCAGTACTAAAGAGAGTACCACATAATACGTGATTTTAGTGGAACATTGTAGCCGTGATATTACTTTGTGAAGGGGTATTCAAAAAATGTAGGTAGTTGTCATTTTAAAGGTACAATGTAGGGCTAAATTCACCACAACTGTTGGATGTCCTGATGCTTCCACCTACAGTACGGGTTTTTTCAAAGGCAAATTTTTTACAGTGTACTTATGATTGAGTGCGTAATTCTAGTTAACCTGGATGAACAATATATTTCGCCGATGACAATAGTAGCAGAGTATCAATTATATTATCCATTTGTTATTTTATACATGTATCATATTATCATTTATGATCGAAATAAGTTGACGTTATGGTCATTTTACGTAACCGATGTAAATTGTTATATTATCAGATTTATTTGTGAATCATTAAGATTATTAAGAGGTGCACAGAACTTCTCCATTATTACATATTAACCATAGTCAATTATAGCAATTAAGTTTTGGTTTAAGGAAGATTTTCTCTTCAGAGAGATAATCTCCTTTGAAAATGGAGAGGATGATGTAACAGTCACCAACTGTTTGTATAATTATAATTATCATAGTACCGTATGTATATTCATTCAATTATTTGTTAGTTTCACTCTTATTCTGCATTTCTCATATTTCATGTTCCCTTAGCTTTGCCTTTTGTCAAAATCATACCTCTTTGCAAGTAGGTCACTGATCGCCTTCAGCCTAGAGTCCTCCCTTCTTAGAGCCAATAGAATAGCCAGGATTTCGCGGGTCTTCTACCCGCGAATCACAACCCTTCTTTTTTTCACTTGTTCATGTTTGTAGTCTTTAACCACCCCCCTTAGAATAGTTTATAAATAAGCGTGCTCTTCAAGCTCACCAAGGAAGTTTTATTTTATTTCTACAAGTGTCTACACGCATCCTCCACGATGTAGCCAAAGAAATTGTAAGTGTTTTCCATTATTATTATTAGGTATTATTATTAGGCTATGTTTTAAGTTAAGTTTAAATTCAAATAAAATAAGGTTAATTTTAATGTTCTCTGTGTATTCCTATTGTTCAACCAACCGCTTCACAGCAAACGAACCCTCTCTCAAACCAGTTCCTTAATATTAGTCTCAGGTTAAACTCCTGAGTGGTGACAGCGATTAAAACAAAGGCCGACTGTTATATTTTTGGTGTTTTCTGAAAGAGCTTGCTTAGGCCTACATCTTATCAAAAAAAGTTGCGAGACGTTCAGAATTGTTGTTTTTTTAGATTTTTAGACTCAAGCGCTTGAATCTGATGGTTTCAATGTTGCTTAACGACCCCATCAACAGCGAAGTTATACGGGGGCTCTTGATGGTTTTTGCATCGACGTCTGTATTTTGACAGCTGTTAGTCAATGTTGTTAGGGAGGGGGTTGTGCTGGAGGGGATGATTTGTCGGTTAGGTTAGTGGGGAAAATTAATGACGTTGTTTAGAGGGGAAGGTGTTGGGGGGTGATATGTCAGTTAGGTTAGTGTAGGAGGTTGATGCCATTGTTGGGGAGGGGGTGATATATCGGTTAGTTCAGTGGGGGGAGGTTGGAAAAAAATCAAATTGGCGTGCTCAGTGTCTCAGAAATTCTACCGGCTACTTACCAAAATATGTAGAAATCACGCCCAATGGCCCTAGGCCTCTTCTGGTAGGTAGGGCATGAATGTAAGGACACAGAAACTAAGCTAGGCATAGGCCTAGGCATTGAGGAAGTAAGTTGACCTAGGACTGGGACTAGTCCTGTACATACGGTGATGATTTAAAACATCACTTTTCTACTGATCGGCATTGATATAATGCTCCTATAGACACTATCGTGCAATTTTGTACCTACATTATAGCTCTACAGTTCATTTACGTTGAAAACGAACGACACAATAATAATTTAGTCGGCCTAGGCATTGAGTAGACCTACCTAGGTCTAGTGGTCTAGGCCATACGACATTTTTCGTTTCCATTACCACATACACCAACCTAACAATAAAACAATTAACATGTCATTATTGTCTTCACACTGACACTTCACACACATCATTCGTCTGACGCGTTCAAATAATGGTTATGCAAATATCTACAACTATGTGGGAAAGTCAGTCAAAATGAACGAATTGCATCATATCAGAAACTTTTTATTGACTGAAATATACAACTTGGAGATAAAAAATATTGAGCAGTTGGTATTACTATGATTTCTTATAAACACGCCCCTTACAAACGAACAATGAGGATAAGTCCCGCCCCATTCTATACATTTGCGGGTATTTCAAAAAGCAACCGAACTCCTGCTTACCTCTAATGTACATGCTGCATATTGCAAACAATTCGTGATAGATGAACTTTCGGTAAGTTTCAACTTTCAACTGAACTTATTCTCCGTTCAGCTGAAGGCTGGAGGAGTGAAAAAATTTCAGAAATAATACATGTAGGCCTATACGTAATATTTTTTAAATAAGTATTACAACCCTCAGTTTCAACAATACTAATAATATTTGTAGAGACCTATGTTGCTAATCTTAAAAATATTTTTGTATAAAAATGAATTGGTGAAATCTTTTGAAATTTCAACTGAGAACGAATAGAGTATTCACAATAATATATACGGAAAATTGAATATTTTCAAGCATTTTTTATGCAATGGGAATCTATTTATGATATATTGAAGATATATTTCAGAACGAATTAGTTATTTCATCTTACATGTATATGCCATCATATTTTGGAATATTTTTATAAATATATCAGACATAATATTACACATATATGCAGATACATTTGCTTCTGATATATTTATAGACGTATTGAGAAATATGAATTGATACATATCTGGAAAACAAAGACAGTGATATATTTCAACACTAATCTAGAAGCAGTTCTGCTTTATATCAATGATATATTTACAAGTTATTTCAAGATGTATTTCAGATCATATTATCTTGAGCTACATTCCGAAAGGTGTTCACTGATCTGTCGGAGATATATATTCGCATATATATCAGAACTAATCTGGTTGAAATGTTGAGAACTATATTTTCAGATATGTTTCAAAACATATCTGGAATTAAATTCCACGATACATTAAGATACTCATCTTGAAGCAGGTGCATGCTATATCTATGACATATTCACAAACTCATTTCAAGATGTATATCAGATCACATCTTGAGCTACATTTCAAAATGTGTTCACCAATTCATCAAAGATATATCTTCCCATATATATCGAACCATATCTGGTAGAGATGCATGAAACTATATTCTCATATATCCAGCTAATCTCATGCAAGTGCAAAAAAGGATGTAGTGGTAGCTGCTCTTGCTACACTGCAGGATTACCTGCACAGCATTGTGCTTATTTGATGGCTGTGAACACTAGATAGGCCTACTATAGAAGTTATCTTGATCAATTATTATTTTTGGGTGGTTAGAGTAGGTCAGGGTGGGTCTCTGTATGTAGCTATCTCCTCATGGTGAGACCTGGAAACTGGTTGTGAGTTTTTATCAACATCAAATGAAAACCAACTTGCTGAACGCTTCAAAATACTGTAAAACTAATTATATTACATAATCTAATGACCTTTGGTGACCTTGAATGACCTCGAAATAACTTGTGTTCTCTTTTGTTCTATCATAGAATATAATATAAATATATTTTAGTTTTCACGAATCAAGTGGATAGCTATTTTCAATTGGACTAAAAATAATTATTTTATTGAGTCCAAAAATTGATTTTATATTCATACGGTTGACCCCACGAAGCGAATGATATAATAATATCGCTTTATTATGTCATTAGTTGAACGTTAAGGAGCATGTGCATCATTTTCTCTCGAAAACTAATGAAAAAAAAAACAAAAAAAAACAACGTATTTTTCACATTTTTGACCTTAATTTGACGTATTTTATCAAATATACATAATGTTTTCGGAAAATTTCCACATAAAATTGTCTATGTATTAGCTATGACTATCAATAACGTAACGGGATAAGCAACTTGATCATTTCCTTTCGCACCATGCGGGAATCAAAGGGATGCCGTCATACTCAATTTTACCCAATTTACTGGTAGTATTATATATTGATTCATAAAAGTAATACGTGTAATGCACTCTGTGAATCCAGCTCTTCCCAACTGTATTAAGCAACGTTGGAATACGTTTCATTTGAATTAGCCAATCTAAATTTTAAATACGTGTGTAAAAGCATTGGACCCCTAGTCAAGAGCCATACTGCCACATTTACCAATTGATAACTGGATAATTACTTGACATCTACGAGAAAGAACAGAAACAATGCAAATACTCAACTATGTACTATACATTGAAATACGAACCGAATGCGTACGTTTTGAATTGAAATTGCGAATCTCAAAAATGTACACTTCAGCGCGTCACATTTTTTGCTTCCATCATGGTGAGAAGACGTCCAATGTTGAAAGTATATAAATTACGCCATGTTGCTTATCCCGTTACGTTATTGGTAGTCATAGGTATTAGTGAGTTACTAAATGAGATACAAAAAAGTGAAAAAAAATATAACAATTACCCCTCCCCCCATATTATCTTTTTTTCAACGCCACTGAATATTTCAGCCCTCAGGGGCACAATCTCGCTTGATATCATAGCCAAATAATTTTTAAATAATTGAATGTACATCTCTACCAAATTTCACGCTTTAATCACTGAATGCGAGATTCTTAAGCTTAGCCGCTTAACTATGAAGTCCCTCGCACGGACAGCCCGTCTCTCAGTAGGCCTGCAATAGCTGCGGTCTCAGGACGGCCAGGCGGAATATAATGAAGTCTCTCGCACGAACAGCCTGTCTCTCAGTAGGCCTGCAATAGCCTCGGTCTTGAGACGGCCAGGCGGAATATAATGAAGTCCCTCGCACGGACAGCCCGTCTCTCAGTAGGCCTGCAATAGCCTCGGTCTTGGGACGGCCAGGCGGAATATAATGAAGTCCCTCGCACGGACAGCCCGTCTCTCAGTAGGCCTGCAATAGCCTCGGTCTTAGGATGGCCAGGCGGAATATAATGAAGTC
>OU015471.1:25000650-25033559 GCA_907164805.1 Brachyptera putata | reverse complement strand
TCCAAGCGAGTGTTCCATCCGCAGATCACTCTTCCTGGCTTCCATTACCATTTTAAGCGGATTTCTTATCCCGCAATCGACCTTTCCCCGCTTCCATGGACCTTGGGCGAGATTTTTTATCCCGCCCAACTCTTCCTCCTTCTATGGTACCTTCAAACAATGTTCATCCTGAGATCTACTCTTCCCCCTAACATGGTCCCTTTAACGAATGTTTTCCCGCGATCTACTCTTTTACGCTTCCATGGTAACTGAAGCGAGATGTTTTATCCGCAGTCAAAATCTTCTCCCTTTCCGGCCCCCTTTAAGCGAATGTCTTACTGCAATCACCTTTCCCGTTCCATGTACCTTTAAGCAGGATGTTTTATCCTGAGACAAAAAATCTCCCCCGCTTTTTTGTACCATTGGAGCAAGATGTTTTTTCCTGAATCCCTCCCCCCCGCTTCCCTGGGACCATTAATTCCGTCCCGAAAAGAGGCTATTTCGGGCCCACTGGGCCGGGGGTGTTCGTGCGAGAACCCCTCTTTATTCCGCCTGGCCGCCTTAACCGAGGCATTGCGGCCTACTGGAGACAGGCTGTTCGTGGGGAGGGACTTTTTTATTTTTCCCCCTGGCCGTCCTAACCGAGCTATTGCAGGCCACTGGAAAGGCTGTTTGCGGGGGACTTTATATATTCCGCCCGGGGGTCCTGAACCGAGCTATTGCGGTCCCTAGGACAGGCTGTTCTCGAGGACCTCATTAATTCCGCCTGGGCCCTCCCAAAACCGAGGGTATTTCGCCTAATGGGGGAAAAGCTTTCGTGCGGGCTTCTTATATTTTCCCCCTGGCTCCCAAACCGAGGCTATTGCAGGCCCGATTGGAACAGGCGTTCGTGCGAGGACTTTTATTTTTCCGCCTGGCCCCTGAGACCGAGGCTATTTCAGGCCTAAAGGGGACAGCTGTTCGTGCGAAGACTTCATTTTTTCCGCCTGCCGCCCCAAAACCGGGTATTGCAGGCCGATGGGGGACACGTTCGTGCGATGCCCATTATTTCCGCTTGGGCCCTCCAAACCCAGGCTATTCAGGCCACTGGGGGACAGGCTGTTCGGCGAGGGGCTTCATATAATCCCCTGGCCGCTCAAAACCGAGGCTATCGCAGGCCCACTGAAGCGGCTTTTGTGCAGGACGCATTATTTCCCCCTGGCCCCTTTTGACCGAGGTTTTTGCAGGCCTCTGGGGAAAAGGGGCCCTTCGGCGAGGGGCCCCCATTATATTCCGCCTGGCTCCTAGACCGAGACTATTGCAGGCCTTTAAACAGGCTTTCGTGCGGGGCTGCATTATATTTCCCCCTGGCCCCTCTCAAGACCAGGGTATTGCAGGGCCACTGAAACGGGGTTTTTGCGAGGGGGGTTTATTATACCGCCTGCCGCCAAAACCCCGGGCTATCGCGGCCCCACTGGGAAAAGGTGTTCGGCGAGGACCTCTTTTTAATCCGCCTGGCCGTCCTGAACCGAGGGTATTGCGGCCCCCCTGAGAACGGGCTTTCGTTGCGAGGGACTGCATTTATTTCGCCCGCCGTCTTAAGACCGGGCTATCGCAGGCCTACGGGGGGACAGGCCCTTCGTGGAGGGCCTCATTAATTCCCCCTGGGCCCTCCTGGGGCCGAGGCTATTTCAGGCCTACTGGAAAACAGGCGTTGGCGAGGCTCATTTATTCCCCCTGGCCGTCTCAAACCCAGGGTTGCAGGCCACGAGAGACAGGGTGTTCGTCGAGGGGCTTCTCATATTTCCCCCTGGGTTCCTGAACCGAGGGTATTCGGCCACGGAGACAGGCGTTTGCGGGCTTCATTTATTTCCCCTCCGTCCCGAACCGAGGCTATTCAGGCCTACTGGGGAAAGGGTTTCGTGCGGGGACCTCATTTTATTTCCCCCTGGGCCTCCCCAAGACCGAGGGGTTTTTGGCCTACTGGAACAGGCTGTTCGGCAGGGACTTCATTTATTCCGCCTGGGCCTCCAAGACCGAGGCTTTTCAGGGCCCACTGAGAGGGTTTCGGCAGGGACTTCTTATTCCGCCTGGCCTCCCAAACCGAGGGTATTGCAGGCCTCTGGGGACAAAGTTCGTGCGGGGGACTTCTTATATTCCGCCTGGGTGCCCCGAGACCGAGGCTATTTCAGGCCTCTGGGAGACAGCTTTATGCGAGGTACTTTATTTTTTCCCCTGGCCGTCCTAAGACCGAGGCTATTGCAGGCCACTGGGGAAAAGGCTGTTCGTGCAGTGCCTCATTTTATTCCGCTGCCGTCCCAAGACCGGGCTATTGCGGCCCCTGGGGAAAAGCTGTTTTTGCCGGGGGCTCATTATAATCCGCCTGGCCGCCAAGACCCAGGCTATTGCAGGCCTACTAGGGGACGGCTGTTTTTGCGAGGGACTCCATTAAAATTTCCCCCTGCCTCCTAAACCGAGCTATTTGGGCCAATGAGACAGGCTTTTCGTGGGGAGGGACCCATTATATTCCGCCTGGGCCCTCCTAAACCAGCTATGCGGGCCACTGGGAAAGGCTGTTCGTCGGGACTTCTTTATTCCGCCCGGGCCCTCTCAGACCGAGGCTATTGCGGCCTCTGGGGACAGGCTTTCGTTGGGGAGGACTTTTAAATTCCGCCGGCCTCCAAAACCGAGGCTATTGTGCGAGGGCTCCTTATATTCCGCCTGGCCGTCCTAAGACCGGGCTATTCGGGCCCACGGGAGACGGCTGTCGTGCGAGGGCTTCATTATATTTCGCCTGGGCCCCTCAAACCGAGGCTTTTCGGCCCCAATGGAGACAGGCTGTTCGTGCAAGGGGCTTTTTATATTCCGCCCGGGCCCTCCAAGACCGAGGCTTTTGAAGGGCCCACTGAGGACGGCTTTCTGCGAGAAATTTATTTTTATTCCCTTCCGTCCAAAACCGTGCTTTTTCAGGCCTCTGGGGGCAGGCTGTTCTGCAGGGACTTCATTATTCCGCCCGCCCCCTAAGACCGAGGGTTTTAAACCTACCGGGGACAGCTGTTCGTGCAGGGCTTCATTAATTCCGCCTGGCCGTCCCAAACCGGGCTATCGCGGCCTACTGGAGCAGGGTGTTCGTCGAGGGACCTCATTATTTTCCGCCTTTCCGTCCCGAAACCCAGGCCTGCGGCCTACTGGGAACGGCTGTTTGTGCGAGGGACTCATTTATTCCGCCCGGCCGCTCAAAACCGTGGCTATGCGCCCCAAAAAGGACAGGCTTTCGGCAGGACCTCCCTTATATTTTCCCCCGGGCCCCCTCAAAACCCAGGGGTATTGTAGCCTACGGGAACAGGCTGTTCGTCGAGGGCTTCATTTATTCCCCCGCCGTCCTGAACCCCAGGCATTCCCTACTGAAGACGGCTGTTCGTGCGAGGGACTTCATTATATTCCGCCTGGCCGTCTCAAGACCGTGGCTATTGCGGCCTTGGGAACAGGTGTTGGGGCAAACTTTTTATATTCCCCCTGGCCTTCTAAAAACCCGGGGTATTGAGGGCCTACTAGGAGAAGGGCGTTCGTGCAGGGGCTTCATTTTTTCCGCCGGGCCCCCAAAGCCCAGGGCCTTGAAACCCACTGGGGGACAGGCTTTTCCTTTCAGGGACTTTTTATATTCCGCCTGGGCCTCCTAAGACCAGGCTATTGCAGGCCCCCCGAGAAAAAGGCTGTTCGGGGTACCCCATTAATTCCGCCTGCCGTCCAAGACCCAGGTACGCAGGCCTACTGGAAAGGGCTGTTTGTCGGAGACTTCTTATTTCCGACGGCCGCCTAAACCGGGTTATTGCGGCCACTGGACAGCGTTCGTGCGAATTCATTTAAATTTGCCGGCGCTCAAAACCGAGGCTATTGCGCCCATAAGAACAGGGTGTTTGTGCAGGGACCCTTTTTATTCCGCCTGGGGTCCTAAAACCGAGGCTATTGCGGCCCTGGGAGACGGCTTTCTGCGAGGGGCTTTATTAATTCCCCCTGCCGCCTAAAAACCCGAGGGTATTGCAAAACCCACTGGGGGAACGGGTGTTCGTGCGAGGGCTTCATTATTCCGCCGGCCGTCCCCAAACCGAGGCTATCGCAGGGCCCACGGGGAGACAGGCTGTTTTGGCGAGGGACCTCATTTTGATCCGCCTGGCCGTCCTAGACCGAGGCCATTGCGGGCCCACGAGGGCAGGCTGTTCGTGCGAGGGACTGCATTTATTTCGCCTGGGCCCTCTAAGACCGGGGTATTTTCAGGCCTACTGGGGAAAAAGGGCCCTTCGTGGGGAGGGACCTCATTATTTCCGCCTGGGCCCTCCCCAAACCCGGGTATTTCAGGCCACTGGGGAAAAGGGTGTTGTGCGAGGAGTTTTATTATATTCCGCCGGGCTCTCAAGACCGGGCTATTCAGGGCCCAATGGGAGACAGGCTGGTTCGGCGAAGGCCTTTTATTTTTCCGCCTGGCCCCCTAAGACCAGGCTATCGAAGGCCTACAGAACAGGGTGTTTGCGAGGGGCTTCATTTTAATTCCCCCTGCCCTCCTAACCGTGACATTGCAGCCCCACTGGGAACAGGGGTTCGTGCGAGGGACTTCATTATATTCCGCCTGCCGTCTCAAGACCGAGGCTATTGCAGGCCCACTGGAGACAGGCTGTTCGTGCGAGGGACCTCTTATATTTCCCCCTGGGCCCTCCTAAACCGAGGCATTCAAAAATACCGGGAGACAGGCTGTTTTTTGCGAGGGGGTTCTTAAATTCCGCCCGGCCGTCTAAACCGAGGGTATCGCAGGGGCCACTGGGGACAGGGTGTTCGTGCAGGGACCTCTTTTATTCCGCCTTGCCGTCCTGAGACCGAGCTTCTGCAGGCCTACGGGGGGACAGGCTGTTCGGCAGGGACTTTATTATAATTTCCCCTGGCCCTCTCAAACCGGGCTTTTCAGGCCTAAAAAAGACAGGGTGTTCGTGCGAGGGCCCCCATTATATTCCGCCGCCTTCAAAACCGAGGCTATTGTGGGGCCCACTGGGGAAACGGGCTGTTCGTGGGGGACTTCATTATTTCCCCTGGCCGCCTGAACCGAGGGCCCTACGGCCTACTGAGAGACGACTGTTTTTGTGCAGGCTTATTATTTTTTTCCCCCTGGCCGCTAAAAACAGGCTTTGTGGCCTACAGACGGGCTTTCGTCGGGGCTTCATTGATTCCGCCTGGCCGTCCCCAGACCGAGGCTATTGCAGGCCTACTGGGAGACAGGCTGTTCGTGCGAGGGACTTTATTATATTCCGCCTGGCCGTCCTGAGACCGAGGCTATTGCAGGCCTAATGGGAGACAGGCTGTTCGTGCGAAGGACTTCATTATATTTCGCCTGGCGTCCTAAGACCGAGGCTATCGAGGCCTGACTGGAGACAGGCTGTTCATCGAGCGAGGGTACTTCATTATATTCCGCCTGGCCGTCCTAAGACTGAGGCCATTGCAGGCCTACTGGAAGACAGGCTGTTCGTGCGAGGGACTTCATCATATTCCGCCTGGCCGTCCTAAGACTGAGGCCATTGCAGGCCTACTGGGAGACAGGCTGTTCGTGCGAGGGACTATTTATTCCGCCTGGCCGTTTAAGACCGAGGCTATTGCAAACCTACGGGGAGACAGGCTGTTCGTGCGAGGGGCTTCATATTAATTCCGCCTGGCCGTCCTAAAAAACCCAGTATCGCGGCCTACTGGGAACAGGCTTTTTGTGCAGGGGCCTCATTTATTCCGCCTTGCCGTCCTAACCGAGTTTCGCAGGGCCCACTGGAGAAGGGTTTTTGTGCGAGGGACCTCATTAATTCCGCCTGGCCGCCTAACCGGGTATTGCAAAAATACCGGGAGACACGTTCGTGCGGGGGCTTCATTAAAATTCCCCCTGGCCGTCCTAAACCGGGCATCGCAGGGTACGGGGGAAAAGGCTGTTCGTGCAGGGACCTCATTATATTCCCCTTTCCGTCCCGGACCGGGCTTCTGCAGCCTACTGGGAGCAGGCGTTCGTGCGAGGGGGCTGCATTTATTCCGCCCGGCGTCTCAAGACCGGGGGTATTGCGGCCTAAAAAAACAGGCTTTCGTGCGAGGGACCTCATTATATTTCCGCCTGGGCCCTCTAAACCGGGCATTGTGGGCCCACTGGGAGACGGGTGTTCGTGCGAGGGCTTCATTATTTCCCCCTGGGCCCCCGAGCCAGGGTATATCAGGCCTCTGGACGGCTGTTCTGCAGGGACTTCATTATTCCGCCTGGCCGCCTCAAAAACGGATTTGTGGGGCCACTGGGAGACGGGGGTGTCGTGGGGAGGGGTTCTTTTAATTCCCCCGCCGTCCCAAGGCCGAGGGATTGCAGGGCCTACTGGGAGCAGGCTGTTCGTGCGAGGGGGCTTTTTATATTCCGCCCCGGGCCCTCCCAACGAGGCCCATTGCTGGGCCCACTGTGAACATCTGTTCGTGCAGGGACTTCATTATTTCCCCCTGGCCTTCCTGAACCCAGGGTATTGAAGGGCCCACTAGGGGCAGGGGTTCGTCAGGGACTTCATTTTTTTCCCCCCTGGCCTCCAAAGACCGAGCCATTGGGGGCCCACTGGGAACGGCTGTCCTCGAGGGGCTTTATTTTTCCGCCTGGGGCCCTCCTAAACCAGGGGTTTGGGGGCCCCGAAAACACTGTTCGAGCGAGGGCCCCTTATATTCCCCCTGGGCCCTCCCAAGACCGGGCTATCGCGGGGGTACTGTGAACGGGGGTTTTTGTGCGAGGCTTCATTATTTCCGCCTGGCCCTCCCCGAACCGAGGCTATTCTGGCCTATGAGAGACAGGCGTTCGTGCAAAGGGCCTCATTTTATTCCCCTGCCCTCAAACCCAGGGTATTGCCGCCCCTAAGAACGGGTTTCGTGCGAGGGGTTTCCCTTTTATTTCGCCTGGCCGTCCTAAGACCGAGGCTATTGCAGGCCTACTGGGAGACAGGCTGTTCGTGCGAGGGACTTCATTATATTCCGCCTGGCGTCCTAAGACCGAGGCTATTGCAGGCCTACTGGGGGACAGGCTGTTCGTGCGAGGGACTTCATTATATTCCGCCTGGCGTTCCTAAGACCGAGGCTATTGCAGGCCCACTGGGAGAACGGCTGTTCCGTGCGAGGGACTTTTATTTTATTTTCCCACTGGGCCCCTAAAAACCGGGCTATTTAGGCCCCCGGGAGACAGCCGTTCGTGCGAGGGCTTCATTATATTCCCCGGCCTCCCCGGGCCGGGCTTTTGCAGGCCCATGGGGAGCGGGGTGTTCGTGCGAGGACTTCATCATTTTCCGCTTGGCCGTCCCAAACCGGGGCTATTGCACCCCTGAAAACAGCATTCGAGCGAGGGACCCATTTTTTTTCCCTGGCCGCCTAAGACCGAGGGTATCGCAGGCCACGTGAGCGGGCTTTTGTGCGAGAGACTTCATTAATTTTCCACTGGCCCTCCTTGACCGGGTTTTGCGGCCTACTGGGGGACAGGTTTCGTGCAGGGGCCCCATTATATTTCCCCCTGGGGCCCTTCCCAAAACCGAGTATTCAGGCCCACTAAGAGACAGGGGTGTTTTGTGCGAGGGGCCCCATTTTTTCCCCTGGCCGTCCTAAGACCGAGGCTATTGCGGCCTAATGGAGACAGGCTGTCCCCTTAGGGACTTCTTATATTTTGACTGGCCTCCAACCGGGCTATTTCAGGGCCCACTGGAGCAGGCCGTTCGTGCGAGGGACTTCATTTTTTTCCCGCGCTTTTGCAGGCCTACGGGGGACGGTGTTCGGCAGGGACTTCAATTTATTTTTCCCCCTGGCCGTCCCAAAACCAGGGCTATTTCAGGGCCCCCCGAGAAACAGCGTTCTTGCGAGGGACCTCTTTTATTTCCCCCTGGCCCTCCAAAACCGGGTATTGCGCCCACTGGGGGACGGGGGGTCCGGGGAGGGGCTGCATTATTTCCGCTGGGCGTCCTAAACCGAGGGTATTCGGGGCCCCCTGGGAACAGGTTTCTGCAGGGGGTTTATTATTTCCGCCTGGCCGTCCGAGACCGAGCTATTGCAGGCCTACTGGGAGACAGGATGTTCGTGCGAGGGACTTCTTTATTCCGCCTGGGCCCTCCCAAACCGAGGCTTTTGCAGGCTTGGGAGACAGGGCCCTTCGTGCGGGGACTTCATTATATTCCGCCAGGGTTTTGCAGGCCTACTGGGAGACGGCTGTTCGTGCAAGGGACTTCAATTTTTCCGCCCCCGGCCTAAACCAGGGGTATTGCAGGCCCCCCCGAAAACGGGCTTTCTTGCATACCTTTTTTTTCCGCCTGGCCGTCCTAAGACCGAGGGTATATCAGGCCCACTGGAAACGGCTGTTCGGCGGGGGCCTCATTATATTCCCCTGGGGTCCTGAGACCGAGGCTATTGCAGGCCCCCTGAGAAACAGGCTGTTCTTGAGCGAGGTACCATCATTATAGTCCGTATAGCCTTCCTAAGACCGAGGCTATTGCAGGCCTACTGAGAACGGGGGTCCGTGCAGGGACGCTTATAATTCCGCCTGGGGTCCAAGACCGAGGGTATTGCGGCCCCCTGAGAAACAGGGTTTTTTTTGCGAGGGGCCTCATTAATTTTCCCCCTGGGCCCTCCTAAACCGAGCATGGCAGGGCCCCTTTAGCGGGCTGTCCGTGCGAGGACTGCATTTATTCCCCTGGCGTCCTAAGACCGAGGCTATTGCGGCCACGGGAGACACCGTTCGTCGAGGGACTTTCTTTTATTCCCCCTGACCGCTCAAGACCGGGCTATATCAGGCCTCTGAAGACAGGGTGTCCTGCGAGGGGCCTCTTATATTCCGCCTGGGGGCCTAGACCGAGGTATTTCAGTCTACTGGGAGACAGGGGTTCGTCGAGGGGCTTATTATATTCCGCTGGCCGTCCTAAGACCGAGGGTTTTTGCGGCCTCCGGAAAACAGGCCGTTTCGGGGGGACTTTATTTTATTTCCCCCTGCCCTCCCCCAAACCGAGGTTTTTCAGGCCTACTGGGGGGGCAGGTGTTTTGGCGAGGGACTTCAATTTATTCCGCCTGGCCGTCCTAAGACCAGGGCTATTGCAGGCCCCCTGAGAAACAGGCTGTTCTTGCGAGGTACCTCATTATATTCCGCCTGGCCGTCCTAAGACCGAGGCTATTGCAGGCCTACTGGGAGACAGGCTGTTCGTGCGGGGAACTTCATTATATTCCGCCTGGCCGTCCCAAGACCGAGGCTATTGCAGGCCCACTGAGAGACAGGCTGTTCGTGCGAGGACCTCTTATTCGCCTGGCCGTATGAGACCAGGCATTTCAGGCCTACTGAGAACAGGCTTTTCGTGGGGAGGGTTTTCCTTATTTTCCCCCGGGCTCCTAAGACCAGGCTATTCAGGGCCCCGGGGGACGGGGTTCCGGGAGGGCTGCTTATATTCGGCCTGGGGTCCCAAACCGGGGGTTTGCAGGCCTTTTGGGAGACGGCTTTTTGTGCGGAGCTTCATTATATTTCCCCCTGCCTCTCAAACCGAGGGTTTGTGGGCCTATGGAGACGGGGGTTCGTGCGAGGAATCATTATATTCCCCCTGCCGTCCCAACCCCGGGGTATTCGGCCACTGGGAACGGGTGTTTGTGGGAAGGGCCTCATTAATTCCGCCTGGGCCCTCTCAAAACCGAGCTATTGCAGGCCCCTAAGAACGGGTGTTCTGCGAGGGTTTTTCCCTTATATTCCCGCCTGCCGTCCCAGACCGAGGCTTTATCACCTCTGAAGCAGGCGTTCGTGCGAGGGGCTTCTTAATTTTCCCCCTGGCCGTCTCAAACCGAGGCTATTGTGGGGCCCACTGGGAACGGGGTTTTTCGTGGAGGGACTTTATTAATTCCGCCTGGCCGTCCCCAAAACCGAGGCTATTCAGGCTTTCTGGGGGACAGGGTGTTCGGCGAGGGACTTCATTTTATTCCCCCCGCCGTTTCCCAACCGAGGCATTGCTGGGCCCACTTTTGCAGGGTTTTCGTGCAGGGACTTCTTAATTCCGCCCCGCCTTCCCAAACCGGGCTATTAAAGGGCCTACTGGAAGACAGGCTGTTTCGATGCAAGGGACCTCATCATATTCCGCCTGGCCGTCTCAAGACCGAGGCTATTGCAGGCCTCACTGAGAGACAGGCTGTTCGTGCGAGGGTTTCCATTTTTATTCCGCCGGGCCTCCTGAACCGACTTTATCGGCCTCTGAAACGGCTGTTCGGGGCGGGGACCTCATTTTAAATTTCCCCCTGGCCTCTCAGACCGAGGCTATTGTGGGCCTACTGGGGAAAAAGGCTGTTCGTGCAGGGCTTTTTTTTTCCCCCCTGGGCCCTCCAGACCGAGGGCCCTATCAGGCCTACGAGAACGACGTTTCTGCGAGGGACTTCATTATTTTCCCCCGGCCGCCAAGAACGAGGCTTTTTGGGGGCCTCTGGGGGACGGCTGTCGTGCGAGGGCCATTAATTCCCCCTGGCCGTCCCTACCCGAGGCTTTGCAGGGCCCACGGGAGCAGGGGTGTTCGTGCGAGGGACTTTATTATTCCGCCCGGGCCCCCAAAACCGGGCTATTGCAGGCCCAATGGGGGCAGGCTTTCGTCGAAGGACTTTTATTATATTCCGCCTGGCCCTCCTAAACCGACACGAAAGGGCCCACTGAAACAGGGTGTTCATGCGAGGGACTCATTATATTCCCCCTGGCCCTCCTAAAACCGTGACTATTGCGGCCTCTGGGAGACCTGTTCTGCGAGGGGCTTCATTAATTTTCCCCCTGGCCGCCCCCAACAGAGGCTTTGCAGGGCCCCTGGGGAAAAGCTTTTCGTCGAGGGGCCTCATTAATTCCCCCTGGCCGTTTTTAAGACCGGGCTATTGCAAAACCCACGGGGGAACTGTTCGGCGAGGGGCTTCATTGAAATTCCCCTGGCCTCCTAAGACCGAGGGTATCGCGGCCACTGGGAACAGGCTGTTTGTGCGAGGGACCTCTTTTATTCCGCCTTGCCGTCCTGAACCGAGGTTTCTGCGCCTACGGGAACAGGTGTTGTGCGAGGACCTCATTTATTCCGCCTGGCCGCCAAACCGGGCTATTTCAACCCACCGGAACAGGGTTTCTGCGGGGGTTCTTAAAACCCCCTGGCCCCCCCTAAGACCCAGGCATCGCAGCTCTGGGGGCGGCTGTTCGGCGAGGGACCTCTTATTTCCGCCCTTTCCTCCTGAGCCGAGGCTTTTGCAGGCCTACGGGAACAGCTGTTCGTCGAGGGCTGCATTATATTCCGCCTGGCCGCTAGCCCCGGCTATTGGGCCTAATAAAGACGGGTGTTCGTGCGAGGGGCCTCATTTTATTCCGCCTGGCCCTCTCAAAACCGAGGCATTGTGGGCCCATGGGAACGGCTGTTTTGTGCGAGGGGTTCATTATATTCCGCCTGGCCGTCCTGAACCGAGGGTATACAGGCCTCGAGAGCAGGGTGTTCGGCGAGGGCTTCATTTACCGCCTGCCGTTCAGAAAAGAGACTATTGTGGGGCCCCTGGGGGACGGGCTGTTCGTCGAGGGACTTTTATTATTTCCGCCTGGCCCTTTTCCCAAAGGGCCCAGGCTTTTGCGGGCCCACTGGGAGACAGGCTTTCGTGCGGGGCTTGTTATTTCCCCCCGGGCCCTCCCGAACCGGGCTATTCTGGCCTACGTGAGACATCCCGTTCGTGCGAGGGGTTTATTTTTCCGCCTGGCCTTCCTGAGACCGGGCTATTGAAGGCCTACTAGGACCCGGGTGTTTGTGCGAGGATTCATTATATTCCGCCTCGCCAAAAACCGAGGCCCCTTGGGGGGCCCACTGGGGGGCAGGCGTCCCGGGGAGGACTTCATTTTAAATTCCCCCGGCCGTCCTAACCAGGGGTATTGCGGGGGCCCCGAGAAACAGGCTGTTTGACGAGGTACCCCCTTTATTTCCGCCGGGCCCTCCAAGACCGAGGCTATCGCGGCCTACTGTGAAAGGGGTGTTTGGCGAAGACTTCTTATTTCCGCCGGGCCCTCCCGAGACCCAGTATTTCTGGCCACTGAGAGACAGGTGTTCGTGCAAGGGCCTCATTAATTCCCCTGGGCCGCCAAGCCGGGCTATGCGGCCACTAAAGACGGGTGTTCGTGCGAGGGGTTTTCCCTTATATTTCGCCTGGCCGTCCTAACCGAGGGCCCTTGCAGGGCCCACTGGGGGCCGGCTGTTCGTGGAGGGACTTCTTATATTCCGCCTGGGCTCCCCAAGACCGAGGCTTTTGCAGCCTACTGGGGGAACGGCTGTTCGTCGAGGGGCTTCATTATATTCCGCCCGGGCTCCTAAGCCGAGCATTGGGCCCACTAAAAACGGGTTGTCCTCAGGGATTCATTATATTCCGAGGCCTCCTAAAACCCAGGGTATTGCGGGCCCCCTTGGGGGGCCGTTTTGTGCAGGACTTCATTATATTTCCCCCTGGCCGTCCCGGCCGAGCTTTGCAGGGCCCACTGGGACAGGCTGTTTTTGGGGGAGGACTTTTAAAATTTATTCCCCTTGGCCGTCCCAAGACCAACTATTTCAGGGCCCCCCAGAAAAAAGCAGTTTGACGAGGGCCTCTTTTAATTTTCCCCTGGCCTCCTAAACCGGGCTATCGCAGGGCCCACTGTGGCGGGTGTTCGTGCAGAGACTTTATTATTTCCCGGGCCCTCCTTAGCCAGGTTATTGCAGGGCCCACTGAGACAGGCTGTTTTGGCAGGACCCCCATTATATTCCGCCCGCCGTCTCAGACCGAGGGATTGCAGGCCCACTAAGAGACAGCTTTCGGCGAGGGCCTCATTATTTCCGCCTGGCCGTCCTAAGACCGAGCTAGCGGCCTAATGGGGGACGGGTGTCCGGGAGGGACTTCTTAATCCGACTGGCCATCCTAAGACGAGGGTATTGCAAAGGCCTTGGGAACAGGCCCTTCGTGCAGGGACTTCATTTTATTTCCCCCAGGCTTTTGCGGCCTACTGGGGGACAGGGTGTTTGGTGCAAGGGGTTCAATTTATTCCGCCGGCCGTCCTAAACCAGGCTATTGCGGCCCCCTGAGAAAAAGGGTGTTCTTGCGAGGTCCCTCTTATTTTCCCCCTGGGCCCCCAAACCCAGGGTATTGCAGCCCCCCTGGGAGACGGGGGGTTTCCTGCGAGGGACTGCATTATATTTCCCCCTGGGGGTCCTAAACCGGGCTATTCTGGCCTCCTGGGGGACAGGCTGTTCGTGCGGGGCTTTATTAATTTTCCCCCTGGCCGCCGAACCGGGGTATTGCGGGCCCACTGGGGGACAGTTTTTTTTTTGCGAGGGACTTCTTTAAATTTCCCCCTGGCCGTCCCCAAACCGAGGCTTTTGCGGCCTACTGGGGGACAGGGTGTCCGGCGAGGGGTTTTCCCTTATATTCCGCCTGGCCCTCCTAAGACCGAGGGTAATCAGGCCCCCTGAAGGGCAGGCTTTCGTCAGGACCTCATTATTTCCCCCTGGGCGTCCGAACCGAGGCTATTGCGGGCCCCCCGGGAAAAAGGCTGTTCTTGCGGGTACCTCTTATATCCGTTTGGGCCTTCCCAAAACCGAGGCTATTGCGGCCACTGAAGGGGGCTTCCGTCGAGGGACTGCATTATTTTTCCCTGGGGGTCCTAAGACCGGGCATTGCGGCCCCCTGGGAAAAAGGCTGTTCTTTCGAGGTCCTCATTTATTCCCCTGGCCCCCTAAACCCAGGCTATCAGGCCCTGGGAACGGGGGTCCGTGCGAGGGACGCTTATATTCCGCCTGGGCGTCCTAAACCGAGCTTTTGCAGGCCTACTGGAACGCCGTTCGTGCGAGGGGCTTCATTTATTCCCCCTGACCGCTCAGCCGGGCTTTCACCTCTGAGAGACGGCGTCCGTGCGAGGACCTCATTATATTCCCCTGGGCGCCTGAACCAGGTTTGCAGGTCACTGGGGGAAAAGGCGTTTCGTGCGAGGGGGCTTTTTTATTTCCGGGCCCGGCCTCCTAAGCCGGGTTATTGCAGGCCACGGGAAAACAGGCCGTTTGTGCGAGGGACTTATTAAAATTCCGCCTTGCCGTCCCAAACCGAGGCTTTTGCAGGCCTCTGGAGAAGGCGTTCGGGCGAGGGGCTTCAATTTATTCCCCCTGGGCCCCCCAAGACCAGGGCTATTCAGCCCCCTGAAACGGGTGTTCTTGCAGGTACCTCTCATTTCCGCCTGGCCCTCCTAAACCGAGCATTGCAGGCCACTGGGGGACAGGCTGTTCGTGCGGGGTTCTCAATTCCGCCGGCCCTCCCCAAAACCCAGCTTTGCAGGCCCATTAGAACAGGCTTTCGTGCGAGGGCCTCTTATATTTCGCCTCCTACGAGACCGAGGCTTTGCGGCCTACGGAGACGGCTGTTTGTCGAGGGGTTTCCCCTTTTTTCCGCCCGGCATCCAAGACCGAGCTATTGCAGGCCTACTGGGAACGGGGTGTCCGTGCGAGGGACTGCTTATTTGGGCCCGGGCGCCTAAACCGAGGGTTTGAGGCCTTCTGGGGGACAGGCTGTTTGTGCGAGGGGGCTCATTTTATTCCCCCTGGCCCTCTCAAGACCGACTATTGGGGCCTACGGGAGACGGGCGTTCGTGCGAGGGGCTTCATTATATTCCCCCGGGCCCTCCCAAAGCGGCTATTTGCAGGGCCCACTGGGAGCAGGCTGTTCGGCAAGGGGCCTATTAATTCCCCTGGCCCCTCTAAGACCACTATTGCGGGCCCCCTAAAACGGGGGGTTCGTGCAGGGTTTCCCTTTATTCCGCCTGGGCCCCCTGAACCGAGGCTTTATCAGGCCTCGAAGCAGGCTGTTTGTGCAGGGCTTCATTAATTTTCCCCCTGGCCGTCTCAAGACCCCTATGTGGGCCACTGGGAACGGGGGTTCTCGAGGGGCTTTTATTATTTCCGCCCCGGCCGTCCCCTTACCCAGGCTATTTTAGGTTACTGGGGGACAGGTTTCGTCGAGGCTTCATTATATTCCCCCCCGGCCGTTCCGAGACCCAGGCTATTGCGGGCCCACTGGGAGAAGGGTGTTTTGGCGAGGGGTTCTTTAAATTCCCCCCCTGGCCTTCCCAAAACCGGGCTATTAAAGGCCTACTGGGAGCGGCTGTTCGTGCAGGGGCCTCATTTATTCCGCCTGGGCCCTCCAAGACCGGGGGTATTTTCGGGCCCCCTGGGGAGACGGGCTGTTCGTGCGAGGGTTTCCATTTTAAATTTCCCCGGCCGTCCTGGAAACCGAGCTTTATCAGGCCTACGAAGACAGGTGTTCGTGCGAGGACCTCTTATTTCCGCCCGGCCGTCCTAAGACCCAGCTTTGCAAACCTTCGGGAGACGCTTTCGGGCGAGGGGGTTTTTATTAAATTCCCCTGGGCCCCCTAAAAACCCAGGCTATCGCAGGCCCTGGGAGACGGCTGTTCGTGCGAGGGGCCTCATTTTATTCCGCCTTGCCGTCCTGAACCGGGCTTCTGCGCCCACTGGGGAAAAGGGGTTTTGTGCAGGCTGCATTATATTCCGCTGGCCGTCTCAAGACCGTGGGTATTGCAGGCCAAAAAAGACGGGGTTCGTGCGAGGGACCCATTATTTCCGCCTGGCATTCTCAAAACCAGGCATTGTGGGGCCCACTGGGGGACGGGGTTTTTTGGAGGGACTTTATTATATTCCCCCTGGGGGTCCTGAGACCACTTTCGCCCCTGAAAAAGGATGTTTGTGCGAGGGGCTTCATTTTATTCCCCCTGGCCGTCTCAAGAACGAGGCTATTTTGGGGCCCACTGGGGCGGCTGTTCGTGCGGGGGCTTCATTTTATTCCCCCTGCCGTCCCAAAACCGAGGCTTTGCAGGGCCCCTGGGGGGCAGGCTTTTCGTGCGAGGGTTCTTTTATTCCGCCCGGCCGCCCCAACCGAGGGATTGCTGCCTACTTAGACAGGCGTTCGTGCAGGACTTCATTATATTCCCCCTGGCCCCCCTGAACCGAGGCTATTGAAAGGGCCCTAGGAACAGGCGTTCGTGCAGGGGCTTCATTTTATTTCCCCCGCGTTCAAAAACCGAGGGCCCTTGAAGGCCACTGGAACAGGTGTCCGTGCGAGGGACTTTTATTATTTCCGCCGGCCGTCCTAAGACCGGGGATTGCAGGCTCCTGAAAACGGCTGTTTGAGCGGGTACCCCCCTCATATTCCGCCTGGGCCTTTCCCAAAACCCGGGGTATCGCAGGCCTACTGTGAACGGGGTTGTGCGAGAGACTTCATTATTCCCACTGCCCTCTAAAAACCAGGTTATTTCAGGGCACTGGGGACAGGCGTTCTGCAAGGGACCTCATTTATTCCGCCTGCCGTCTCAAGACCGGCTTTGGGGGGCCCCTAAGAACGGCTGTTCTGCGAGGGTTTCCATTTATTCCCCTGGCCGTCCTAAACCCGGGCCATTGCGGCCCACTGGGGGACGGCTGTTCGCCCAGGGACCATTAATTCGCTGGGCCCTCTCAACCGGGCTTGAAGGCCCCACTGGGAGACGCTGTTCGTGCGGGACTTCATTTTATTCCGCCTGGGGGTCCTAAACCGACTTTGGGCCTACTGGAGACCGGCTGTTCGTGCGAGGACTTCATTATTTCCGCCCGGGGGTCCAGACCGAGGCTTTTGCAGGGCCCCCTAAGAACGGTTGTCCGTGCGAGGGGCTTTATTATACCGACTGGCATCCCAAGACCCAGGCTATTCGGGGCCTACTGGGAACGGCCGTTTGTGCGAGGGACTTCATTTATTCCGCCTGGCCGCCCGAACCGAGCTTTTGCGGCCTACTGGGGCAGGCTGTTGTGCGGGGACTTCAATTTATCCCGCCTGGCCCTCCCCAAACCGGGCATTGCGCCCCCTGAAAACAGGCAGTTCGGCGAGGTACCTCTTTATTCCGCCTGGCCGTCCTAAACCCGGGCTATCGCAGGCCTACTGTGAACGGCGTTCTTTCAGAGACTTTAAAATTTCCGCTGGGCCGCCTTTAACCCAGGTTTTTTCAGGCCTACTGGGGACACGTTCGTTCAAAGGGCCTCTTATTTCCGCCGGGGCCTCTCAGACCAGCTATTGCAGCCCACAAAGACGGCTGTTCGGCGAGGGTTTTTCCCTTTTATTCCGCCTGGGGCCCTCCTAAACCCAGGCTTTGCAGCCCAATGGGGGACAGGCTGTCCGTGCAGGGGCTTCATATTTCCGCTGGGCCTCCTAAGCCGAGGCTATTGCAGGCCTACTGGGAGACACCGGGCGTGGAGGACTTCTTATTTCCGCCAGGCTTTTCAGGGCCACTGGGGACAGGCTGTTTCGGCAGGGACTTTAATTTTTCCGCCTCCGCCTGAACCAGGGGTATTTCAGGCCCCCCCAAAAAGGCTGTTTGTGGAGGTCCTCATTAATTTTCCCCCTGGCCGCCCAAAAACCCAGGGGTTTTGCAGGCTACTGGGGGACGGGGGGTTTCCGTGCGAGGGGGCTGCATTTTTTCCGCCTGGGCGTCCAAGACCGGACTATTTTGGCCTCCTGGGACGGCTGTTGTGCGAGGGGGTTCATTAATTCCGCCTGGCCGTCCGGGAAACCGGCTATTGCACCTACTGGGGGACAGGATTTCGGCGGGACTTTTATTTCCCCTGGCCGTCCCAAAAACCCAGGGTTCGCGGCCTCCCGGGAACGGGCTTCCGGCAGGTTCCATTATATTCCGCCCGCCTCTTAAAACCGAGCTATTCAGCCCCTGAAACGGGGTTGTGCGGGGACCTTTATATTCCGCCTGGGCTCCCCGAGACCGAGCTATTGCAGGCCCCCCGAGAAAAAGGGTTTTCTTTCGAGGTAACCTCATTAATTTTTGCCTGCCCCCTAAACCAGGGTATTGCAGCCACGGGGGAAAGGCTGTCCGGCGAGGGGCTGCTTTTTTTCCGCCTGGGGGTCCTAAACCCGGGGGTTTTCAGGCCCCCGAGAAAAAGCGTTCTTGCGAGGTACCTCATTTAAATTTTCCCCCGGCCCCCTAAACCGAGGCTATGGCAGGCCCACTGGGGGAAAAGGGGTTCCTGCGAGGGACTGCTTATATTTCCCCTGGGGGTCCTAAGACGAGGGTTTGCAGGCCCACTGGGAGAAGGCCGTTCGTCAGGGACTTCATTATATTCCGCCTGCCCGTCTTAAAACCGAGGGATATCAGCCCACTGGACAGGCTTTCGTGCGAGGGACCTCATTTTATTCCGCCCGGCGTCCTGAACCGGGCTATTTGCAGTCTACTGGGGCCGGCTGTTCGGCGAGGGCTTAAAATATTCCGCCCGCCGTTCTAAGACCGGGGATTGCGGCCTACTGGGAAAACAGGCCCTTCGTGCAGGGACTTCATTATATTCCCCTGGCCCTCCCAAACCGAGGTTTTTCAGGCCTATGGGGGAAAAGGCTTTCGTGCGAGGGACTTCAATTTTTTTCCCCCCTGGCCGTCCTAAAAACCAGGGGTATTCGGCCCCCTGGCAGGGTGTTCTTTCGAGGTCCCATTTATTTCCCCGGCCGTCCCAAAACCCACATTGCAGGCCTACTGGGAGCAGGCTGTTCGGCGAGGGACTTACATATTCCGCCTGGGCCCTCTCAAACCGGGCTATTGCGGCCCACTAAGAGACGGCTGTTCTGCGAGGGACCCATTATTTTCGCCCGGCCCGACTGAACCGGGTATTTCGGCCTCTGGAAAACGGCTGTTCGTGCGAGGGTTTTCCCTTATTCCGCCTGGCCGTCCCGAGACCGAGGGTATTGCTGGCCTACGGGGGGACCGGCTTTTCGTGCGGGGACTTTTTTATTTCCCCCCTGGGCCTCCAAGACCAGGGGTTTTTTTAGGCCCACCAAGAGCGTTTTTTCGTGCGAGGTTTCCATTAATTCCCGGCCCTCCTAAGACCGAGGTCATTTCAGCCTTTTTGGGACAGGGTGTTCGTCAGGGGGCTTCATTTATTTTGCCCGGGCCCTCTCAAGACCGAGCTTTTGCAGGCCCCCTAAAGACAGGTGTTCTGCGAGGGCCTAAAAAATTCCGCCTGGCTCCTAAGACCGAGGGTATTGCGGCCTTCTGGGACACAGACTGTTCGTGGGGGAGGGGTTTTTTATATTCCGCCTCCGCCTAAGCGAGGGTATTGCAGGGCCCACTGGGAGACGGGGTTTTGTGCGAGGGCTCCATTTATTCCGCCTGGCCTCTCAGACCGGGCTATTGGGGCCCCACTGGAGACGGCTGTTCTGCATGGGGCTCCATTTATTCCCCCTGGGGCCCTCCAAGCCGGGTTATCAGGGCCTACTGAGGACGGCGTTCGTGCGAGGACTTCATTATATTCCGCCTGGGCCGTCCCAGCCCGGGGTATTTTGGGCCTACTGGGACGGGGTGTTGTGCGAGGGCTCCATTATTCCCCCCCCGTCCCAAGACCGGGCTATTCAGGCCCACGGGGGAAAGGCTGTTCTGCGAGGGGCTTCCTTTATTCCGCTTGGCCTCCCGGGAGGCTTTTCTGGCCCACTGGGACGGCTGTTTGTTCGAGGATCCATTATATTCCCCCTGCCTTCCTAAACCGAGGGTATTTAAGCCACTAGAACAGGCGTTTGTGCGAGGTACTTTTTATATTCCGCCTGGGCCCTCCCAAGACCGAGGCCCTTGGAGGCCCCCTGGAGACGGGTGTCCGTGCAGGGACTCCATTATTTCCGATGCCCCTCCTAAGACCCAGGCTATTGCAGGGCCACTGGGTGACAGGCCATTCGTGCGAGGGACTTCATTATATTCCGCCTGGGGGCCCTCCAAAACCGAGGCTTTTTTGGCCATGGGGGAAGGGTTTGTGCAGGACTTCAATTTTTCCCCGGCCGTCCCTTAAACCCGGGATTGCAGGCCCCCAAAAAAGGCTGTTCGAGCGAGGTACCCCCATTTTTTTCCCCCGGCCGTCCCAAAACCGAGGCTATTGCGGCCTACTGGGAGAACTGTTTGGCGAGAGACTTTAATATTTTTCCTGGCCGTCCTGAACCGAGGTTAATGCGGCCTCTGGGGGACGCTTTTCGTGCAAAGGGGGGGCCCTTATATTCCCCCGGCCCTCCAAACCGAGGGTATTGCGGCCCATAGAGACGGCTTTCGGCAAGGGGTTTTTATTTTTATTCCGCCGGGGCCTTTTTAACCGGGCTATTTCAGGGCCACTGGGGGACGGCTGTTTGTGCGAGGGGCTTCTTATATTTCCCCCTGGGCCCTCTCAAACCGAGGCTTTGGGCCCACAAAGACAGGGTTCGTGGAGGGACCCTCTTATTCGCCCGGCGTCCTAAGACCGGGCTATTGCGGCCTTTTGGAGACGGCTTCGTGGAGGGTTTTTCCTTATATTCCCCCGGCCCTCCTAAAAACCCAGGCTTTGCGGGCCCTGGGGGAAAAGGGTGTTTGTGCGAGAACTTCTTATATTCCGCCTGGCCGTCTCAAAACCGAGGCTATTGCAGGCCCCCTAAGAGCAGGGTTTCGTGCGAGGGGCCTCATTATATTCCCGCCCGGCCGTACTGAACCGGCTATTGCGGGCCCACTGAAGACAGCTGTTTGTGCGAGGGTTTCCTTTTATTCCGCCTGGTCTCTAAAAACCGAGGGCCCGCAGCCTACTGGGAGACGGGGTTTCCGTGCGAGGGCTGCATTTTATTCCGCCTGGGGGTCCTAATCGAGGCCATTCAGGGCCCTTTTGGGAGAGGGCTGTTTTGTGCAGTGCTTTTATTTATTTCCCCCTGGGCCCACCTAAGACCAGGCTATTGCGCCCTGGGAAACGGCCGTTCGTGCGAGGGACTTATTAATTCCCCCCTGGGTGTCCCAAGACCGAGCTTTTGGAGGCCACTGGGCGGCTGTTCCTGCAGGGACTTTAAATTTTTTCCCCCTGCCGTCCCAAACCAGGCTTTGCGGCCTACTGGAAAAGGCTTTTCGGCAGGTCCCCCTTTTTTCCGCCTGGCCCTCCTGAACCGAGGCTATTCAGGCCACTGGGAACCCCGGTCGGCGGAAACTTCATATTCCCCCGGCCGTCCCAAACCGGGTATTGCGGCCTACTGAGAACAGGCTTTCGTGCAGGGTTTTCCTTTTAAATTCCCCTGCCGTCCTAAACCCTGGCTATTTCGGGCCCCCTGGGCAGGTGTTCGTGCGAGGGACTTTTATTATATTCCCCTGTCGTCCCAAGACCGAGGCTATTCTGGCCTACTGGAGACAGGCTGTTTGTGCGAGGGGCTTTTTATTATATTTCCCCCTGGCCCCTCCTGAACCGGGCTTTTGCAGGCCTCTGGAACGGCTGTCGGCAAGAGACTTCAACATTTTCGCCTGCCTTCCCCAAACCGAGGTTATCGCAGGGCCCACTGGGGAAAAAAAGGGTGTTTCGTGCGAGGGGCTCCTTATATTCCGCCCGGCCGTCCTGAGACCGAGCATTTTTGCCTAATGGAGACAGGGTGTTCGTGCGAGGGTTTTTCCATTATATTCCCGGCCGCCTAAGACCGTGGGTATTGCGGCCTACTGGGGGACGGCTTTTTTCGTGGAGGGACTTTATTATCCCCCCCTGGCCGTCTCAAAACCCAGGGTATTTCGGGCCCCCTAAAGCAGGGTTTCGTCAGGGACCTCATTTTATTCCGCCTGGCCTACTGAACCGGGCTATTTCAGGCCTACTGAAGACGGCTGTTCGTGCAGGGGACTTCATTTTTTCCGCCCGGGCCCTCCTAAGACCTAGCTATTGCAGTCCCGGGAGACGGGGCCCTTCGTGCGAGGGGCTTTATTATTTCCGCCCGGCCTCCCAAAAACCGAGGGTTTCGCAGGCCTCTGGGAGACAGGGGGGGCGAGGGCTTCATTATATTCCCCTGGCCGCCTAAACCCGGCTTTGCAGGCCTACGGGGGACGACCTTCGTGCGGGGGGTTCATTATATTCCCCCTGGGTCCCAAGACCCCGGTTTTGCAGGCCTATGGGGGGACAGGCTCTCCGTGCGAGGGATTCAATTTATTCCCGCCTGGCCGTCCTAAAAAGGGGTATTCGGGCCCACTGGGGAAAAAGGCTTTCGAGCGAGGACCTCATTATTTCCCCCTGGCCGTCCTAAGACCGAGGCTATTGGAGGCCTACTGGGAGACAGGGCTGTTCGTGCGAAAGGACTTCATTATATTCCCGCCGTGCCCGTTCCAAGCCGAGGCTATTGCAGGCCCTACTGGGAGAACAAGGCTGTTCGTGCAAGGGACTTATTATAATGCCGCCTGGCCGTCCTCAAGACCGAGGCTTATTGCAGGCCTACGGGGAGACAGGCCTGTTCGTGCGAGGGACTTCATTATATTCCGCCTGGCCGTCCTGAGACCGAGGCTATTGCAGGCCTACTGGGAGACAGGCTGTTCGTGCGAGGGACCTCATTATATTCCGCCTGGCCGTCCTGAGACCGAGGCTATTGCAGGCCTACTGGGAGACAGGCTGTTCGTGCGAGGGACTTCATTATATTCCGCCTGGCCGTCCTAAGACCGAGGCTATTGCAGGCCTACTGGGAGACAGGCTGTTCGTGCGAGGGACTTCATTATATTCCGCCTGGCCGTCTCAAGACCGAGGCTATTGCAGGCCTACTGAGAGACAGGCTGTTCGTGCGAGGGACTTCATTATATTCCGCCTGGCCGTCCTAAGACCGAGGCTATTGCAGGCCTACTGGGAGACAGGCTGTTCGTGCGAGGGACTTCATTATATTCCGCCTGGCCGTCCCGAGACCGAGGCTATTGCAGGCCTACTGGGAGACAGGCTGTTCGTGCGAGAGACTTCATTATATTTCGCCTGGCCTTCCTAAGACCGAGGCTATTGCAGGCCTACTGGGAGACAGGCTGTTCGTGCGAGGGACTTCATTATATTCCGCCTGGCCGTCCTGAGACCGAGGCTATTGCAGGCCTAATGGGAGACAGGCTGTTCGTGCGAGGGACTTCATTATATTACCTCTGGCCGTCCTATGACCGAGGCTATCGCAGGCCCACTGGGAGACAGGCTGTTCGTGCGAGGGACTCCATTATATTCCGCCTGGCCGTCCTAAGACCGAGGCTATTGCTGGCCTACTGGGAGACAGGCTGTTCGTGCGAGAAGCTTCATTATATTCCGCCTGGCCGTCCTAAGACCGAGGCTATTGCAGGCCTAATGGGAGACAGGCTGTTCGTGCTAGGGACTTCATTATATTCCGCCTGGGCGTCCTTAGACCGAGGCTATTGCAGGCCTACTGGGAGACAGGCTGTACGTGCGAGGGACCTCATTATATTTCGCCTGGCCGTCTCAAGACCGAGGCTATTCCAGGCCTACTGGGAGACAGGCTGTTCGTGCGAGAGACTTCATTATATTCCGCCTGGCCGTCTTAAGACCGAGGCTATTGCAGGCCTACTGGGAGACAGGTTGGTCGTGCGGGGGACCTCATTATATTTCGCCTGGCCGTCTCAAGACCTAGGCTATTCCAGGCCCACTGGGAGACAGGCTGTTCGTGCGAGGGACTTCATTATATTCCGCCTGGCCGTCTTAAGACCGAGACTATCGCAGGCCTACTGGGAGACAGGCTGTTAGTGCGGGGGACTTCTTTATATTTTGCCTGTCCCTCCCAAACCGAGGCTATTGCTGGGCCCATGAGAGACCGGGTGTTTTGTTCGAGGGGCTTCATGAATTCCGCCCGGCCGTCTCAAAAACCGAGGCTTTTAGGCCTACTGGGGGACAGGGTGTTTGTGCAGGGCTTATTATATTCCGCCTGGCCGTCTCAAAACGAGGCTATTCAGCCCAAGGGAGACAGGGTGTTCATGCAGGGACCTCTTTATTCCGCCCGCCTCCCTAGGCCGAAGCTATCGCAGGCCTCTGGGGACAGCTGTTCATGCGGGACTTCATTATATTCCGCCTGGCCGTCCTAAGACCGCGGCTATTGGGGCCTCGGGAGCGGGCTTTCATGCGAGGGACCCTTATTTCCCCTGGCCGCCCTTGACCGAGGCTTTTGCGGGCCTCCCGGGGAGACAGGCTGTTCGTGCGGGGGGCTTCTTAAAATTCCCCGCCTAGCCGCCCAAACACCGGGCTTTGCGACCTAATGGGGACAGGCCCCCCCAAGGACCCGGGACCCTTTGATTGGGTGTGGGCTTTGTGGCCCAGTGATCCCCAGAGCTATCGTCGGGGAAATTTCTTTTCTCCCAGCGGGGTCCCATGGCGAAAAGGTCGGGGGGTGAGGGGCCCAACTAATTTCGGCCGTGGGGGTCGAGTGGGTTCCTTTTGGTGACCGGTCCCTGGAGGAGTTCTAGCTTTGCGGTTTCTTCCATTTCTTTTCTCATCTGTCGTCTTTTTTTCTCATCTCCCTTTTCTTTTATTTTTCTTGCCACTCCTCCTTTTTCTTAAATGCCCACTCTTTGACGAAAAACGAAATGTCCCGGGACATACCCAAAACTAAAGGTTAAACATCGTGCCAAGTTGAATGGCTAGGGGTCAATGTATCTCGAACGATGTACCTAGATCCGGGCGACCTCTAGTTTAATTTAGCCTTATTTTCACATGGGGGGCTCTGTGCAGTGGACTTTTTTTCCCCTACTTCTCGGGGGCCCAAACATAACACAAACAAAAAAACCCCAACCCCCTCCCCCAACCCCCCCCCCCCCAAGGCCCTAAATACCACCATTAATTAAATCGCAATAAAAACGGTTTTGAGGGATGGGGCCAATCCCATGGAAGACCCCCCAATTAAAAGAGCCCCCTATTTGCAGTCAAAAATAACACCCCCAAAAAAATTTAAAAAATTTTCCCCTTTTTGACCAGGCTCAGGATACATCGTCGGTGCGGGGGTTTAAAGTCCTTGAAATGTTTCGTGCGGACCCTCCTCAAGCAAGAGCGAAAAAACCCAAAAATTTTTATTAAATTCTCATCTTTTTTCCCTACCTGTTGATTACGCCGCAATCTAACCCCCAAAGGAAAAATATTTGTCAACTTACTTACCTTGGTAGAAATACTAAGAAGAGTTCAAAGCCGAAGTCCTGACGTATCACGTATTGAAAGCCGCCGCATGGTAACCGTAGCAACTCCGCTCCTAATACTCACCTTAAATCCCGACTCTGCCCACGAAGGTTTTCGCTGTTATGTATCCGGGCTGCCCCGAAATTTTCCAATCCTCTCGTGTTTTAAGTGCCAGAGGTTTGGCATCCCACAAAACTGAAAGGGCAGAGAAACAGCGGAAATCGCTCTGACCGACATGACTCGGGGGCATGCGATACTGTTTTCCCATCGGCCTCGACGGAGACCCCCCTGCTGGCTCGGAGTGCCCCTCTACAAGCAAAGAAAAGATTCAAGAGATAAAAACATTGAAAAATTTCACTTCTGAAGCAAGAACAGTATTATCAGCTGATCCCCAAATTGCACTTGCGAAATCCTTCTCTGAACCCTCAAAAAACATCTCCACTTCAAGTTGCGCAGTTTAAAAAATAAAATTCCCCAAAAAAGCTAAATTTGCCACTCAGACCCCTGCCCCTTCATAGAACATCCCTCACGGAGTTGAAGAGATGATAAAGGTGGCTCGGGGAGTTGGCGCGCTGCAAAAGCAACTCGCTGAACAAGCTAAAATGCAGGAAGAGAAAAGAAATACAAAACTAATAATCCGAAAAAAAATCTGAGCAAAACGGTACTTGCAAGCTTTGGCAACCCCTGCTTCACCAAAACTAAAATGGAAAGGGAAAAAATTCAAACCCTCTGAAAAAAAAATAAAAAATTAAAACCGTCAATCTCGAAAAAAAGAGATTGACGAAAAAATAATGCTCCCCCCTGTCCCCCAAACCCTTTTTCTGTGTCCCTCCGTAGTGATGAACAAGTGGCAGACTTTTCCGCACAGTCGGGTTGAGATTTCGGGAAAACGGCTAAGGATGAAGGAAGTTCTCTGGGTGGGAAAAAAAAAAGAAAAAAACTCAGTTTTTATCTGTACTAAAGTATACTTTAAAGTTTTTAAACATTTTTTAACCTTTTTTTTGTTTGTGTCTTAAAGGGCCTTATTGCAATGGAATTGAAATGGTTTAGCATACATAGGGAAGAGATAAAGCTTTTAGTACCCAAATTTTAACCTTTGTGTTTCTTTTTTCAAAAACTCTTTTTAAACAACTTCTCTCCTTTATTGCTAATTATAGTTTTTACGAAGACGATCTCACTGGTAACAGAGCTTGGGGGAGTAGCCCACTGCCACGACACTGTCCGTAAGCCCCTCCGTTCAACCCCCTTTAAGCAGTGGCAGTTAAGTTGCTCTCCCCCCCGCCTTTTTACCATTGAAACATTTATCTCCCCAATGGCTCCATTACAAGAAAACCTGGAACCTTGTGTCGCACTGCCACCCCCTATATTTTCTAGGCGATTAAATCCCCAAATCCTGTGGGGTGACACAATGGTTGAGGAAATGAGGGCGTCTTTTTGAACAGTTTTTCATCGAAATATCTGAATTTCCCTTAATAGGGGGGAAAAACCGTTCATGCTAAAAGGGTGAATTCTCGTCTTTTATTCTGGTATGTACTCCATCTGTTGAAACCCCCTTTTTTAGTTTCCCGTTAATGGATCTCTGGGGGAGTGACCATTTTCCCCCTCTTTTTAACCTCCCACCGCTATCAACAGCCAAAGATCGCCCTGGATCTGCGCCTCCCCAAATGGCACCTATTCACAGGTCTTTTTGATCTAAAGGATACTTGATACGGTAAATTTGATCACGATAAGATTTTAACGGATAAATTATTAGTGGGGCAAAAAAAGCTACCCCTCGACGCGCCCAAAACCTACAAACATTCCCGTTCCCTGGGGGAAAAAGGGAAATGTGAAGGCAAAAAGAAAACGCAAACGCCTTCAAATATTCCAAATCCCTAATGAATAAACCTTGGGCGATTCAAAAGGCTGCCGCCAAGGCGCGATTCATTTAAATCCAAAAAATTTCGTGGTGTGACAGTTCATCCTAATTTTTAACACTTCTTCTACTAAAGTCTGGCGCGAAAAAAAAATAGAGGGAAAAATTAAAACTCAACTTTCGGGAATTGAAGCGAAGGGAATTTAATCACCACCCCTGAGAAATAGCAGAGCTTTGGTGCTTTTCGCTGACGTCCCCTAGCTCCCCACTTTTGGGCCCGTTCCAGAGGTAAAAAACGTTTTTGCGGAAGTAAAAGACTCATTTCCCCCTCCGCAAAAACGAGCCTACAGTGCCTTTAGTGGTGGGAGCTGGGAAACGCTATAAACATTCCCCAAAATACTTCTCCAGGAGCGCCCGGGTTTCATAATTCTTTCCAAAACATTTTCTCTGATTCTTTTACCATCTTCTTCCCACTTAAATTTTATTTGGAGTAGTGATATTTTCCTGAAAATTTGGGAGAGAGGCCCCTTTCCTTTTTAAAAACCCAAAAAAGATAAAAAGATGCCGTCAATTACGCCCAATACCCCTGACCATTTGTGTGCAAAGAGGGAGAGGAGGGAAAACAACCGCCTACATGGGTTTTTGGGAACGCCAAAACCTCCTTTCAAAGCAGTCTGGTTTGGAAAAATAAAAACCCAAAAATTCTTTATTGGGATGGAAGGCTATATCCCGATCCTTTTTCCCGAAAGCACGTCATTTTGTGTTCTCCTTAGAGAAGGCATACGATACACAGGGCATAAAATTTTTTAAAATACCATTCAAAGGGGGGGTTTTAAAAGGGGTCCCCTTTCCTGTTTTTACTCTAATTTTTTTTCTAATCGTAAATTTTACGTTCGTGCCAGAATGTTTTTTCTAAATTTATTCAGAAACGGGATCCTCAAGGGTCAGTATTGGCTGCACCGTTTGCATTGCAAATTAAGATATAGTTGATTTTATTCGTCTCCCGTACTCTTTCCCTTTTTCGTTAGACCTTGCTATTTTCTGTAAATCTTTTGAAATTTCAACCGCTTCTCGACAAATTCGTTAACCTCAATAGATTAGAGGAAAGGGGCCCCAAAATTAAATGGTTTTAGATTCTCAAGTCTAAAAATACCGCAATCATTTTCATCGACACGGGGTTTTTTACCCCCAAACCCCACCTTTTTTTTGCTAAAGACTGCTTCATATTCCGAAAATACCAAATTTCTAGGGGTCCCTTTTACTCGAAACTTAATTTGGAAAAACATATTCTCTTTACGTATCAAAAGTTTTTAAGTTTAAACTATCGAAATTTAGTGGGCCAATGGGGTGCTGATCGAACCACAATGCTTCGCATACAGGGCGCTGGTTCGATCTAAATTAGATTATGCTCGTGGGATAGGCTCTGCCCGAGAAAAATTACTTTAAAACCCCTAAAAAAGTCAAATACGGCCCCCCAGCATAGGGCACCCCGCCTTTGTGAAGCCTGTTTGTGATCTGTGAAACCTTTTCTAAAAAATCGAAACAATACATACTTCGCATAGCTCCAATTTTTTCTGCTTAAAAACACCGACTTATCAGCCTTCTTTTAAACCCCCTTTCAAGCACTCTTGGAGCCAACCCAAAGCCCAACTCTACCCGCAGGGATCGCTTTGATAATTTTATGCAAGGGAAAATTTTTTCTTCCAAGGACTATCCCTTTTATTCTCGATTCCCCCCCCTTGGGTTTTCACCCGGCCCAAATGTAACCTCGCCTCTCGAAAAAGGAAAACGATACCGTTCAACTTTTTATGTCCAATTTTCATGAAAAATGCTCGTTATCGAGAAAACTAAATTTTTTTTCTGAGGTTCAAAGCTCAAAAACAATTTGGTATGCTTTACTTCTGGGGGTTCCATTTTCCCATGGGGTTTAAACTCCACCTGGTAGTTTTTCCAAAACTGAGCCTTTTTTTATCAAACCTACAACTAAGAAAACGCTCTGAAAGCTTTCTGAAGCCCTTCCGACCGTTACGCTCTTCAAAAAAAAAACGGGTAATCCCGACTCACCCACTTTTCCGGGAATGCAAACCTCCTGCCCCCCTTGCCCCGCAGGATGTCTGTAGGTCTGCTGGGGACCTGGCTGTGGTATAAAAAACAAAAAAATGGAGACCAACAGCAAAAAGCCCCACAAGGAGTAAGTGCGACCGAGGCCCCCTTTTCGACTTAAGGCCTTTTAAACACATTTTAAACAAAGTTTCAGTCGGAATGGGGGCCAAAAATTAAAAAACAACTCAAAGCTATCAAACCAACAGTCGAGCCATGGGATTTGTCATTAAAGCCCCTCGCGAGAAAGGTATTTTCCCCCATAAAAAATTTGGGCAACTCACTCACCTTTTTACTTGTTTACCTCAGGAAGTTGTTCCCTTTTGGGATACCTGCAAAGAAACATTACCGTCAGACATATTTTTTTGGAATTAAAAAGTACAAATCTCAACAAACTGCAAGGAGACCATTTCAAAATTGTAGAAATAAAGCCAAACCAAATTTCAATTTTTTTATATTTCTCAAAAGCATCGACAAACCTGCTTTTTAAACTTGGGATTAATTTTTAATTGGGTTTCAATTTAATATATCTTTTTTCTTTCTCTGGCAGTTCCGGCCTTTAACACCGGGTCCTTTTCTTATATTTTTTCTTGTATTTGTTTTCTTTTTTTTTTTTAGTCTTTAAAAAGGTTCGGCCTTTATTTTTTTCTATCATTCCCTATTCGTAAGTTTTTTTAGAAAAATTTGTACTGCTGTGATTTAGTAAAAATAAAAATTTTGTATAGTAAGTAATTTTAGAATGTTTATATTTTTTTATGAAGTAAATTTATTAAGTTATAATTTTTTTTGTTAGTAAGTTTTATTTAGTTAGTAATTTTTTTTAGTAAAAATTTTTTTATGTAAGTAGGTTTTTAAATAGTTATACGTTTTACCTAATAAGTTTATTTAATATAGTAAGTTTTATTATGTATTAAGTTTTTTTAATATATAAGTTTTTAGTATATTGTAGTTTTTTTAGAAGTAAGTAATTTTATACAGTATAGAAGTTTTTATTATAATATAGTAATTTTTTTATAGTTGTAATTTTATTATCGTTGTAAAAATTTTTTTTACAGTTAGTAAGTTTTAGACAGTATAGTAAGTTTATTATAGTATTAATTTTTTTTATGTAAAGTAATTTTTGTACGTATAGTAAGTTTTATTACGTAAGTAAGTTTTTTACAGTAAGTATTTTTTTATAATAAGAATTTTTTGTACAAAATAGTAAATTTTTGTATAGTGTTGTACTTTTTAAAACAGATGTAATTTGTATTTATGGTTTTTAGTATAGTTAGTGGTTTTATTTAGTACGTAAATTTTAGTATAGTTAGTAAATTTCAATATATAAGTAATTTTTATCTAGTAAGTTTAGTTGAGTATAGTAATTTTTTGTATATTAGTGTTTCAATAGAAAAAAGTTTTTAGATATTTTAGTATATATAATAAGGTTTTTAATTTGAAGGCTCCCCAAAATTTAAATTTTTATTAAAGTTTTTATCATTAGTATTTTAAAATTTAACCTTGTCCCACGGCCCGGCCCTTTTACACCGGCGCCTGTTCTCAATCTCAGGAAAATGTCGATAATTTCTTCCCATTTTTCCCCAAAGTCCAAATGTAAATTTTCGGGGCAAAAGACCTCGCTGTCGACGCAAACCCAAATTTAACTTCTTCTGGGGAAAAGGCTGTTCGCAGGGACCTCATTAACCCTGGGGCCCCCTAAGACCGAGGTATTGCAGGGCTACTGGGAGCAGGGTTCGTGCGAGGGACTTCATTATTCCGCCTGGCCTCCTGAACCTAGCTTTTGCAGGGGCCCCGGAACCGCTGTTTTGTGCAGGGACTTTTATTTATTCCCCTGGCCGTCCTAACCGAGGCATTTTTCAGGCCTACTGGAGAAGCTGTTCGTGCGAGGGACTTCTTTATTCCGCCTGGCCGTCCCGAGACCGAGGCTATTGCAGGCCTACTGGGAGACAGGCTGTTCGTGCGAGGGACTCCATTATATTTCGCCTGGCCGTCCTAAGACCTAGGCTATTGCTGGCCTATTGGGAGACAGGCTGTTCGTGCGAGGGACTCATTATATTCCCCCTGGCCGTCCTAAAACCGAACATGCAGGCCAGGGAGACAGACTTTCGGGCAGGGGCCTCATTATATTCCCCCTGGCCGTCTCAAGACCGAACTTTCAGGGCCACGGAGACAGGGGTTCGTGCGAGGGGCTTCATTTTTTTCCGCCTGGGCCTCCTGGGCCGAGGGGGATCGCGGCCTACTGGAGACAGGGTGTTTGTGCGAGGGACTTCTTATATTCCCCCCTGGTCTCCTGGGCCGGGGGGGTTTTCGGGGCCTACTGGGGACAGGATGTTCGGCGAGGGATTCATTTAAATTTCCCCCGGGCCCTAAAACCGAGGGTATTGCTGGCCTAATAGAACAGGCTTTTCGTGCCGGGGACTTCTCATATTCCCCTAGCCGTCCCCAAGCCCCCGGGTATTGCAGGGCCCACTGGAGACAACTTTTTTGCGAGGATACATTTATCCCCTGGCCGTCCTAGACCTAGGGTTTGCAGGCCTACTGGAACAGGCGTTTGTGCGAGGGCGTCATTTATTCCGCCTGGCCCCGGACCGAGGGAAACGCGGCCTACGGGAGACAGGCTGTTCGTGGGGAGGGACTTTTATTTTATTTTCCCCCTGGCCGTCTCAAACCGAGGGTATCGCGGGCCCATGGGAACGCTGTTCGGCGAGGGGGGCCCCTTTTTCCCCCTGCGTCTGAGACAGGGGCATTGCGGCCCATGGAGACGGCTGTTCGTGCGAGGGACTTTATTTTTCCCCTGGCCCTCCTGAACCCAGCTTTGCAGGCCACTGGGAACAGGCGTTGTTGCGAGGACTCCTTTTTCTGCTGGCCGTCCAAGACCGAGGCTATTGCGGGCCACTGGAGAAGGCTGTTCGTGCAGGGACTTATTTTATTCCGCCTGGGCCCCTCCTAAGACCAGGGTATTGCAGGTCTACTGGAGACAGGGTGTCGTGCAAGGCTTCTTATATTACGCCCGCCTTCCCAGACCCAGGTTTGCAGCCTACTGAGAACAGGTGTTTGTGCGAGGACTCCTTTTTATTCCGCCTGGGCCCTCCTGAAAACCCCGAGGCTATTTCTGGCCTACTGGAAGACGGCTGTTTTGGCTGGGACTCCATTATTCCCCCTGGCCCCTTCAAAACCCAGGCTATTGCAGGCCCACTGGGGGACAGGGTGTTTTGTGCGAGGGCTTCATTATATTTCGCCTGGGCCCTCCTAAACCGGGCATTGCAGGCCTCTGGGAACGGCTGTTCGGCGAGGGACCCATTATATTCCGCCCGGGCCTCCCCCAAAACGGGCTATTCAGGGCCCAATAGGGCAGGGTTCGTGCAGGGCTTTTTTATATTCCCTTGGCCGTCCTAAAACGGAGGGTATTGCGGCCCACTGAGAGACAGGCTGTTCGTGCGAGGGACTTTACAATTTCCCCCTGGCCGTCCCAGACCGAGGCTATTGCTGGCCTACGGGGGACAGGCTGTTCTGCGAACTTTTATTTTATTTCCCCCTGGCCGCTCAGACCGAGGCATGCAGGCCTAAAGGGAGCAGGCTGTTCATGCGAGGGGCCCATTATATTTCCCCCTGGGCCCTCCTAAGACCAGCTTTTTCTGACCAAAGGGGGCGGCTGTTCGTGCGGGGGCGTCATTAAATTCCCCCTGGCCCCTTCAAACCGAGGGATTGGGCCTAATGGGGGACGGCTGTTCGTGCAGGGGCTTCATTATATTCCCCCTGGCCGTCACAAAACCGGGGGGTATTGCGGGGGCCCGGGGGGCAGGCTGTTCGTCAGGGTCTTTTATTATATTCCCCTGGCCTCCTGAACCGAGGCTATTACAGGTCACTGGGCACAGGCTGTCCTGCGGGGACTTTTTTATTTCCCTTGGCCGTCCCAAGACGGGCTATTCCGGCCCCTGAAGACAGGCTGTTTTTGCGAGGGACTTTTATTTATTACGCCGGGGCCCCCCGGTTTCCCCTAAGAACCGAGCCTTTTTTTT
>OU015471.1:24984323-25000150 GCA_907164805.1 Brachyptera putata | reverse complement strand
ATTTTTCCGGCCGGGCCCGTCTAAGCCCAGGCTATGCAGGCTATGGGAGACGGCGTTCGTGGGGGGGGGAAATTTCATTATTTTCCCGCCTGGCCGTCCAAGACGAGGCTTTGCAGGCTATGGGAGACAGGCTGTTCGTGCGAGGGACTCATTTATTCCCCTGGCCGTCTAGACCGAGGTTTATTGCAGGCCTACTGGGAAAACCAGGCTTTTCGGGGGGGACCTCATTATTTCCGCCTGGCCGTCCTAAGACCGAGGCTATTGAGGCCTATGGGAGACAGGCTGTTCGTGCGGGGGATTCATTATATTCCCCCGGGCCCGTCCTAGACCGAGGCTTTGCTGGCCTACTGGGGCACAGGCTGTTCGTGCGAGGGATTCATTATTTCCGCTGGCCTCCTAGACCGAGGCTTTTGCAGGCCTACTGGAGACAGGTGTCGTGCGAGGGACTTCATTATATTCCGCTGGCGTCCTAGCCCGGGGCTATTGCGGCCCTACTGGGAGACAGGCTGTTCGTGCGAGGGATTCTTTATATCGCCGGCCGTCCTAAGGCCCGGCATTGCAGGCCTATGGGAGACAGGCTGTTCGTGCGAGGACTTCATTATTCCGCTGGCCGTCTCAGACCGAGGCTATTGCAGGCCTACTGGGAGGGGCCCATTTTTTCCGCTTGGCGTCCTAAGACCGAGCTATTGCAGGCCATGAGAGACAGGCTGTTCGTGCGACGGAACCTCATTTTTAATATTCCGCCTGGCCGTCCTAAGACGAAGGCTATTGCTGGCCTACTGGGGGACAGGCTGTTCGTGCGAGGGACTTCATTATATTCCGCCTGGCCGTCTCAAGACCGAGGCTATTGCAGGCCTAATGGGAGACAGGCTGTTCATGCGAGGGACCTCATTATATTCCGCCTGGCCGTCCTAAGACCGAGGCTTTTGCTGACCTACTGGGAGACAGGCTGTTCGTGCGAGGGACTTCATTATATTCCGCCTGGCCGTCTCAAGACCGAGGCTATTGCAGGCCTAATGGGAGACAGGCGGTTCGTGCGAGGGACTTCATTAAATTTCGCCTGGCCGTTCCCAAGACCGAGGCTCTTGCAGGCCTACTGGAGACATTGCGTTCGTGCGAGGGGTTCATTTATATTCCGCCTGGTCGTCCTTAAGACTGCGGGCCATTGCAGGCCTATGTGGGAGACAGGTGTTCGTTGCGAGAGACTTAATATATCCGCCGGACCGTCCTGAGCCCGAGGCAATTGCAGGCCTGATTGGAGAAAGTGGCTGTTCGTGCGAAGGGACCTCAAATATTCCGCCTGGCCGTCATAGGACCGAGGGATATTGGAAGGCTACCTGGGAGACAGGCTGTTCGTGCGAGGGACCTGCATTATATTCCGCCTGGCCGTCTGAGGACTGAGTATGGCAGGGCCTACTGGGCGACACGCTTTTAGTGCGAGGAACCTTCATTAATTCCGCTCAGGCGTTTGAAAACGAGGGATATTGCAGGCATTACTGGGGGAAGGCTGTTTCGTGCGAGGGACTTCATCATATTCCACATGGACGTGTCGAGGATGAGGCTATGCAGGCCTAATGGGAGACGGATGTTTCATGCGAGGGGCTTTCATATATTTCGACGGGCGTCTGAGACCGAAGATATTGAAGGTCCTACTGGAGGACACGCTCCCGTGAGAAGGAACTCATTATATTCCGCGGGGCCGTTACGAGGCTATTGTCAGGCATACTGACGCGACAGGCTGTTCGTGCGAGGGACTTCATTATATTCGTGGCACGTGGTCGAGACTGAGGCTATTGCGGCTAATGGGAGACAGGCCTGTTCATGGAGGGGCTCATCACTTCGCCTGGCCGCTATCAGACCGAGGCTATTGCAGGCCTACGGGGAGACAGGCTGTTGTGCGAGGGGATCATTATATTCCGCCTGGCCGGTAGCAAGAACGAGGCTATTGCAGGACCATGGGATCAGGTGTTCATGCGAGGGTTTCATCATATTACGCCTGGCCGTTCAAGACGAGCTATTTGGCTGCAGGCCTACTGGGAGAACAGGCTGTCCGTGCGCGGGTTCATTATATCCGCCTGGCCAGTCCTAAGACCGAGCGCTATGCTGGACTAAGTATGAGAGAACAGGCTTTTTTTTTTTTCTGTCGTGCGAGGGGCTTCATGATATTCACTGGCCGTCTAGACGACGCTATTTGTGGCCTTCTGGGGCACAGGGGCTATTCGTGCGAGGGACTTAATTATATTCGCTGGCCGTCCTGAGACCGAGCTTATGCAGGCTCAAGGGAGCAGGCGTTTCGTGCGAGAGGCTTAATTATATCCGCCTGGACGGCCCGAGACCGAGGCTATTGCAGGCCTAATGGAAGACAGGCTGTTCGTGCGAGGGGCTTCATCATATTCCGCCTGGCCGTCTCAAGACCGAGGCTATTGCAGGCCTACTGGGAGACAGGCTGTTCGTGCGAGGGACTTCATTAAATTCCGCCTGGGCGTCCTAAGACCGAGGCTATTGCAGGCCTACTGGGAGACAGGCTGTTCGTGCGAGGGGCTTCATTATATTCCGCCTGGACGTCCTAAGGCTGAGGTCATTGCAGGCCTACTGGGAGACAGGCTGTTCGTGCGAGAGACTTCATATATCCGCTTGGCGCCGTCGGAGACGAGGCATTGCAGCCTAATGGGAGAAGGCTTTCGTGCGAGGGACCTCATATATTCCGCAGGCACGTCCTAGACCGAGGCTATTGCAGGGCTACTGGGAGGACACGCGTGTTGTGCGGAGGACCTCATATATTCCGCCTGGCCGTTGAAAACTGGGCTATTGAAGGTATACTGGGGGACGGGGCTGTTCGGCCGAGGGACTTCTATAGTTTCACCTCGGCAGTGTCGAGGACTGAGGCTATTGTCAGGCTATGGGAGAGCAGGGCTGTTAATGCGAGAGAGGCATTCATTATATTCCGCCTGGCCGTCTCAAGACCGCGGCTATGCAGGCCTATGGGAGGGACAGGCTGTTTGGGCGAAGGGCGTATTATATCCGCCTAGGCAAGCTCTTAAAGCCAGAGGCACTATTGTAGGACCAAGAGGGTGAATACAGATGTTCATGTGCGAGGGACCTCATTATATTCCGCATGGCCGTCCTAAGACCGAGGCTATTGAGTCTAATGGGAGACAGGCTGTTGTGCGAGGGGCTTCACTTAAAGTCGCTGGCCGTCCTGAGGCCGAAGCTATTGCAGGCCTACTGGGGAAGGCTGCTTCTGCGAGGGACTCATTATATCCGCAGTGGCCGTCAAGACCGTCCGGCTATTGCGGGGGCCTACTGGGCACAGGCTGTTCATGAGAGGGACCTCATTATATTCCGCCCTTGCCGTCCTTAGACCGATTGGCTGATTGCAGGACTTACTGGGGGAGGCTGTTCGGCGAAGGAGGCGTCATTAAATTCCCCGCCTGGCGTCCCAACACCGAGGCTATGCAGGGACTAAGGGAGACAGGTGTTCATGCGAGGGACCTCATTATATCGCATGGCGTCCTAAGAGAGGCTAGTGCAGGTTATGGGAGACAGCCTGTTCGTGCGAGCGGACTTCATACTATACCCGCCTGGCCGTCCTGGACTCGGCTATGCAGGCACTGCGGAGAACAGCTGTTCGTAGACGATGGGACTTACAGTCAATTCCGCACTGGCCGTCCTTAAGGACGTGGGGCTTGCAGGGGCCTACTGAGGACAGGCTGTTCGTCGAGGACTTCAATCGTTCCGCATGGCGTCCTAAGACGAGGCTAGTGCAGGCCTACGGGGGAGACAAGGCGTTCGTGCCGAGGGGACTTCCATTAGATTTCGCCTGGCCGTCCTAAGACATTAGGCTATTGCTGGCTATGGGAGACAGGTCTGTTCGTGCGAGGGGAACGTCATATATTCCGGCTGGCCCGTCCTAAGACGAGGCATGAAGCCTACTGAGAGACAGGTGTTTCGTGCGATGGGACGTCATTATATTCCGCCTGGCCGTACTAAGACTACGAGGCTATTGCCGGGTCCTAATGAGAGACAGGTCGTTGTGCGAGGACGGTCAGTATATTTCCGCTGGCGCCTGATACGAGGCTATGCAGGCCTACTGGGAGACAGGCTGTTCTTGCGAGGGACCCGTCATAATCATTCGCCTGGCCGTCATGAGACCGGGGCTATCGCAGGCATGAATGGGAGACAGGCGGTCGGCTGAGGTACTTCATTAGTATGCCGCCTGGGCAGTTCAAGACGAGGCTATCGCAGCCTAATGGGAGGACAGATCTGTTCGGTGCGAGGGGCCTCAGTTTTATTCCGCCTGACGGTCTGAGACAGAGGATATCGCAGGCTACTGGGGGAACAGCTGTTCGTGCGCCGGGACCCAATATATTCGCCTGGACGTCCTAAGAACGGGCATTGCAGGCCTACTGGAGACGGATGTTAGTGATGCTAGGCGACCTCCATTAATTTCCGCATGGCAGTCTCAAGACGAGGGCAACTGCAGCTACTGGGAGCGACAGAGCTGTTCGTGCGATGGGGTGTTCATCATATTCGCCTGGCCGTCCTAAGACCGAGGCTATTGCCGGGCCTACGGGGAGGGGACAGAGCTGTATCGTGTGCACGAGAGACTCATATATTCCGCCTGGCCGTCATGAGACCGAGGCTAGTGCAGGCTGATTTGAGAGATCTTCCCATTCTCGTGGTTTGTTGTTTTCTTGAGAGAATGAAGGAGACGAGGTGGGAGCCAGGATGTTCGTGCGAGGACCTCATATATTCCGCACGGCCGTCCAAACAGAGGCATCGAGGCCATGGGGGACAGTCTGTTCAGTTGCGAGGGACCTCATTATATTCCGCCTGGCCGTCTAAGACCGAGGATATTGGCAGGCACTATAGAGAAGGCTGTTCGTGCGAGGGGTCAATTATATTACGCTGCCGTCCTAAGGAACGCGGCTTTGCAGGCCCACGGAGAGACAGGCTGGGTCGTGCGGGAGGGGACCTATCATATTCCGCCTGGCGTCCTAAGAACGAAACGGCCTATGCGCTATGGGGGACGCTGTTCGTGGAGGACCATTATATTCCGCCTGGCCGGTGTCAAAGACCGAGGCTATTGCAGGCCTAATGGGAAACAGGTGCACCCCTACATTGCGAGGGACACACACACACATGTTCGCCTGGCCCCGCCTACCTACAGGCCGAGGCTTTGGCCCCCCTGACCTACTGGGAGACAGGCTGAGTTCGGCGAGGGACTGCATTATATTCGCCTGGCCGTTTCAAGACCGAGGCTATTGCAGGCCTACTCGGCGAAAGGCGTCGGCGACGGGAATCATTAAATTTCGCCTGGCACGTCCCAAGACGAGGCTATTGCAGACCTACTGAGGGACAGGCTGTTCGTGCGAGGGGACTTCATTATATTCGCCTGTCGTCCTAAGCACTGAGGCCATTGCAGGACTCCTGGGAGACGGCTGTGATAGTGTCGCGAGACTTATTATAGTTCCGCCCTGCCGTCCTGAGACGCGGCTATTGCAGAGCCTGATTGGGGGAAGCCAGGCTGTCGTGCGGGGACCTCAATCTATACGCCTGGCAGTCCTAAGACCGAGGCTATTGCAGGCCTACTGGGAGACAGGCTGTTGTGCGAGGACTCATTATATGCGACTGGCCGTGCCTGAGGACTGAGGCTTATTGCAGGCTCTGGGCGACACGCTGTTCGTGCGAGGAGGGAACCCTCATTATATTCCGCCAGGCCGTTCTGAAACCGAGCTAGTTGACAAGGCTACTGGGGGACAGGCTGTAGTGCGAGGGACTTACCATATTCCACCTGGCGTGTCGAGACACTGAGGATATTGCAGGCGAAATGGGCCAGCACCTAGGGTGTTAATGCGTAAGGTGGCTTCATTCATATGCGCGCTCCCCGGCCGTGACTGAGGACCGATAGCTTATTGCCAGGATATGCGAGACACACCTCCGATCTCAACACGGGCCAGCCGAACCATCATTATATCAGCCTGGCCGTTACCGAGCTATTGCAGGCACTGAGAGACAGGCTGGTTTGATGCCGAGGTGGCTTATTTATATCCGCCTGGCCGTCTCAGGACCGAGGCTTAGTTGCAAGGACCAAGGGATAAGGCGTTCACGAAGGGACTCTCATTATATTCCGAATGGCCGTCTAAGACCGAGGAACTAATGCAGGTCTACTGGGAGAAAGGCTTTTCGTGCGAGGGGCTTCATAAATTCCGCCTGACGTCCTGAGGCCGAAGCGATTGCAAGGCCGACTGGGAGACAGGCTGTTCGGCGAGGACATCATTAATTCCGCGCGCCGTCCTAAGACCCGGCTATTGCGGGCCTACGGGGAGATACTAGGCTAGTTTTTGCCAAATTTTTTGGCGGGGGGGGGAGGGACTTATTATATTGACGTACTGGCCGTCCTTAGACCGAGGCTATGGCCAGGACTATGAGGAGACAGTGTTGTGCAGAGGTGCTTCATTAAATTCCGCTGACCCGTACCAAACACGCGGCGATGGCAGGATTAATGGGCGACAGGCTGTTCAGGCGAGGGAACATTATATTCCGCGCTGGCCGTCCTAAGACCGAGGCTATGCAGGTCTTCTGGGAGGACAGGGTTCGTGTGACGAAGCGGACTTAAATTATTATACCTGCGCCGTCATGAGAACTGCTATGTGAAAAGGCTGGATGGGGGGGACAGGCTGTTCGTGCGCGGGGACTTTTTAATCAGTATTCCGACTGGCACGTCCTAGACTTGGCTACTTGCAGCGCTGACTGAGAGACGTGCTGTTGCGTGCGAGGGTCTGTCATTATATTCCCGCCGGCCGTCCTAGACGAGGCTATTGCATGCTCTGGAAGACAGACTGTTAGTGCGGGGCCTAATCCGATTCCGCTGGAGTCTCAAGACCGCTCTAGTGTGCTGGCTCTGGGGTGCACAGAGCTGTTCGATGCGACGGGAATCCTATTTATTTCTGCCTGGCATTCTCAAGACCGAGGCTATTGCTGGCCTAATGGGAGACAGACTGTTCGTGCGGGGGACTTCATTAAATTTCGCCTGGCCGTCCTAAGACCGCGGCTATTGCAGGCCTACTGAGAGACAGGCTATTCGTGCAAGGGATCTCATTAAATTCCGCCTGGCCGTCTCAAGGCCGAGGCTATTGCTGGCCTACTGGGAGACAGGCTGTTCGTGCGAGGGACCCCATTAAATACCGCCTGGCCGTCTTAAGACCGAGGCTATTGCTGGCCTACTGGGAGACAGGCTGTTCGTGCGAGGGACTTCATCAAATTCCGCCTGGCCGTCTCAAGACTGAGGCTATTGCAGACCAACTGAAAGACAGGCTGTTCGTGCGAGGGACCTCATTATATTCCGCCTGGCCGTCCTAAGACCGAGGCTATTGCAGGCCTACTGTGAAACAAGCTGTTCGTGCGAGGGACTCCATGATATTCCGCCTGGCCGTCTCAAGACCGAGGCTATTGCAGGCCTACTGGGAGACAGGCTGTTCGTGCGAGAGACTCCATTATATTCCGCCTGGCCGTCTCAAGACCGAGGCTATTGCAGACCTACTGAGAGACAGGCTGTTCGTGAGAGAGACCTCATTATATTCCGCCTGGCCGTCCTCAGACCGAGGCTATTGCAGGCCTACTGGGAGACAGGCTGTTCGTGCGAGGCACTTCATTATATTCCGCCTGGGCGTCCTGAGACCGAGGCTATTGCTGGCCTAATGAGTGACAGGCTGTTCGTGCGAGGGACTTCATTATATTCCGCCTCGCCGTCTCAAGACCGAGGCTATTGCAGGCCTACTGGGAGACAGGCTGTCCGTGCGAGGGGCTTCATTATATTCCGCCTGGCCGTCCTAAGACCGAGGCTATTGCTGGCCCAATGAGAGACAGGCTGTTCGTGCGAGGGGCTTCATGATATTCCGCCTGGCTGTCCTAAGACCGACGCTATTGCTGGCCTTCTGGGGCACAGGCTCTTCGTGCGAGGGACTTCATTATATTCCGCCTGGCCGTCCTGAGACCGAGGCTATTGCAGGCTCAATGGGGGACAGGCTTTTCGTGCGAGAGGCTTCATCATATTCCGCCTGGCTGTAAGAATCCCAAGCTCCTTCCTCTTCGACTCTCTTCTGCCCCATCCGGCTAGGCTCCTCTGGGTAGGTAGGGGTGGATTTCTCATATAAACGGGTAATATTCCAAGTCCAGAATTCTCAATGTAAATAATCACATAAGGTTGGGTAAAGGTTGGGATACGGTTTGGGTAGGGTTTGGGCGCCACGTAGTTAGAATGGCCTGAATCTAGAATATAACCACGAATAGTTCTAGGGCGTGTGCATTGGGTTGATTGAAAAGAGTCGTCGACAATCAGCATAAATTGACTTGAAAATATAATTCAAAATGATCAACTTCGATATAAATAAAAAGTAACAATAACAAAAAATAATCTTCAAACCTGTAAACAACTGGTTCTAGGAACCCAGTAATATGATAGGCCTATGAATGTCAGCTTACAGAAAGCCTAGATATACCACAGTAGAAAATAATCTGAGTGGTTACAAAGCAACCTGACCAAATGCGTCAAATAGAAAAGAAAACAGAAAAAGAAAATGAATAGTGCGTTACTATAAATACAAAGATAACACTTGAATACCTTAGGCTCTAAAACATAATAATAGCCCAACTATAATGCCGGGGGTAGGCCTATGCTAGTTATACACGTTGGCAAGTGCGTAGAGAATACCTCTACAATGACTCACACGCTGGCGTATGTAAAGTTAACGTGGCTACAAATTAATTACATGACCACAACGGCCGTGAGGGACTCGAGGATAACAAATCCTGACAACAAAGTATGTATTAATGCACTTAATAAGAGTACATAATAATGGTGAATATAGATAATTAATAACAATTAATTATGGTAAGTAGTAATGTTATAATGCCGTGAAACGGTCACTTATCGTCTCGCGTCGGCTGGTCCAGCGTCTCGATTCTTCTGGACTTTTCTTGGGTAGGGCAGGGGTCAAGGGGTACGACGGTTACGTAGAAGATATCTCACGACGACAGAAATTAATAAAACTCAATGCCATCACTGTTTCATCAAAACTCGATACTCTCATTGCACTCGCAACCCTTCAGGCGTGTATTCTGCCAAACGAAAATATTCTGTCAAGCCAATACGCACTCTCTCTAATCCCTCGTTACAGGTAGACCACCCGTCTCAACCACCCCAATACTAACTGCCCTTCACAGCGACTCACGGCCGATCGCCTGACTCGCCTCTCCTCTCCCCCCTTGCCTAGCGAGACTCGAACTCTCGACCACCAATCAAACAAACAAATGCATAGGAGGGACAAAATAGGAAAGCGGGAGAATTAAATTCCTTACATCCCCCCCTTTCTTCGGAGGATGAAACGTGGGCTAGGTAACTTCCCTTTCTTCAGGTTGAGACCGCTTCAGATCCTTTATATGCCAATTGCCTATGGACTTACCGGTGTCGTTTTCTAAATGGTAGACCAGAGGTGACAATTTAGTACGAACGACGAAAGGCCCAACAAACTTAGGTGCTAGTTTGGCCGCAAATTGCTTCGTCGCATCGGATAGAACAAAATTTCTCTTCCACACTCGGTCACCGACGGAAAATTCTTCTGGTCGACGACGGAGGTCGTAAGTCCTTTTGTTCGCTTCGTATGATTTCTTTATTCGCTCTTGAACATTTTTGAACAGCGGGTCCATGTTACGATGGTTTTCGATTAATGTCTGACGAGACGCAAAACAAGTTTCAACCCCGTCTTCTTCTTTTGACGTATCGCCCAACGTCTTACCAGATAATATAATTTCACGGCCGAAATTGAGAAAGTTAGGCGTCTGCCCTGTGACGGTGTGAACTGCAGATCGCACGGCACATCCCAATTTGCTGAGATTCTTATCCCAATGTCGATGATTGGTCCTGACGTAACTTGAGATCATCGTCTTTATAACTCTGTTGACGCGCTCTGTAGGGTTGACTTGAGGGTGATAGTTTGGGTTGAAGATTACTTTTGAGTCGTATTTCTTCAACAGGTCACGGTACAATGTACTAGTATATTGAGTACCGTTGTCACATCTGACAAACTGCGGCACTCCAAACATCATGAACACGTCTTCCTCAGTGTGCTTCACTATAGCTTTTGCTGTCGCCTCCCGTAAGGGAAAGAATAAGGAGAACTTCGTGAAATAGTCGGATATCACCAGTAGGTATTTATTCTGTTTGGTGGAGCGGGGCAGAGGTCCGATAAGATCTGAAGAAATCATCTGCCATGGCTGGGATATGACTCGCTGGTATCCCATCAACCCTGCTGGTTTCTGCTGTTCTACTTTGTACTGCGCACATACTCTGCACCTACGAACGTACCGTTTCACGTCACCACGCATTGCGGGCCAGTAATACAATTCGGCAACCCTCTTCCAGGTTTTAAAAGAACCAAAATGTCCTGCTGTCTCTAGGTCGTGCATTTCCTCTAGGACCGCTTTGCGCTTCTCTTTAGGTATGACAATTTTCCACGTACTGGGTGGCACTATTCCCCATTCTCGCCGCTCCCCCACATTCTTGTAAAGCTGTCCGTTTTCTACCCTCCACGATGGATACTTCTGTGGGCATTCCTTTATACGTTGCATCATAGACTTCCACCATTTGTCGGTCACTTCCTCTTCCGCCGTGATGAGATCCAATAATGTGGGTACCGCTCTAGATAAGGCATCGGGGACGACATTATCTTTTCCTTTACGATGAACAATGGTGAAATCGTACTGCTGTAGACGGATTGCCCACCGTGCCAGTCTTCCGGTAGGGTCCTTCAGATTATTTAGCCACAGAAGCGAATGGTGGTCCGTGATCACAGTGAACTGACTACCTTCCAGATAGGGCCGCATCTTTTCGATGGCCCACAGTACTGCCAAGCACTCCTTCTCTGTCACCGTGTAATTTCTTTCGGCTTTATTCAAGGACCGGCTGAAGTACGCCACAACTTTTTCTCCCTCTTCCATTTCTTGTGACAGCACGCTGCCGATACCATAATCTGAGGCATCGGTCTGGACAATAAAAGGTTTCGTAAAATCAGGGCATGTCAAGAGAGGTGCCGTTATTAGCTTCTCTTTTACTCCTCGGAAAGCTTCTTCTGTCTTGCTTGTCCACTCCCACTTAATTGACTTCCTAGTAAGTTGGTGTAACGGCGCCATTAGGGTGGCAAAGTCGGGTATAAAGCGTTTATACCACGATGCCATGCCTACGAAACGTTTCATCTCCTTGGTAGTCTTCGGGGTCGGGTAGTCTAAAATAGCTGTCACCTTTTCTGGGTCTACATGTAATCCATTCTTGTTAACTATAAATCCCAAATACCGTAGTTCTTCTTTCACAAATTCGCATTTTTCTTTGTTTACGTACAAATTCGCCGCATGAAGCCTTTCAAATATCTTTTCTAGTACGTCTAAATGCATCTCATACGTCGGGGTGGCAATAACTATATCGTCAAGGTACACAAAAACATATGGCTCGAGTTCATGACCTATAATTCTATCTATTAGACGTTGCCATGTCGCCGGGCTGTTATGTAGCCCAAAAGGCATCCGAGTAAACTGGTACAATCCTCTCCCTGGTACTGTGAAAGCAGTGATTTCTTTGCTTGAAGCCTCCATTGGAACCTGCCAATAAGCACTTTTCAGATCAATCGAAGAGAGATACTTTGCTCCACGCAGACGATCCAAAATAGCGGAAACATAGGGCAAAGGATACGCGTCCTTCACTGTTACCTTATTAACCTCACGGAAATCTACCACAAAACGGTAACTTCCATCTTTCTTTTTGACCAGAAGTATTGGCGACGACCACGGGCTATTGGATTTTTCGACAACTCCCAACTTAACCATTTCATCAAGTTCGTGGTGAATCGATCGCAACACCACGGGTGACACAGGGTAATATCGTTGTTTGATGGGCAACGCATTATTGGTGACTATTCTATGTTCGACATCTCGACAACATCCTAGGGTCCCAACCATCTTGGAAAAATATGTTTCCCTGAGTTGCGATAACCGATCACTTTCTTCTTTGCTTAATGAATCCATATAGTTAACAGTCTCCAAACTATATTCTTGAAATTCAGGGTCTTGGGATGAGAAAGTCCAAGTACCTGACGAGACATCGGGTACCACGTTCATTCTTCTCCAGAAGTCAATTCCTAATGTTAAACAGGTAGGCACTTCCAGAACTACTAGTGTCTGAATCACTCGGATACGTCCTTCTAACTGGAAAGGAACGTCTACCTCAAAATCAACAGGACATATTTGTCCACTCGCTACTCTAATGTGTTTGGAGGTACGCGGTGCATCTCCCTTTAGGCCTAGGTGTGAGAGGAAAACCCAACCTTTCTTTCCGATTATGGTACGATTCGCTCCACTGTCCAAAAGCCCCTTAATTACTACTCCTAACACTTCAACTGATAAATATGCTCTGTTGTCTCCTCCGACGGACAGAATATGCTCCAAGCGGCTGTCGGTAGTCATACGTGACACGACATCAAGCCATTTCTCCCAGTTGGAGGCATCGCTATTCTTTGAGAGACCATTAGGTACCTCCTTCCCTAGTGGTCTCCTCCGTTTCCCGATTGATCGTAGCAGGTAGAACACATTCTTCTTATAGTACCCTCTTCACCACAACCATAGCAGAAAATACGCTCGCGTGGGTTTGGGCATCGACTAAAAGAGTGTCCAACTGCGTGACAGTTCCAGCAGCCACGTCTTCTATTCGGGTTGTTCCCTGATACCGGGAGTTCCTGTTCACGCTCGTGGCGTGAAGATTGACTGGGTGCCGGGGCACCAATAGCATCTACTCTCGCTTCCATCCTTCTACGACCATGGTAAGCCAAATCCGGTTCTAGGAGGTTTCGCGTATTATTAGGTGGAGGCCGGTATTGCTCTGACCAGCATTTACTCTGCTCAAGTTGTCGGCACAATACTAACAATTCTTGTACAGATCCGATATTGCAAAGGCTTAACCTATCAATATAGTAAGGCAGAATGTTCTTCCTCAAGACCTTCAACTTCTGACTTTCCGGTATACTATGGGGCATACGGGAAAACAGATTCGTCATCGTGGCCAAGTATAATCCTATTTTCTCTTCTTGTCCTTGAGTCCTATTTTTAATCTCCTCCCAAAGCTGGTCTTCGTAGTCCGTAGGCTGGAACTCTTCCCTCAAGCAGTCCATTAACTGTGGCCAGGTGTTAAGTTGGCGTCTCACGGCGCGAAACCAAATAAGAGCTGGACCCTCAAAGAGATCTATAGCTGAGCTCCATAAATCCTCCTCACTTAAATTCCGAGCGACTCTCAACTCTTCCACTCTCTCTATGAATGCGTTAAGGCTTAGACCTCTAACTTCCCCTGAGAAAGTAATACCCCACTTATAGACTGGAAGCTGCGGTTTCGATACTCTATGCTCGACATTCGGTAAGTATGGCGCTCGCCCTGGTGTGAGAAGTTCCTCAGTAATCCCCATATCCGATAGCTGGCGGTGTGGTACCTCCCCAACCCGACGATCACTCTCCTCCTTTACTAGAGTTTCTAGCCTTTCAAAGAATTCCAGTATGTTCTTAAGGATAGTGGAACGTTTCTGAGTTACGCCTTTTTCGGTCGATTCAACACGCTCAACTCTACCCAAAATGTGCGTGAGTTTAGTATCAATCTGTCGATATTTTGGATCACTCCGTGATCCGGTGAAGTCCTTAATAAGTCCGTCAATCTCCACTAACTTAATATCACATATGTTCAGTTCATCTCCCGGTGATAAATCTACGTGCATGGCTATAGATTTCCCTTCTCGCTCTAATTTCATAAGGTGTCGCAATGTCTTGCGCATCTCTTCAACCGTAGGGACGTCTGTAACCCCTCTAACTTCGAGCTCGTAAGCTATCTCATCTCTACTAAGTCGGTTAATATCCATAACGATAATTTCGAGTCAAATGAATCACAACAAAAGCTCCGAACTGGAATATTCCCTAGTAATCGAGCCCCACGTTGGGCGCCATTTTGTAAGAATCCCAAGCTCCTTCCTCTTCGACTCTCTTCTGCCCCATCCGGCTAGGCTCCTCTGGGTAGGTAGGGGTGGATTTCTCATATAAACGGGTAATATTCCAAGTCCAGAATTCTCAATGTAAATAATCACATAAGGTTGGGTAAAGGTTGGGATACGGTTTGGGTAGGGTTTGGGCGCCACGTAGTTAGAATGGCCTGAATCTAGAATATAACCACGAATAGTTCTAGGGCGTGTGCATTGGGTTGATTGAAAAGAGTGGTCGACAATCAGCATAAATTGACTTGAAAATATAATTCAAAATGATCAACTTCGATATAAATAAAAAGTAACAATAACAAAAAATAATCTTCAAACCTGTAAACAACTGGTTCTAGGAACCCAGTAATATGATAGGCCTATGAATGTCAGCTTACAGAAAGCCTAGATATACCACAGTAGAAAATAATCTGAGTGGTTACAAAGCAACCTGACCAAATGCGTCAAATAGAAAAGAAAACAGAAAAAGAAAATGAATAGTGCGTTACTATAAATACAAAGATAACACTTGAATACCTTAGGCTCTAAAACATAATAATAGCCCAACTATAATGCCGGGGGTAGGCCTATGCTAGTTATACACGTTGGCAAGTGCGTAGAGAATACCTCTACAATGACTCACACGCTGGCGTATGTAAAGTTAACGTGGCTACAAATTAATTACATGACCACAACGGCCGTGAGGGACTCGAGGATAACAAATCCTGACAACAAAGTATGTATTAATGCACTTAATAAGAGTACATAATAATGGTGAATATAGATAATTAATAACAATTAATTATGGTAAGTAGTAATGTTATAATGCCGTGAAACGGTCACTTATCGTCTCGCGTCGGCTGGTCCAGCGTCTCGATTCTTCTGGACTTTTCTTGGGTAGGGCAGGGGTCAAGGGGTACGACGGTTACGTAGAAGATATCTCACGACGACAGAAATTAATAAAACTCAATGCCATCACTGTTTCATCAAAACTCGATACTCTCATTGCACTCGCAACCCTTCAGGCGTGTATTCTGCCAAACGAAAATATTCTGTCAAGCCAATACGCACTCTCTCTAATCCCTCGTTACAGGTAGACCACCCGTCTCAACCACCCCAATACTAACTGCCCTTCACAGCGACTCACGGCCGATCGCCTGACTCGCCTCTCCTCTCCCCCCTTGCCTAGCGAGACTCGAACTCTCGACCACCAATCAAACAAACAAATGCATAGGAGGGACAAAATAGGAAAGCGGGAGAATTAAATTCCTTACAGACCGAGGCTATTGCAGGCCTACTGGGAGACAGGCTGTTCGTGCGAGGGACTTCATTATATTCCGCCTGGCCGTCCTGAGACTGAGGCTATTGCAGGCCTACTGGGAGACACGCTGTTCGTGCGAGGAACCTCATTATATTCCGCCTGGCCGTTCTGAAACCGAGGCTATTGCAGGCATACTGGGAGACAGGCTGTTCGTGCGAGGGACTTCATCATATTCCACCTGGCCGTGTCGAGACTGAGGCTATTGCAGGCCTAATGGGAGACAGGCTGTTCATGCGAGGGGCTTCATTATATTCCGCCTGGCCGTCCTGAGACCGAAGCTATTGCAGGCCTACTGGGAGACACGCTCTCCGTGCGAGGAACCTCATTATATTCCGCCTGGCCGTTCTGAAACCGAGGCTATTGCAGGCATACTGAGAGACAGGCTGTTCGTGCGAGGGACTTCATTATATTCCGCCTGGCCGTTCTGAGACCGAGGCTATTGCCCCGGGAGA
>OU015471.1:24961937-24983823 GCA_907164805.1 Brachyptera putata | reverse complement strand
CCATTATATTCCGCTGGCGTCCAAACCGAGGCATTGCGGCCCAGGGACGGTGTTCGTGGAGGTTCATTATTCCCCTGGCCGTCCCAAACCAGGCTTTTCAGGCCCAGGGAAAGGTGTTGGCAGGGACTTCATTTTATTCCCCTGGCGTCAAGAACGAGGGTATTGCAGGGCCCAGAAGCTTTCGTCGAGGGGCTCATTATTCCCCTGGCGTCCCAAACCGGGGTTTTGCAGGCCCCTGGGAGGCAGGCTTTTCGTGCGAGGCCCATTATATTTCCCCCGGCCGTCCCGAAACCCGGGGTATTGCGGCCACTGGGGGAAAAGGCTGTTCGTGCAGGGGCTCCCTTAATCCGCCCCCCGCTAAAACCGAGTTTGAGGGGCCACTGGAAGGCTGTTCTGCGAGGGGGTTTCTTTTTCCCCCGGCCCTCCTAAGACCAGGGGAAAATTGCAGGGCCTTTCGGGAGAAGGCGTTTGGCGAGGGGCTTTCATTAAATCCCCCCTGGGCCCTCCCAAAACCGAGGCTATTGCGGCCTAAGGGAGACAGGGGGTTCGGCAGGGCTCCATTTATATTTTGCCTGGGGTCCCCCAAAACCGAGGTATTGGGCCTCTGGGAAAGGCTGTTCGTGCGGGGCTTAATTCCGCCTGGCCTCCTAAACCGGGGCTATTGCGGCCCAGGGGGAAAAGGTTTCGTGCAGGGCTCTTAATTCCCCTGGCCGTCCAAAACCCCGGGGTTTGGCCACTGAGACGGCTGTTCGTGCGAGGGACCCTTATATTCCCCGGCCTCCCAGACGAGGTTTCGGGGGCCCACGGAGAAGGGGTGTTCGTGCGAGGGGGTTATTATATTCCCCCTGGGCCCTCCGACCGGGGTATTTGGGGGTACTGGAGAAAGGGTGTTCGGCAGGGAATTATTATATTCCCCCTGGCCGTCCCAACCGGGGGCAGGCCACGGGGGACGGGGTGTTCGTGCGAGGGGCTTCATTATATTTCCCCGGGTTAAAACCCAGGTATTGCGGCCCACGGGGAAGTGTTGTGCAGGGACTTTTATTATATTTTCCCCCTGGGCCTTTCCCAAAACCAGGGCTTTGAGGCCTGGGGGAAAGGCTGTTGTGCGAGGGTTTCATTATATTCCGCCCCGTCCAAGACCGAGGCCAGAGGATTTGGGAAAACGGCTTTTTGCGAGGGGTTTCATTAATTTTCCCCCTTGGGCCCCAAGACCCAGGCATTTCAGGCCCACTGGGAAAGGGTTTTGTGCGGGGATTCATTTTAAAATTGCCGGCGTCCCAAGACCGGGCTTTTTAGGCCACGGGGGACAGGCGTTTGTGCAGGGGCTTAAATTTATTCCCCGGTCCTAAACAGGCCATTGCAGGCCCCCGGGGGAAAAGGCGTTTTTTCCCAGGCTCTTTTATTTCCCCCTGGCCGTCCAACCGAGGCTAAGGAGCCTATGGAGACGGCCGTTCGTGCGAGGGACTCATTTTTCCGCCCCGGCCCCTCCAGACCGGGTATTCAGGCCTACTGAAAGGCGTTCGTGCAGGGTTTATTTTAATTTCCCTGCCTCCAAACCGAGGCTATTAGCCCCCCCAACGGCTTTGGCGAGGCCATTTTATTTCCCCTGGCCCTCCCAAACCGAGGCCTTTTTCAGGCTAGGGAGACGGGTGTTTGTGCAGGGACTCATTTATTCCCCTGGCCCTTAAGACCCGGGGTATTTCAGCCCCTTTTGGGCAGCTGTTTGCGAGGTTTTTCCCTTATTTCCGCCTGGCCGTTCAAGACCCAGGTATTGAGGCCCTGAAACGTTTGTGCAGGGCCCTCTTATATTCCCCCTGGCCGTCAAACCAGGGGATTGAGGGTCTGGGAACAGGCTGTTCGCGGGGGTTTTATTTTATTCCCCTGGCGTCCCAAACCGGGGAATTTCAGGCCCACTGGGGGCGGGGTGTCCCTGCAAAGGGGTGCTTTTATTTCCCCGGCTCCTAAAACCGGGCTTGCAGCCTCCCGGGAGACAGGTGTTTTGTGCGAGGGCTTATAATTCCGCCCGCCGTCCAAAAACAAGGGTTTGCGGGCCACTGGGACGGTGTCGTGCGGGGACCCTCCCCTATATTCCGCCTGGGGTCCAAAACCCCGGGGTATTGGGCCTATGGGGGACAGGGTTCGTGCGAGGGGCTTCATTTTTTCCGCCTGGCCCTTAAGACCGAGGCTATTGAGGCCCCCAAGAGCAGGGTGTTCGTGCAGGGTTTCATTTTTCCGCCGGGGGTCCAAACCGGGCATTGAGGCCTACTAAAAGGTGTTGGCGGGACTCATTAAATTTCCCCCCTGGGGGTCCAAAACCCGGGGTTTTCAGGCCCCTAAAAGACGGCTGTTGTGCAGGGGCTATTTTTATTTTGCCGCCCTCCAAGCCCAGGCTTTTCAAACCTCTGGGAACAGGCTGTTCTGCGAGGGGTCCCTTATATTTCCCCGGCCGTCTAACCGAGCTATTGCAGGCCTGGGGGGAAAGGCTGTTTGTGCGGGGGGTTTCTATTTTCCCGGGGCCTTAAAAACCAGGGTTTTCGGGGCCCACTGGGGGGAAAAGGCGTTCGTGCAGGGGGCTCATTATTTCCCCCTGCCGTCTAGCCGGGCTATTGCAGGCCCACTTGGGGGACAGCGTTTGTGCGGGGGCTTTTTATATTCCCCTGGGCCTCCCGACCGAGGCATTGCGGCCATGGGACGGCGTTTTGCGAGGGCTTTATATATTCCCCCGGCCGTCCAAACCGGGCTTTTTCGGCCTCTGGAGCAGGCTGTTTTTTCGAGGGGACCATTATATTCCGCCCGGCCGTCCAGACCCGGGGGTATTAAAGGGTAGGGGGGACGGCGTTCGTGCGGGGCTTTATTTATTTCCCCTGGCCCTCCAAACCCAGGCTTTTGCGGGGGGGGCGGAGACGGCTTTCGTGCGAGGGCCATTTATTCCCCTGGCCCGTCCTAAGACCAGGTATTAGGCCCACTAACAGGGTGTTTGGCAGGGCCCATTAATTTCCCCCTGGCGTCCAAACCGAGGGTTTGGGCCTACTGGGGACGGGTTTCGTGCGGGCCCCAAATTTTCCCCCTGGGCCCTCCAAACCCGGGGTTTTGCGGCCTAGGGGACGGCTGCGTCGAGGGACTTTTTTATATTCCGCCTGGCCTTTCCAACCGAGGCATTGGGCCCATGGGGACGGCTGTTTCTTGCGAGGGGGTTCTTAATTCCCCCCTGGCCCCCCGGGGCCAGGGGATTTGGGGGCCACTGGGAGACCTGTCGTCGAGGGACTTTATTATTTCCCCGGCCCTCCCAACCCGACTATTGCGGCCCCGGGGGGGGGCTGTCTGCGAGGACTTCATTATATTCCGCCTGGCCGTCCCAAGACCAGGCTATTTCAGCCTACGGGAACAGGCTGTTCGTGCAGGGACTTCATTATATTTCCGCCTGGCCGTCCAGACCGAGGCTATGCAGGGCCCACTGGGAGACGGCTGTTCGTGCGAGGGACTCCCTTATATTCCCCTGCCGTCCTAGACCGAGGCCCATTGCAGGCCTACTGGGAGACAGGCTTTCGTGCAGGACTTCATTATTTCCGCCTGGCCGTCTAAAACCGGGCTATTTCGGCCATGGAACGGGCTGTTCGTGCGAGGGACCCATATATTCCGCCTGGCCGTCCCAAAACGAGGCTATGCAGGCCTACTGTGAGACAGGCTGTTGTGCGAGGCTTCATTATTCCGCCCGGCCGTCCTCAAGACCGAGGCTATTGCAGGCCACTGGGAGACAGGCTGTTCGTGGGGAGGGATTCATTATATTCCGCCTGGCCCTCTAAGACCGAGGCATTGCGGCCTACTGGGAGACAGGGCTGTTCGTCGAGGAGGTCATATATTCCGCCTGGCCGTCCTAACCGAGGCTATTTCGGCCCACTGGGAGACAGGCTGTTCGGGCGAGGACTCCCTTATATTCCGCCTTGGGCCCTCCCGAGACCCCGGCTATTGAGGCCTACTGAGAGACAGGCTGTTCGTGCGAGGGACTTCATTTTATTCCCCTGGCCGTCCTGAGAAACCCAGGCTATTGCAGGCCTCTGGGAGACAGGCTGTTCGTGCGAAGGGACTGCATTATATTCCGCCTGGGCCGTCCTAAGACCGAGGCTATTGCAGGCCTACTGGGAGACAGGCTGTTCGTGCGAGGGACTTCATTATATTCCGCCCTGGCCTTCCTAAGACCGAGGCTTTAGCAGGCCTACTGGAGAGACAGGCTGTTCGTGCGAGGGACTATCATTATATTCCGCCTGGCCTTTCCAAGACCGAGGCTATTGCGGCCTACTGGAGACAGGCGTTCGTGCGAGGACTTTATTAATTCCGCCCGGCCGTCCCAAGACCGAGCTTTGCGGCCTACTGGGAAAAGGCTGTTCGTGCGAGGGACTTTATTATATTCCCTGGCCCCTCCTCAGACCGAGGCTATGCTGGCCTACTGTAGACAGGCTGTTCGTGCGAGGGACTCCATTATATTCCGCCTGGCCTTCCTAAGACCGAGGCTATTGAAGGCCTACTGAGACAGGCTGTTCGTGCGAGGGACTTCATTATATTCCGCCTGGCCGTCCAAAGACCGAGGCCATTGAAGGCCCACTGGGAGACAGGCTGTCCGTGCGAGGGACTTCATTATATTCCGACTTGCCATCCTAAGACCGAGGCTATTGCAGGCCTACTGGGAGACAGGCCGTTCGTGCGAAGGACTTCATTATATTCCGCCTGGCCGTCCCAAGACCGAGGCTTTGCAGGCCTACTGGGAGACAGGCTGTCGTGCGATGGGACTTCATTATTCGCCATGGCCGTCCTAAGACCAGGACTATTGCAGGCCCCCTGAGAACAGGCTGTTCGAGCGAGGTACCTCATTATATTCCGCCTGGCCGTCCTAAGACCGAGGCTATCGCAGGCCTACTGTGAGACGGGCTGTTCGTGCGAGAGACTCATTATATCCGACTGGCCGGTCCTAAGACCGAGGTTATTGCAGCCTACTGGAGATAGGCTGTTCGTGCGAGGGACCTCATTATATCCCGCCTGGCCGTCTCAAGACCGAGGCTATTGCAGGCCTATGGGGAAGGCTGTTCGTGCGAGGGTTTTCATTATTTCCGCCTGGCCGTCCCAAGACCGAGGCCATTGCAGGCCTACTGGGAACAGGCTGTTTGTGCGAGGGCTTCATTATTTCCGCCTGGCCGTCCTAGACCGAGGCATTCGGCCACTGGGAAAAGCGTTCGTGCGAGGCCTTTTTTTCCGCCGGCCGCTAACCGAGGTATGCAGCTAATGGGGACAGGCTGTTCGTGGGGGGGACCTCATTAATATTCCGCCTGGCCGTCCAAACCGAGGCTTGCAGGCTACTGGAGACAGCTGTTCGTGCGAAGGATTCCCTTATATTCCGCCTGCCGTCCCCAAGACCGAGGCTATTGCAGGCCTACTGGGAGACAGGCGTTCGTGCAGGGACTCATTATATCCCCTGGCGTCCAAGACCGAGGCTATTGCAGCCACTGGGCACAGGCTGTCGTGCGAGGGACTTCATTATATTCCGCCTGGTCGTCCTAAGACCGAGGCTATTGCAGGCCTACGGGAGACAGGCTGTTCGTGCGAGGGGCTTCATTATATTCCAGCCTGGCCGTCCTAAGACCGGAGGCTATGCAGGCCTACTGGGAGACATGCTGTTCGTGCGAGGGACTGTCTATATTTTCCGCCTGGCCGTCCAAGACCGAGGCTATTGCAGGCCTTCTGAGAGACAGGCTGTTCGTGCGAGGGTTTCCATTATATTCCGCCTGGCCGTCCTAAGACCGAGGCTATTGCAGGCCTACTGGGAGACAGGCTGTTCGTGCGAGGGACTTCATTATATTCCGCCTGGCCGTCCTCAGACCGAGGCTATTGCAGGCCTACTGGGAGACAGGCTGTTCGTGCGAGGGACTTCATTATATTCCGCCTGGCCGTCCTATGACCGAGGCTATTGCAGGCCTACTGGGAGACAGGCTGTTCGTGCGAGGGACTACATTATATTCCGCCTGGCCGTCCTAAGACCGAGGCTATTGCAGGCCTACTGGGAGACAGGCTGTTCGTGCGAGGGACCTCATTATATTCCGCCTGGCCGTCCTAAGACCGAGGCTATTGCAGGCCTACTGGGAGACAGGCTGTTCGTGCGAGGGACTTCATTATATTCCGCCTGGCCGTCCTGAGACCGAGGCTATTGCAGGCCTACTGGGAGACAGGCTGTTCGTGCGAGGGGCTTCATTATATTCCGCCTGGCCGTCCTAAGACCGAGGCTATTGCAGGCCTACTGGGAGACAGGCTGTTCGTGCGAGGGACTTCATTATATTCCGCCTGGCCGTCCTAAGACCGAGGCTATTGCAGGCCTACTGGGAGACAGGCTGTTCGTGCGAGGGACTTCATTATATTCCGCCTGGCCGTCCTAAGACCGAGGCTATTGCAGGCCTACTGGGAGACAGGCTGTTCATGCGAGGGACCTCATTATATTCCGCCTGGCCGTCCTAAGACCGAGGCTATTGCAGGCCTACTGGGAGACAGGCTGTTCGTGCGAGGGACTCCATTATATTCCGCCTGGCCGTCCTAAGACCGAGGCTATTGCAGGCCTACTGGGAGACAGGCTGTTCGTGCGAGGGACTTCATTATATTCCGCCTGGCCGTCTCAAGACCGAGGCTATTGCAGGCCTACTGGGAGACAGGCTGTTCGTGCGAGGGACTCATTATATTCCGCCTGCCGTTCCAAGACCGAGGCTATTGCAGGCCACTGGAGACAGGCTTTCGTGCGAGGACTCATTATATTCGCTGGCCGTCCTGAGACCGAGGCATTGCGGCCTACTGGGAGACAGGCTGTCGTGCGAGGGACTTCATATATTCCTCCTGGCCGTCCTGAACCGAGGCTATGCGGCCTATGGGAGACAGGCTGTTCGTGCGAGGACCTCATTATATTCCCCTGCCGTCCTAACGAGGCTATTGCAGCTACTGTAGACAGGCTGTTCGTGCGAGGACTTCATTATATTCCGCCTGGCCGTCCGAGACCGAGGCTATGCAGGCCTATGGAGACGCTGTTCTGCGAGGGACTCATATATTCCGCCTGGCCGTCCAAGACCGAGGCTATTGCAGGCCTACTGGGACAGGCTGTTCGTGCGAGGGACTTCATTATATTCCGCCTGGCCGTCCTAAGACCGAGCTATGAGGCCACTGGAGACAGGCTGTTCGTGCGAGGGACTTCATTATATCCGCCTGGCGTCTCAAGACCGAGCTATTGGGCTACTGAGACGGCTGTTCGTGCGAGGGACTCATTTATTCCGCCTGGCCGTCCTAAGACCGGAGGCTATTGCAGGCCCTGGGAACGGCTGTTCGTGCGGGGACTCTGATATTTCCTGGCCGTCTAGACCGAGGCTATTGCAGGCCACTGGGAGACAGGCTGTTCGTGCGAGGACTTCATTATATTCGCCTGGCCGTCTAAGACCGAGGCTATGCAGGCCTATGGAGACAGGCTGTCGTGCGAGGACTCATTATATTTCGCCTGGCCGTCCTAAGACCGAGGCTATTGCAGGCCTACTGGGAGACAGGCTGTTCGTGCGAGGGACTTCATTATATTCCGCCTGGCCGGTCCCAGACCGAGCGATTTGCAGGCCTACTGGGAGACGGCTTGTTCGTGGCGAAGAGGACTTCATTATATTCCGGCCATGGCCTTCCTGAATACAGAGCTATTGCAGCCCTCTGGAGAAACAGGCTTGTTCTTCGAGAGGGACCTTCATTATAATTCGCCTGGCCGGTCCTAAGACCGGGGGCTATTGCAGGCCTACTGGGAGACAGGGCTGTCCGTGCGAAGGGACTGCATATATTACCCTGGGCCGTCCTATCGACCGAGGCGATTCGCAGGCCTACTGGGAGACGGCTGTTCGTGGCCGAGAGGACTACAAGATATTCCGCCTGGCCGTCCTCAGAACGAGGCTATTGCAGGCCGTACTGGAACAGCGTTCTGCAGGACTCATTATTCCGCCTGGCCTCCAACCGGCTTGCAGCTACTGGGAAGGCGTCGTGAGGACTCATATATTCCGGCTCCAACCGAGCTATTGCGCTCTGGGACAGGCTTCTGCGAGGACTTATTATTCGCCTGGCCGTCCACCGAGCTTCAGGCCTACTGGAACAGGCGTTCGTGCAGGACTCTTTATCGCCGCTCCTAGCCGGCTATTGCAGCCTGGAACAGCTTTTTGCGGGACCATTATTCGCCTGGCCGCCACCGAGCTTGCGCATAGCACTGTCGTGCGAGGCTATTATTCCCCTGGCCGCGAGACGAGCATGAGGCCACTAGACGTTTCTGCGAGGTTCATTATATTCCGCTGGCCAACCGAGCTATTGCGCCTACTGGAGACGGCGTCGCAGACTCATTATATTCCCTGGCGTCCAGACCGGCTTTGCAGCTTGGGAGACAGCTTTGGCAGGCTTCATTTTCGCTGGCGTCTAGACCGGCTATTGCAGCCCTGAGCGGCTTCTGCGAGGCTCATTTTTCGCCTGGCCGTCCAGACCGGTATGGCCTACTGGAGACCTGTTCTCAGGACTCTTATATTCCGCTGGCCGTCTCAAACGAGCTATGCAGGCCCTAACAGGTTTCGTGCGGGGTCATTATATCGCTCCCTAAGACCGTATCAGCCACTGGAACGCTTCGTCAGACTTATATATTCCGCTGGCGTCAAACGAGTTCGGCTCTGGACGCTTTGTGCGGGACTCTTATGCCTGCCGTCTAACCTATGCAGCCCTGGGACAGGCTGTTCGGCGAGGGCTTATATCCGCCTGGCCGCAACGAGCATGCCTACTGGAACGGCTGTTCGTGCGAGGCTTATATCCTGCCTCTAACCGGTATTGCGGCCGGAAGCTGTTCGTGCAGGCTTATATTCCCCTGGCGTCTAGACCGGCTATTGCGCCCTAAGACAGGCTGTTCGTGCGAGGGTCATATTTCCCCGGCTCCAAACCGAGCATGCCCCGGACTGTCGTGCGAGTCATTAATTCGCCTGGCGTCTAGAGGCATTGCAGGCCTGAGACGCTGTTCGTGCGGGACTCATTATATCCGCCTCGTCCAGCCGGGCATTGCGCCCTGGCAGCGTTCGTGCGGGCCATAATCCGCTGCCGTAGACCAGGCATCAGCTATGGAACAGGCTTTCTCGAGGCTCATTATTTCCGCCTGGCTCCAGACGGCATGACCACTGGAACGCGTCGTGCGGGACTCATAATTCCGCTGGCCAAACCGAGCTTGCGCTCTGAGACAGCTTCGTGCGAGGACTATAATCCTGCGTCCAGACCGGCTATCACCCCTGGGACGGCGTTCGTGCGGGGCTCATTATATTCCGCTGCCTCAGACAGGCTTCAGCAGGGAACAGGCTTCGTGAGGGACTTATTATTCCGCCGGCCGTCCAAGACAGCTATGCAGCCTGGACAGCGTTCCGAGGCTCTAATCCGCCGGCCGTCCAGACCGGCTATGAGGCCACTGAACGCTTCTGCGAGGATTTATTCGGGGGCCCCGGCGAGGTTTAACCCTGGTCGCCGAGGTTGGGTTGGAAGGGTTGGGGGCCAAATTTCCCGGCCGGCCGAGGCCTTTAACCCGGGGCTTCTCGAGGCTTTATGCGGCTCTAAAGGTTTGGGTCTGGCCTGTCGGCAGACTTTAAACCCGGGCCCAAAGGTTTCGGCCCCAACGGCTTTGGGGGCCCAAATTCCCCCCGGGGCCAACCGGGTTCGGCCCCTTCAGGCCCGGGGGCTTTTCCCCTTTTCCGCGGAAAGGGGTCTTACGGGGTTTCCGGGTTAACGGGTCTAAAGGCGCGCTCGGACCCTTTCGGGGCCTAACCGCTGCGCCAAGACAGGTTGCGGCCCAAAAACCCTTGGCGGAAATTTTCGCGCCCAACGGCTTTCGGCGAGACTTTCGGGCCCCAATTTTGGAAAAGGCTTGCGGCCTTTCCCCGGGTCGGGGGGCTGGGATTCCCCGGCGCGACCGTTTTCGCCTGGACAGGCTTCGGCAGGGCATTTTCCCGGGCCCCAAGGCCTTGCGCCCTAAAAGGCTTTTGGGGTAAACCCGGGGGAAACCTTTTCGCCTCAAAGGGGTTGGGCCCCTCCCCGGGGTTTTGGAGGGCCATTTTGCCTCCCAACCGGCCGGGGTCTAAACGGTCGCGGGTTCTTTTCCCGCTCCCGGGTATTTCCTCTGGGACGGTTTGCAGGCCCATTAAACCGGCCGTCGGCGGCTTCTTCCCCCGGCTGGCGAGGGCCCAAAAGCCGCTTTCCCGGGTTTCTGCTCGGGGTTTTGAGGTTTATTTTCCCGGCCGTCCAACGGTATCCGCCCAAAAGGGTTTGGGGCCCTTCGGGGGCCTTATACCCGGGGTCCTAACGGGCCTGGGACCCTTTTGGCGGGTTCAAACCGCTGGCCAAGACGGTTTGAGCCTCTGGGGGCGTTGCCTATTTCCCGGGCCAGCGGTTTGGCCTAAATTTGCGGGCTTTACCCTTGCGCTAGGAGGCTTTGGGGGCTTTTATGCCCCCTAACCAGGCCTCCACGGGGCGCCGGGGGCCTTTTCCCCGGGCCCCAAAACGGCTTTGGCCAGGGGGCTGGGGTTCATAACCCCCTCCTAAGCCGGCCTTTGGCTTTGGACGGCCGGCGGGACTTTTAATGCTCGCCTGGCCAGACGGCTTCTAGGCTTTTCGGGCCCTTTTCCGCTGCCGCCGGGCCGCTTTCCCCCGGGCCTTTTCGCGGGCTCAAATTTGCGCCTCCGGACGGTTTTCAGGCTCTTAACCTGCGTCCTCATTACCCCGGCCCCCGTGGGACCAAATTTCTGCGGGCCTCCTTTTCCGCTTGTAGACCGGGTTCGCAGGGCCTTGGCATCATACCCCCTCGTAAAGGTTTCGGGTATTTCCCCGGCGTTGGCGGGGTTTTTTCCCCCTTTGGGGTGGCCAGAATTAACCCTGGGGGGTTTTGGCCTAAAGGCTGCTCGGGAACTTTCGGCCCCAAGGTTTGCGGGTCCGACGGCTTTTGGCGGAAAAGGGGGCCCTTTTTGGTTCCCCTTTCGCCCTCCGGGGCTTTCGGGGCTCCAGACCAATTAGCCCCAAGCGGGGAGGCTATTCCCCGGAGGCTATTAGCCTCGCGGCGTAAACCCCGGGGCCCCCTGCGCTCTCAAACCCTTTCGGGTTTCCGGGGCCCCTTTTTTGCCGCCCTGAGAAACTTTGGCCCCTTTTTTTGCGGGCTCCTAACCGGGTTGCGGCCAACAGCTTCGGCGGGCCCTTTTTGCGGCTCTAACGGGCTTCACCAAACCCGCTTGGGACCTCTTTTCCGGCCTTTAATCTCCTCAGACGGCCTTTGGAGGGACCAAGATTTCCTTGGGCCGCCAATGGGGCCCCCGGAAAGGGGCTGCAGGCCTTATACCGCCGTCGTCAGACCATTATTCCGCCTGGGGCCCCCAGGCCCCAAACCGGGCCCCTAACCGGGTTTGGGCCCCCAACCGGGGTTTGTGCCGAAGACTTCTAATTTGCCCGGCCCCGAGGCTTTTTCGGCCAGGAGGACGCTTTTTCCGCCTGCCTAAACCGGCTTGCAGGCCTCTGGAGACCTGTTGTGCGAGGCTCATTTTTTTTCCGCCGGCCACGAGGCTATTGCAGGCCTTGGGGGGGGGTTTTGTGCGAGGGCCCCATTATATTCCCTTGGCCTCCAGGCCGCACACGGCGGGGGTTTGGGAGGGTCCATAATCGGGCCTCCTCCCCCGGGTTGCCCCGCCTGGGCAGTTTTTCGTGGAGGACTCCTTTAAAATTTTCCCCCTGGCCTTCGCCAGCCGATTTTCCAGGGGAGTTTTTCGGGGGACCTCTTTACCCTGGCCGTCCCAACCCGGGGTTTCGCTCGACGAACTTTGCGGGACTTCGTCCGGGCCTCCCGGCTAATGGAAAGCGCCTTGGGGACCTTTTTTGGGGGGCCTCATTATATGCCCGGCGTCCAAACCGAGATTGGCTTTCGGGACGTTTGTCGGCGGGTGAACCTTTTTCGCCGGCCCCCTTAAACCAGACAGGTTTCGGGGCCCCTTTGGCGTGGGCCCTTTTCGGTTTCCCCCGGGCTAAACTGGGGGTTTCCTACCGGGGCGGCCTTCGGGGGCCTTCTTGGGGCCCCGGCCGCCTGGACGGGGATTGCGGCCTCGGAAAGGCTTTGCGGAGGGACTCCTTTTTCCCTGGCCCCCTTAAACCGGGGTGGCCAGAGACCGGTTTGGGGCCTTTCTTTTTCGGGCCCCCTCTTGCCTTTCCGGGGACGGGTTGGGCTTTTGAAGCCTTCCTTCCGGCCGTAGCCGAGGTTTGAGGCCCGGGAAGGCTTTGCGCCGGCCTCTAGGCCTCACCCCTCCGGGATAGAGCCGGGGCGGCCCTTTTCGGGGGGGCTTAACCTTGGGCCCCCCCGGGAACGGTTTGCGGCCCTTTGGGCGGCTTCAGAACCCTCTTTTTCCCGCCGCGGAAAGGCTTTGCAGGACATACGGTTCGTGCCCGCTTATTTCCGCCTGGCGCCAAGCCGGGTAAGGGCCCCCGGGCCGGCGTTCGTGCGAGGCCTTTTTTCCCCAAAAACGCCGTTAGCCCTATTCCGCCTTGGAAAACGGGTTTCTCTGGGGTTTTTCCGGGCCTTCCCCCGGGGCCATGAGGGGGACTTTTGAGCCTTTTTACCGGGCCTTTGGGGCCGCGGCTTTTGGGCCCGAACAGGTTCCGGCGGGCTTCCTTAACCCCTTTCCCCGACCGGCCATGCAGGCCATAAGGCCCCGGGTTGCCCGGGGGGTTTCATATCCGCGGCACCCAAGACGAGGCTATTCCCCCAAAATTTGGCGGGACCTCATTTTTCCCCCTGGCCGCCAAGCCCAGGCTTTTGCGGCCTCGGAGACAGGCTTTGGGCCATTTTTTCCCCTTTCCGGGCCGCCAAATTTTTAGGCCCCTGGAACGGGTTGCGGGACTCATAATTCCGCCGGGGCCCGGGGTATTGGTCCCCGGGAGGGCTGGGGGCGGGACTTCTTTATTCCGGCCGCTAAGCCGGCCTTGGGGCCCTGGAGACCGGGGCCGCTGGGCAACCTTTTCCGCCTGCCTCCTAAGACCAGGTTTGGCCCCTTGGAAGTTTTTTGTGGGGGCTATTAATTCCCCTGGCCCCTAAAACGAGGCTATTGCGGCCATGGAGAAAGGTCGGCGTGCGGGGGCCTTTTAATTTCCCCCGGCCAGGGGCTTGCGAGGCCCTTTTTTCGGGGGTTTTTCGAGGGTTTTACGGCCCCGCCCCTGAGCAGGGTTCAGTCCCCTGGCCCCTTATAGCCTGCGGCCTTTCGAGGCTTGGCGGAAATCAAACCCCTGGCCGAGGGTTTGATTTTTGGGCCGTTTCCAGGGCTTCATTCCCTCGAGGGTTTTGACTCTTGGCCCTGTTCCGGGGCCGGGGCGGGGCCATTTTTAAAAAGGCTTCTGAGGCTACATTTAAACCCTCGTCCAGACCTTTAAATTGCTCGGCCAGACCGGCTTTGCAGGCCCAAAGCCTGTCTTCAGACCAGTATTCCGCCGCCGCCGAGAACCGGGGGTTTCGGCCTATTGGGAACCGCCTCGTCAAGACCCTATTTCGCCTCCGGAGAAGGTGTTTGCGGCCTTTTTGGGCGTCCTAAGCCCTATTCCGCCTGCTCGGGAAGGGTTCGTGGGGCTTAATTTAACCCTTGTCCCAAAACCCCATTTCCCCCTCCTTAGCCGGGTTTCGCCCAACACCGGCTGTCCCGGGAGGCTTAAATTGCGGGCCAGACAGTTCCTGGGGGTGGGGACCTTTGCCGGCCTCATAACCGCCTTGTCGCCACCGAGGCAGGCCTTTTTGGGGGGTTTCCTAAATTTCCCTTTCCTCCGGGCGGTCCAAGAGCTTGCGGGGGGGGGTTCCCTTAAATTCCGGCCTTCCGCCAGGCATTGAGGCCACTGGAGACAGGGTTTTTGGGGGATTTATATTCCGCCTGGCCGAAACCGGGCTATTGCAGGCCCCTGTAGAGAAGGCGTTCGTGCGAGACCTTCTTATTCCGCCTGGCTTCCAGAAACCCAGGTTTTTCAGGCCTACGGGGGCGGGTTTCCGATCCCTTAAGGGGTTTCCGGCAAAGGGGTTCGTGCAGGGCCCTTCCCCGGGTTTCTCGGGGAAGGGCTTATATTGGGCCGGGGGTTTCCCCAGGCTTTATTCCCCTGGCCTTCTGAGCCGGCTATTTCCCTGGCGCTGTTTCCAGGGCTTATACCCCTGGCGCAGCGGGCTTTGGGGCCCCTTAACGCCTTTCTCGGAGGGGCTTATTTCCACTGGCGCCGGGTTTTCATGCCCTATATCCCTGGGCGGGGCCTTTTTTGCGGCCCTGAACAGGTTTCGGCCCCGGGGGACGCTTTTTCGCCTTCTGCCGGGCCGCCAGGCATGGGGCGGAACGGGTTCTGCGGAAAATTCTTATTTCCTGGCCGTCCAGACCGAGCCCTTTGGCCTGGGGAGGCTGTCTCGGGGGCTTATTATTCCGCCTGGCGTCCTAAGACCGAGGCTTGCAGGCCCTGGAGAAGGCTGTTCGTTCGGGGCTATTTATTCCCCGGGGGTTCCCCCCGCCGGGCCTAAGGGCCTTCGTGGAGGGTTTTATCCCCCGGTCCAAACCGCTGGGGCCTACGGGGGCGGCCTTTGGGGGGGCCCTTTTCCGGCTCAAACCGCTTGGGCCCCCGGGAAGGTTTTGCAGGCTACAGAAACCGCTTCCGGACGGCATTTTCCCCTTGGGGGGGCCGCGGCGAGGTATTATTCCCCGGGGCCGAAGTCCTGGGGGCCCTTTTTCGGCTTTTGTTCCGGCCCTTTCCCCTGGGCCGCTTTGCGGCCTATCAGTTCCCGGCCCGGCCCCTTTTGCAGGGCCTATGAAGCGGGTTTGGCGAGGGATTTCCTGGGTCCCAAGGGGCTTGGCCTCCCAGACCGCTGTCTTTAGCCGGGGGGCCATAATCGCTGCCGTCCAAACGAGGGTATTTGCTGGCCCGGGACAGGCTTTCGCGGGCCAATTATTTTCCCCCTGGCTCCAACCCTTTGCGGCCAGAAACACTTTCCGAGGCTATATTCGCCCGCCGCTAAACCGCTGCGGCCCAGAAGCTTTCGGCTTATTTTTTCCGCTGTCCTGCGAATCGGCTACCCTTGGGGGACAGGCTGTGGAGGGCTCCATATATTCCGTGGCTCCAAACCGGGTTGGCCTGGGGGGCGTCGTGCGGGTTATTATTCCCCTGGCGCCGAAGGCTATTGGGGCAAACCTTTGGGGCAGGCTAATTTTTTCGGGGCCTAACCCCTCCCCCAAACGGGATTAGGCCCTTGGGAGGACTGTTTGGGGTCCATTATATTCCGCCCCGGGGAAGACAGGCTTTTCGGCGGAAAAGGCTGTTCTTGCGGGGCCTTTATAATTTCCGCCCCGCCAAGACCGGGCAGCGCCTGGAGAACTGTTCGCAGGGCTTCCTTAACCGCCGCCCTCCCCGAGCATTGCGGCCTATGGGGGTTTTCCGGGCCCCTAACCGCCGGCGGCCTAACGCCTTTTGGGCCTTCGGAGGGTTCTGGCGTTTCCCTTATTCCGGCCTGCGGAACGGTTTGCCAGGCCCAAACCGTTCTGCAGGGAGCTTTTCATCCCCTTTTCCAGGCTCCAGGCTTTTCGCCAGTACGGCTGTTCGTGCGAGGGCCCATTTAATTCCGCCGGCCCTTAAAGCCCGGGGTTGAAGGCTTGAGCGGGTTCGTTTCGGGGTTTTTATATTCCGCCTGCGGGCCAAAACCAGGCTTTGCCCGGGGCGGCTTTCCCGGGGCTCATTAAACCGCCTGCCCCCAAACGGGGCCCCTGGGCGGGTCTTTTCGAGGGCTTTTTTACCCCTCGGCACGGAAAGCGGCCCGGGAACACTTTTTGTCAAACCAGTTTCCCTACCGGGGCAGGGCCTTCGGGACGGTTTTGGGGGGGTTCTTATTCCGCTGCCCCAAAGGGGCTTTGGCCCCGGGAAGGGGTTTTTGCGGGGCCCCTTTTTCCGTGCCCTAAGGCCATTTGGGCTTTGGGGCCCCGGCGGGTTTAGACTTCTTCGCCTGGCCTCAGCCGGGGGGGCCTTTGGGGTTCTTGGAGCGGGCTCGAGGTCCCTTTTCCGGCCGGCCTTTTCGGGCCATTAAGCCGGCTGTTCGGCAGCTTGGGCCCCAACCCCTTCATCCGGGCCGCTGCCGGGCGGCTGTCCGCGGGGCTTCAACTTGCGGCTCGTCCCAAAACCCGGTATGTGCCGGGAGACAGGTTTCGTCGGGGAGCTTTTTTTCCGCCCCTTTAACCGCTGCTTCCCAAAGAACAGGCTGGAGGATCCATTAAAATTTCCCCGCCGCCAAACCGAGGCTTTGGGGGTACTGGGAGCAGGTTGGCGGGACTTTTATGCCGCCTGGCCTCTAACCGGGTATTTCAGGCACTGGAAAAGGGTTCTTTTCCGCTTTCGCCCGCCTTAACCGGGTATGCTGGCCTAGGGACGGCCGTTGTTACCCCTTTTTCCGCCTTTCCCCCAGCGAGGATTCAGGGATTGGCCGCTGTTCCCGGGCTTTAGAATTTTGGGTCCAAACCGGTTTTCGGGCCTCTAACCGGTGTTCCGGGCCCCATTACCCCTTTGGGGCCTACCGGGGCCCTAATTGCAGGCCTTCGGCGGGTTTCGGCTTCGCCGCCTCCGGGCCTTGCCGGGGGGCCCCTGGGGGGGGCGCTTTTATCATATATTCCCCCGCCGTCCAAGACCGGGATTGCGGACTGGAGAGGCGTTGGCAGCTTCCTTATTCCCTCCTCCTAAACCCAGGCTTTGGCTGGGCCATGGGCAGGCGTTCATGAATTTTTTCCGCCTGCCGCCGGCCGGGTTTTCAGGCCACGGGCGGCTGTTGTGGGGATTCTTTTTTCCGCCTGGCCTTAAACCAGGCTTTGCAGGCCATGGGAGACAGCTGTTGTGCGAGGCTTCTTAATTCCCCGGGGGCCCACGACCTCCCAGACGGGTTGGGGGTTCTTAATTTTTCCGCCAGCGCGGAAAAGGGGGCTTGCGTCAGGGCTCAATTTTGGCCCCCGGGCCCCCATACCTGCCCCTAAGACCGATTGCAGCATCGGGCTTCCGTCGAGGCCTTTTAGCCGCCCGGCCGCGGGACCCGGGGCCGGCCTATGGCGGCTTGGGGCGTTTTTCTGGCCTCCAAACCCGGGTTTGGCCCGAGACCTTTCTCGGGGTTCACCTTGCGGCCTTCTGAAGGCTTTGACTGATGCCGGCTGGGGGCTTCGATCGGGCCGTCCGGCGGCATATTGCTTGCCCCGGGACGGGTTTTGCGAGTCCTTTCCGCTGGCCGAAGACCCAGGTATTCGGCCACGAAAGGGGGTTTGTGCGGGCTTTATTATTCCGCCTGGCCTTAGTGGGGAGAGCCCGCGGCAGGGACGTTTCGGGGGGGCTTTATATTCCGCCGGCCGCCTAACCGAGGTTTTGCCCTCCTGGGAGGCTTCGTTGCGGAAAACCGCCTGGCGTCGGCCGAAGGCGGCTTGAGGCCTAGAAGAGGCTCTGGGAGTGGCTCAAACCGCCTTTCGGCCGGGCTTCGGCCAAGCCGGCTTTGCGGGCTTTTCCCCCTACTTCCCGGCCTGCCGGCTTTAACGCCTTCGGGACCCGATATTCAGCCTGGGGGCCGGCTTTAGGCCAATTCGTGCTGAGGAAGGGTTCTGCAAGTCCGCACCCCTTGCCTTCAGGCTTGGAAGCTGTTCGGGGGGGCCCTTTTTTTCCGCCTGGGGCCTCCGGCCGAAAATTGCGGCCAAGGGAGGCTTTCGGCAGGGACCCATTTTTCCCGGCCTTAAACCGCTTGCCCTAGGGGAAGGCTGTTCGTTGCGAGCTTATTTCCTGGGCCCTCCTGAAGACCGGGCTTGCAGGCCTTTACTGGGCGTTGTTCGTGGACCCATTATTCCCCTGGCCTCCAAACGGGCTTGCGGCCCTTTGGGGGGGCTTTCTGCGATCTCTTTTCCCCCCCCCTAACGGGCCGGGAAAGGTGCTGGAGGGCTTTTTTGGACCCCTTTAAATTTCCTGGCCGTGAGACGGGCTTGGGCCAAATCCGCGGGCCTTAACGACTATTGCGCCTTGGGAGACAGGCTTTTCGGCAGGTAAATTTTTGGGCCGGCCGCCGGGGTTAATATCGGGTGCTCCAAGCCTATTTCCGGCTCGACAAGGCGGTTTTTTGGGGGGTTCCGGGAACCCCTGTCCCCTTTTAAACCGCTTTCCGGCCCCGGGAAGGCCGTGGGGAACCCCCTTTTCCCGGCCTTTTAAGGGTTTTCAGGCCTAAGAGACGGCTTTTTGCGGGTTCATTTTTTCCGGCCGTCCTACCCGGGGGCCCCGGGCAGGGTTTGGGCGGAACTTATTTCCCCTGGCCGTTTTCGGGCCACTAGGGCGCTCTGAGAACGGTTTTCGGGGGTCCCTAATCCGCTTCCAAAACCCGGGCTATGCGGCCCGGGGGACGGTTTGCGGGCTCCTTATATCCTGGCCGTCCTGAAAGATTCTTTGGGGGGCTTCAGGCCCTTAATTCCCGGGGTCCAGCCCGGAAGGGGTCAAAAAGACAGCTTTTTCTGCCATTTTCCCCCCGCGGCCCTTGGAGGTTTTGGGGGCCTCTTATCCTCCTGGCGTCCCCTATTCCCCCCCGGGACGGGGTTGTCGGGCCCCTTTTCCCCGGGCTTCAAGACCGGCTGGGCCCCGGGGCAGGCGCTCGAGGGCCTTCCCCGGGGTTCCATTAGGGGGCCCTAGCGGCCGTGGGGACATTTTGCAGCCTCTTAAACGGCCTTGGCCTCCTAGGGTAGCACCTTCTGGGGCCCGGCTTTTGCGGCCAATATTCGCTGGCCGTTAAGACCGGTTATTGCCAGGCTACCTAACCTTTTTTGCAGGCTATTATTCCCTGGGCCCGGGGTGCCCTTTCAGGCCTTTCGGCTTTGTGGCCAGGAACATTCCCTGGCTACCGCTTGGGCCTAAAAGGGCCGGGTTTGGGGACCTTTCTTGCCGGGCGCCTATCGGGCTTTAGCCGCGGGGCCTGGGGCGGGTTCCTAACCCTTTCCGCCGGGGTTTAAACCGGCTATTGGCCTCGGAGACAGGCTTTCGGCGGGGCCCCATTTCCCCTGGGCCTCAAATCTGGCCCCCGGGGAAGGGTTTCGGGGAGGAAAATTCCGGGCCCGCGCCAAGAAGCTATTCAGCCTACTGAAAGCGTTTTGGGGCTTTAATTTCCCTGCCTTCCTAAACCCGGATTCAGGCCTCCCGGAGACGGGGGTTCGGGGACTTTTTTCGGCCGTCCAAACCGAGGCTTTTCGGCCCACTGGAGCACCCCTTCGGCGGGTTCTTTTCCCTTGGGCCTTTAACCGGGGTTTGCAGGCATGGAGCGGCTTTGAGGGCTTCTTTTTCCTGGCCGTTCTAGACCGGGTTTTCCGGCCTCTGGGAACGCTTTTCGGGCTTATTACCGCCTGGCCGCCCAAATAGGGAGGCCTACTGGAGCGGCTGTTCGTGCGGGCCTTCATTCCCCCTCCGCCGAGAAGGCTTTGGGGAGGCTTTTTGGGGACTCTTTTCCCTGCTCTGCACCTTGCAGCATGAGCAGGCTGTTCGGGGGCACTTAATTCCGGGCCTAGACCGGCTTGGGCCTACTGGGCGGGCGGGGCGTTTTATTCCGCCTGGCCTTCAACCGAGGCTTTGCAGGCCATGGGCGGCGTGTGGGACCTTTATTTCCGGCCTGGCCGCCTCTGGGGGCTTTGGGAGGCTTCCCAAACCGGGTCCCAATTAAAACCCCCCAAAAAAAACCCGGGTTTGCAGGCCTTGGAAATCCTGCTGGGGTCATTATTTCCCCCGGCCCTCTAAACGGGCCATTTCGGCAGAAAGGCTTTTGGGGGGATTATATTCCGCCTGGCGTCCTGACCAGGCTTTGCGGCCTACGGAGAGGCTGTTCGGCGGGACTCTTATTTCCCCTGGCCTTTAACCGGTTCCGAAGGCTGGCGGGAGGTTCCTTTCGGGGCCCAACATATTCCGCGCCTCCAAAACCGGTGTTTTGCAAGAGCTTTGGGGGTGTTCCAAAGGGGAAAAAAAAAACCCCCCGTCTAGGGCTTTTTCCCCGCTTTAGGGAAACTTGGCCGGTTTTTCGCTGCCGCTAAAACCTTTCGGGGGACCCTTTCGGTGCGGGCCACTTCTCAGGGCCCAAAACCTTTTAGGGCCTGGAGCATTTCGCTGAAAACCCCTATTCCGCCCCCGAAAGCCCTCTTGCGCCTATGAGCAGGCGTGGTTTGGGGTTTTAATTTCCCCCGGGCCTTCCCCAGACCGAGGCATTGCAGGCCACTGGAGACAGCTTTTTGCGAGGGCTCCTATTCGCCTGGCCGACCTTTGCCGGCCTACGGGGAAAAGGCCTTGGAGGCTTCTTATCCCGGGCCCCCAACCAGGGTTTCGGCCCCAAGGCCGGTGTGGGGGACTCTATTCCTGGGCGTCCTAAAGGCATGGCGCCTAGACGGCGTTCGGGGCGAGGGATTTTTTTCCCCTGGCCTCCTAACCGAGGTATTGCAGGCCTAGGAGCAGGCTTTTCGTCAGTTCCATTTAATTCCCCTGGGCCCCAAACCGGGTTTCAGCCTACTGGGAAAACGGTTTTTCGGGGCTTATTTCCCCGCCGCCAAGACCGGGCTTTGGCCCATGGGCAGGGTGTTCGTGCGATTTCATTATATTCCCGGCCCGCTCCCAACCAGCAGCCAAGGGAAGCCGGGGCCCGTTTTCTGGGCCTTCTTTGCGGCCTTGAACCGGGTTTGAGGCCCCTGGGCCGCGTGCCTCCTTTTTCCCTGGGGGGCCGTCCCAGGGGCTATTACCCCGGGTCCGGAGGGTTTTTATTCCCCGGCTTCCCGGAGCTATTGCGGCCTCTAACCGGCTGTTCCGGGATTATATTCGGCCGGGGTTAAGTGCAGCCCCTAGCGCTCTGGCGGGGGTCAGTATTGCCGGGGTTCCGACCGGCTATTGGGCCCTGGAGACGCTTTCCCGGGTTCATTTTTTCCCCGGGCCTAAAGGTTTTTTTCCCGGGAAACGCTTTGGCCTGGGAAAGGGGTGCCTTAATCCGCCGGCTCCCCGGATGCGGCCTTGGGGTTGTTCCGGTGCAAACCCCTTTCCGCCTCCAGAACCCGGGGTTTTGGGCCGGAGGCTTTCTTCGGGGCCCATTTGGCCTCCTGGCGAGGTTTCCCGGGGACTGTTTGGGGCCCCCCTTTTCGTTCGCCCCGAAAATTTGGCCTTAACGGCGGGGCCCTTCCCCCCTTCCCCGGGTTTGGGGGGGGGTTTGGGGTATTACCTTTGGGTAGGGAGGAATTTCGCGGGTCTAACCGGCTTGCCCTGAGCGGTTTGCAGGGCATTTTCGGCCTCCAACCGGCTTGCCCCGGGGGGCTTTCGGAGGGCTTTTTCCCGCCTTAACCGGGCCGGGCCTGGAACTCGGGAGGTTTTCGGCCCTACCCGGCTTGCGCCCGGGGGGCTTTCGCAGGGCATTTTCCCCGCGGAAAACCAATTCCCCTAGACGCTTCGTGGGACAATTTTTGGCCTCAACCGGCGGGCCTCGGGGCTTCGCAGGGGCTTTTTCGCTCCCCCCGCCTTAACCCGAACAGGCCTGAGGACCTTTTCGGCTCCTAACCGGTTGCGGCTAGGGACGCGTTGGGGGGTTTTTGGGCCCAGACCGGCTTGCGGCCCTGGAAAACTTTTGCGAGGGGTTATTTTCCCCTGTCCAAACCCGGGTATTGAGGCCACTGGGAGCTTTCGGAGGCCCAAACCGCGGCCCCAGCCGGTTGGCCCTGGACGGGTGCGGGACCTCATTATTCCCTTCCCCTAACCGGCTTTGGTCTGGGAAGCTGTCGTGCGGACCAATTTTCCCCCGGCCTTAAATTGGGCCCCAAAGGGGGGC
>OU015471.1:24889071-24961437 GCA_907164805.1 Brachyptera putata | reverse complement strand
GAAAGGGGGGCGTTGAGATGCTGGTGGACCCAGGGGGCGTTGGGGGTGCGAAAGTTAGATCCTAGAGGGCTTGGGGGTGGTAATTTAGACCCTAGAGGGCGTTGAGAGGCTAATTTAGATCCAAAGGGGGGGTTTAGTGTGGGGAAAATTGGATCCTAGAGGCACAGTGCGATTAATGAAGCGAAGGGTACCAAAAAAGTCTGGACACGTTTAACTTGACCCAATAGTAACCACCTATTTCAGTTGCATCTGAAATTGGGCTACGACGTTAATAGTTAGGTGCTCATCGTCTCATTAAATCGGAATGGGTTTCAATTTTTTAACGAGAAGTGGATCCCTCCGGTATGTCGTCATGTTTATATCAAATGTTTAAATTGGGGAGGGGTTAAATGTTGAAGGGAATTAAAAACGTGGTACGAGTCCTAAACGCCAAAACACTGGATTTAAACCACCATGCAGTTATGATTTGAACCCCGAAGTGAGAAAAATAAAGAACAGCTTTGTCTTGAACCCCGGGTATACACTGGGAAAGGCGATGGGGCTATATCGTTTTTGAAGAACATAATTATCAAATCAAAAATACAACTTTTTTTACACGTCGGGATTTCATGTATGTATTGTTCCGTTGTGGGGAAATCGATCTTTAAATTTTGGGGTGCACGGGTTGCCCGAAGTGATTCCCTCCCCAATGACCGGGGTTAATTGCTGATTCCCTCTCATAACGTTCTCAAATTTCTGTGTTAAAAGAAGATTGGAAAACAGTTCGCAAGTGGTGCGTGAAACAAAGATTTAACTGAGTTACCCGATTAAAATCGTCTAAAATCATTGAAGACTAAAAAAGAAGTAAATAAAGAAGATTGGCCGGGGTGGTTTTTATTAAATTGGGAAATGATTTTGTGAAATGTCTTTTTCCCGGGAAAACTCCACTTTTGGGAGAAAAATGATTCGCCTAGGGAAATAAAAGTGGAACCAACATGTACTCATTAAAATTTCCCCCTTTGAAAGCCAGTACTGCGGGACGGAATAAAAAATTTTTGATCACATTTTGGAGAATGCATTAAAAATGCTGAAAATCAAAAAGGAACTTTTACGGGGAGTTTTTGTGTGAAAGTTCCCACGATAGTACCCAAACCCTTTTTTTCAATTGTTAACACGACGTCGTCGTCTACCGGGATACATTGGATTCATTCATGTCACCTTTGGGGCATGGTAAAATACTTTGATTCTTATGGTCTCCACCTATGGGGCAACACAAAGCAGTTTTTAAATCGCAAGCAAACGGGGTTTAAAACACGATGGAACTCGAGCCCTTTTTCAAAAGTGTGTGGTGAAATTGAAATTTTGTATCTTGAAAAAAATCTATGGGGAATTTTAAACCTTCCAGAAATTTTAAAGAAGGATCACCGGAAAAGTTTCCCAAAAGTGAAACCAACTTTTAAAAAAGTATGGACTTTGTTAAAAATTCAAAGTTTGATTATATCCAATAAATTTTGCTGTTCACGGAAAAATCAAAAATGGCAGTTGTTCTATCTCTTTTTTTCCATTTTTATTATTTAAATTTTTTTTTATTATTATCATATTATTTTAAATTTATTATTTTTTTTAATTTTTTTTTTTTTTATTATTTATTTTTATTATTATTATTATTTTTATTTTTTTATGGGGGTAGTTTTTTTTTAATTATTTTAATATTTGGGGGTTCTCACTACTATCACAGTCATGTCCATGGTTCAAGTTTTATTATGAAAAAAGTTTGTTTCCTGAATCATTAAAATTTGTTTTTATTTATCCCCATTTTTTTCTTCCCTCCTTTTCCCCCTATATCTAGAATCAGATCATAGAGGGCGTTGAGAGTGCGTGAGTTGGACCTAGAGGGCGTTGAGGGTGCGTTTTTTAATCCTGGGGGGCGTTGAGGGGGGGTAATTTAGATCCAAAGGGGGGTTTGAGTGCGAAATTTGACCCAGAGGTTTTGAGTGTGCGAAAATTTGGATCCTAGGAGAAACGAGTGCGAAAAATGATACGAACGGAAACCAAAAACAATTGGCACTTTTTAAATTTGATCAAGTAGTAAGCCCCTGATGTTCGTTGCCTGAAAATTGGGACGTACGACAGTTCAATATTTAGGGGCTACGTCACATTATAAATAGGGAATGGGTTTAAAGGGGTTTTAACGAAAAGTGAATACCATGTCGGTTTGTCAGTCTTTGTTTTAATCAACCATCAAAACCCAAAAATTGATTTTTTACGGACAAATGTCGAGATGGTTTTAAGCCATTTGCTGTAATTCATGTCGACAGGGAGAGTGTGAAGATAAAATCAGGAAAGGCCAATCTTCTGAGGAACTAAAAAACTGGGGCTCGATTTTTTCACAGAACACAGTTAATTCAAAAACTTTGAGTTAAGATCGCTATTTTGTGCAACCTTTTAATACTGTCAAGGATTGGAAAAATCGAAAAAAGTTTTAGGTTTCTGGTTTTTTTTCGGTGAGGGGCTGTAAGGAGTTTTGAAGCAACTCGGAAAATTTTTTGATTGTTTTCAATGAAAAAATCGTATCTATTTCCGCCGACTGGTTTTACAAAAACAGGGGAGGATTTTAAAAGCTAGAAAAGACACATCAAAGAAACCCTAAAAGTGAAGGGTTTTTTTACAATTTTTGGGTTTAATTAATGAATTTTTTGGGGAAAAGAAGTTTATGTCCCTACTATGGAAGGTGGTTAGAAAGGGGTCGAGTCATTTTCAAACAATTAACGGGGGAGTTTTCAAACCAAAATAATAAATTAGAGATTTTAGTTAGAAAATAAAAAATTGTGAGTATAATCTCGTTTTATTCTTTAGATTCCTTCTGTTGTTCCCCATAACGCTTCATCTTTTTTCTTCTAATTAGCTCGATTTCAGAGCATGCAGCATCTTTTTAGTGAGTGACGCAATAATATCATTTTAACCTTTCAGCCGTCTTCTGGCGTATTCGTTAGATGCTGAAATAGTAATTTTTAACCGAGGGGCCGTGGGGATCCCCGTGAACAAATAATTTTTTTTCTAAAATAATACAAATTAATTTTAAAAAAACGAAAAAATTAATAAAAAACATATCTCCCCAAAAGAGAAAGAAACAAAATGGCTCAAAAAAAAAAAATCCCGAAAAGAATCCGAAAAAAAAAAAACAAAAAAAAAAAAAAAAAAAAAACCCCCCAAAAAAAAAAACCAAAAAAAAAAAAACCAAAAAAAAACCCCCCCAAAAAATTGACCCCCCAAAAAAACCATCACCCAACAGTGCGAGAATGAGAAAAAAAAAATTGGCAGACCCGGGGTCAAGGTCAAAGGTCAATTTGTCCCAATTGCTCACACTCTAATCAATTTTTTTTTTTTTTTTTTTGTGTCGCTCTCTGCCCGTGCGTGATGGTGGAATATTACAAGCTATAGAAAGGTGACACAAAAATATTCTCAGATATTCTGGATGCATTCAAGGGCCCTTGAAGGAAAATCATATAACATTGTACTTGTGTTGGCAGTTAATAATACCAGGAAAACGCATATATGCGTTGTAAAGACGAGCGGATAGTAATAGTATTGCTACCAAGGGGGAGCCGCGCTCACCCTGGCAACACTTAATAGGAAAAAAAACTTAATGATTGCTTTATGACAGAAACCTTAAATAGATTATTCTGTAAAATGACTTCTTAAAATGTTGTTTCTATGGACAGAAATCTTGAATACAGCCTTATATTTACGCAAAAAAAACTACAGAGTTCTTCGTTTGACAGAAAGATCCTGAATTAATTAAATTCCATCGACAACAGAATATAGTTTCCTTAGTATTTTGCTTATAGGCCTATCTAGAACTTTTTATAAAATGCTTCTTTTTCCATGTTGCTTGACCTCACCAACAGCTAGGTTATAGAGGGTACAAATGAGCAGATGATAAAGAAACGGTGAGGTGATGATAGATGAGAGGACATTTTAAGAACCCCAATCTTACGCAGGATTTGAACCTGCGGCCCTGGAACCAGAAGCAGATACGCTACCTCTAGACCTTGAATGTATATATATATATATATATATATATATATATATATATATATATATATATATATATATATATATAATATATATATATATATATATATATATAGTATATATATTATATATATATATATATATATATATATATATATATATATATATATATATATATATATATATATATATATATATATATATTTAGATATATATATATATATATATATTTATATATATATATATATATATATATATATATATATATATATATAGTACTATACATATTGCTTCTAGTGGGTATAGCGTCTATGGACAAACTATAAATATAGAATAAAAATGGTAAGTTGTATACTGGAATAAAATACTGGAATACTGTACACTGGAATAGTGGGAATAAAACATTGTATTGATCTCTTCTATTTACAGAAACATAAAAAAAAAAGTTTAAAAGCAATATTTGTATGTGGGCTATAGTTCATATAGTCAACATGCATATTATTTTCAAAACATGTACAAATGGCCTAAAGTCCAGTCATATAAGCGCGTTAATGATACAACGATTTAACTTGAACCACACGATACACAAAATTACAAAAACTTCCGCAATTTTATTATTGGATCCTATTTTGGCTTGATTGATTTCAAATTATACAAGATATATTCTATTATTATTATTGGATGAGCGAAGCGAAGACTCAATTCCACTTGACCCGAAAGAAATGTACATGTTATTTTTTTTATTTTTTTTTTTTCGCGCTCTACAGGTCAGCCGAAAATTCAAATTCGATTGAAACTTGGCATGCCCATGTGTCATCATCTGGATTGAATCCCATTAGTTTTATACGCAATCGGTTGCACCACTTCTGAGAAAAACTAATTTTCCATTTTCCCAATTAACCCATAAGAATAAGCCAGAGAAGAATTTCATAAAAAAAATGTCCTTCAAAAATTTCAAATTTTCACCAAATTTCAATATAATAATGATACATAATATATAATATATAATATATAATAAATATATATATAATAATGATACTTTCGTTATGGTTGATTAGTTCGTAATAACTCTTGATGTTACGTACACAAAAAACACCAATCACTGGGCAATTATTGGCAACACGTTCACGGCCTGCTCGACGAAGAATACGAATTCTCTTCACAAGAACGAGAGTTACATAGCGGAACGAGCTCGAAGGGAAACTGGTCTGTTGTAGTGATGCCGCAATATAGCGAAAAATCGATACGGTCGATTCGATTCGATATTTTTATTCTGATTCGATTCATCGATTAATCGGAAGTGAGAAATCGATATTTGAATTTGAAGAATCGATTTTCAAATTTAAAATACCGGTAGAGCTATTCAAGTTTTCAATGAATATTGTGTGTAAAATACTTGTTGCAGCAGGATCTATTCTATTGCCAAGTCCACTTTCAATGAATGCAAATATTTCATGTAAGACTTTTCGTAATTTTGGTATTGTACTGTATTGTATCTGATTTAATGAAGTTGGATCACCAACTCTTGTGAACAGTTGACAACAAAGTGGTTTCTGTTCAATTGGGAAATATCCAGAATATGAATTGTTTTCTGCGCCTAGTGTTCATCGCGAAAGTCCGTTAATAAATGAAAGTGGAAGAGCGGAGACAGGTGGCGAGAGTCGAGAGCTGTACATAACCCTACGCTACAAAATTATACTTCGAAAAACGAAATATAATTGCCAAATTTAAAATTAATATAAAACATCGAAATCGGACGTGAAAACATCGATGCAGCAATATATCGGAACCAATTGTATCGATTCAAAAATCGATGTATCGAAAGGAATGAATCGATTCATCAAAATATCGATATGTCTACGGCATCTCTAGTCTGTTGCCATTGAAGTGTTGATCTCAATGCTGTTGCTGTTCTCGGTCGTTTTTGATTGTATGAAGTTATGTAATTATAATGTATTATAATTATCAATAGACCTACGATCTGGAAATATTTACTTACAAAACTACAAAAGAGAACCAATCTAGGCCCTTGCACATTGTAGTGATAACATTTGCATTCAACATTTGTGGAATAAAATTGACAAAATTACTGTGAAATGATGTAGGCATAGTATTAATATCAATTTGACGCTGTATGATCGGGGATGATATGTTTAGTTGCCCTGGCCTATGTTTATTCATAATTTTTCTATTATTTAGCTAAATATTAATGTCAGAAGAAGCTTTGAAGAAGAAGAAGAAGAAGCTTTGTAAATTGAAATAGCAAAAATGCATGCAACCTAACCTCACCGAACCATTGCGTTAACCCTATAAACTCAATGCCTGAACGATTGGCAGCGGGCACACATAGAGGGTGGTGGAAGATGGGAGGCCTTGATTGAGTAGCTGGTCCACTGCCTCCGTGCGGAAGAGCCGTCTTCGGAAGAGCGGCGGCTCGCAGGTGTTCGGTGACGTCCTCCACGGACACATTCAGAAGAAGCCTAGCCTTTGAATTGTATGTCAACTTCAATTAGAGCTCAATTATCTTGTAAATGTAATGACACTGATAGTTTCCTCGACGTTTGCTCATATAGCACTGCTTGCTTGTCGATTGTTGCTGATTGAATTGAAATAGGTATGAAAAAGGTAATGTAATTATTATTGAATTCATTTAAACCAGGAAATAAAATGAACAAAAACCGTTGCTTATAGAACCAAAAGTGGGCGGTACGCCAGAAAGAAATTCGGTTTGTATTGAATTATAAAATATTTACGCTGGGGCCTATGTGGACAAAAGTTATTATCGTTCAATGTTAGACCGTAACCAATTACAATTTCAAAGCGCATAAATTTATAATATACGTAGAAACCCAGCGATTCTTTTACGCATAAAAAAGTCACCGGATTTTGAAAACCTATTCCATTACACACTGGGTGTGATCATAGCAGTTTTTTCTTCAATTTGTTGATTAGAAACTATACAGGCTATGGGACAAATTTTATGAGTATGTAGTCGAAGATTGTAGAAATTTGCATAACCCAAGCGCAATAATTTTACATAGAGATTTATTTCTATGGAAATTCAGCGATTCTACGCGACGAATAGGTGTTTTTGGTCCCTCTTATTTCAGCCAAACATATAAACTTGTGTGTTTCCATTTCCACAGTATGGTGAACACGCTGAAAAACTGAGTGAATATTTACTTTTTCAAGAATTAATAAACTATATGAAATTTGATGATAAGCTTGATGTTCAGTTATTTGATCTCTATTTTATTTCTATTCGTTGAGCCATAGTTCAGAATCAAATATTCTCACGCTCCAAACATTCGTTATAAACTTAGGAAACTGTAATGCATTTATGTAGGCCTATTCTAATCCCAAGTAGTATACAATCTTTGAATTGATGTTATTTTGCTTAATTGAACATTTTTTGGAAAAACTAATCCTTTAAGCCTAATTTTTAAATTCATTACCCAACAATGTTCAACAGGCATCGACAAACGACTGAGTACACTATTCAACCTTCAACGACAGACCATACTAATTGATTTTATTTCAGTCAGGCCTTGTCCTAATCCTAAGGAATATTTTGAATTTTCAAATGGCAGCCATGAAACTTCAATTCATAAGAATTTTAAAGAAACCATAGGTATTGCAATTTTCTCGTAAATATTATTATTATTACGGCCTACTGTTGGATATAAACTGAGCTGGTGGTGACTTAAATGGAGTAGACCTCCACTGAACGCGGTAGTAACTTGAAATTTTACGTCATGCCAGAGATGGCCGGTCAATTGTGATTGCAAAAATATATTGTTTCAAAATTAGGCCTGGTAAGGTCAAGTTTTCAACATCCCCACCTTCTCTGTTATCACTTCTATCAGTTTTTCTGACACCACTGAACTGTTTTGTTTGTTGAGAAAATCTACTTCGTATTTTTGTGACGGAGGCAGAGATAAAGATGGTCGATGACGGGATTGAACCTAGGGCCGCTATCTACCACTCACTGATCGACCTAGTCTTCACCATATGACCAACAGAGTAGGTTAATGTTTTACCTTCCTCCAATCATTACAAACATGGTGTTAACTAATTTAAGATGCAAAATTTCAATGCAATTGCTCCTGAATTTCATTAACTAAGGTCATCAACTCAATCAAATTTAAATGAAGAACTTCATGGCCCATACAAGAAATTGAAAACTACGTATAATAGGAACTTCACACTATATAAACTCTGCCGTGCGACTGTGTTGATTGAATCATTGAACAACCCATTTCAACTCTTCCGTCAATTTCGCCTACGAAGATTTCGTCAAATACTGCAACTAAAAATTAGGCTAGGTCTACTTAAACTACACCATTAATTTTGTGAACAACTAAATGCACACTTCTTTATAGTGTATTTATCCATTATTGCTGGGGCAGCCACAGTACAACTAAAGATAAATTACTTTCAGTGTGAATTGTTTGCACCACTAGGCCTAACGACTGTCAGCATTAAGCAAAATATCAAAATGCGCATTACAATGAATCACGGTTGATCATAGGTCTACTGTCGTAAAGAAAGGAAGAGGTGTAATTTTATAATTAATAAGACTTTGAGTAGCCTAGGCTTCTAGTTTTGAATAGGCCTGTTGCTTTTATTGAATTAGGTTAGGTTAGGTAAAATTAGTTTAAACCATAAGCATACCGGTGCACAATTTTCGAAGTATGGAATAGGCCTAGCTGAAATTAATGATCGAATTGGGCCCATAATGGTTTCATAATAAGAGGAAGCAGAAAGAAGGAGAAGCAGACGATGGGAGGAAGACGGAATGGCTCACCGGCTTCGAGATCGCAAGCAGCCCTAGAAACGACAGTGGAGCTACCTCCACCCCCAAACCCGACTACGTGGATTGGAGATTAGACTGATTTGATGGTTCCAGACTTCAATTATAGAGGCCCAAAATGAATATTACCTTAGCCTATGGCCTACCTCAGCGTAGTATTTCACTCCATCTTCATTCTTGAAGACTTTGACGTAAGGTAACAAAATACGGTTAATGTGTTAATGATCTATGTCGATAATGAATTTTGTTCACTGTGCAACTCAAGAGGGCAGTGTCATTATTTCAAGTAGGCTGTATTCTGTTTGTCCGAAGAAAAAGATTCAATTTTGAAGAGATATGTCAGCTGATACACATCCGTTGTTTATGCTCGTTACCATCGTTACGAGAGAACCAAAAGTGGGCGGAGCCCAATTTTTTTCGGTTTTTATCGAATTTTAAAATATTTAGGCTATGTGGACAAAAGATATTATTGCAACGCGGTAGATTATAACCAATTACAATTTTGAAGCGGTCAAATTTCTAATTTACTTGGGAAACCAGCGATCCTATAGAGCCCCCAACTGAAACTCCACGCCAACAATGGAGGTGGGTGTGGCCTAACCTGTTTTTCTGAAGTATTCTTTGATTATTTAATTAGAAATATACAGGCTATGTGGACAAATTTTATTACTACCTAGTCGAAGATTGTAAAAATTTGCATAATCCAAGCGCAATAATTTTCAATTTACGTAGAAATTTAGCGATACTAGGCGACAAATACGTTTTTTCGGTCCCTTTCTGGCCAAACTTATAAGTGTGTTTCCACAGTGTGGTGAACACGCTAAAAAACATCAAACTTCAAAAAAATAACTTGACCTGAAAGTATTTGTCAATAATCTTCGAAAACATGATGGAATCGATCGCTACAAACAGTTGTTACAGAATCAGAGATGATGTCAAAGATGTTAATGTACCTATTTGTTGTAACTGATCAATGAATATTGGTAAGAAGAACAGTGGGCGTAATTAGACTCTGCAAGTATTGATTCCTCAACAATGAATTTATTATATAGGCTAAATAGTGCTCATTGAACCGGTATAATACTTATTTACCGGTACATACCGGTACCGGAAGCAGACCACATAACACAATTTTCCCTCTGCCAAACCTTTCAGTTGCCACTTTGATTAATTGTTCCATTTCATTAACTAGCTTAACCTTGCTCAACGGCCTCCCTTAGCACCAATGTCATTTGTGCCAACGCTTAGGATTACACCCGCACTCTCTTTCACTTCCTCTTCTTTGATGTTGCGTATGACTTGAACCATCATCCGGACTCCAATTCCCGGGAACGCCTTGACGTTCAGTTCCACTCCTTCCGTTTTCTCCTTGAGAAACTCACGGCAACTTCACCACCTCTCACGATGCCTACCATATTCACTAAAGAATCGCCGCACACTAAAAGTCTCCTTTCTTTCTTTTTTCTTGATGCCATTGGCTCAACTTCCCTTGCCCTTCCTTCAAATTCATTGTTCTCCACCACTCTTTCACGGCCTTCTGTTACTTTCCAATTGCCTTCCAAATTCTCAAGAACTTTCTCCTTCTCATATTTTTTCATTTCTCTCTTCTTCGTTGTCTTTTCTTCTTCCTTTTTTCTTATGTACCTTCATAGTTGACTTTTCTTCTTCTCCTTTTTTCTGTTCATCTTGCAGGTTCTTAGATATATTTTCTACTTCTCTTTTCTTTTTCTGCTGCCCCTTCTTAGTTATATTATCTTCTTCTTCTTTTTCCTGTGCCTTTTCAGAGCTTTCTTTATGATTCATATCGTATGAATAGTTTCAATCCATCATGGAGAAACAAGATTCCTTTGTTGCTTGATTAATTATCATTTGATTATCCAGTTTGAGTTGATCGATAACTTCCTTCTCAATTGCAATTTCATGTAAGAGTTTTGTGATAGTTTCTCTATGATTATACTTCTCCTTCTGTGACTAGCTTCTCTTTTTCCAATTCATTTACATTTCTTTCCAGAGAAATCACTTCTATTTCCATTTCAGTCTCCCACATGAATCTATCCGCTAATGCGTCATATAAATCTGTTTCATTTTCCTTGTCCTTCAACTTAATTTCTTTCACCTCTTCCATAAGTTCCATCACCAACTGTATCATTTTTACTGCCCAGTTTTCTCGATATTCTCCTTTTTCTCCTTTCCACAACTCAACCATATTGACCTTAACTTCACTCGAAAGACATTTACCGCACACCCATGATCTGCTCTTCAGTTTTTTATAATCTCTCAATATCATCCCAGCACATTTATAATGGCTCCAGCTTCCACACGTATCACACTCCAATCCCGAAATTGTCTTCTTCTCACACACTACACACGTACGGCTCATTTTTTAGGTGTTGGATTGAGAAATTGAGAATTATTATTCATTAACAAACATGTTTAATCGAAGCCAAACTGAACTTCTCATTATTCTTCAGTCTCTATTGATTATAGATGTCGCGCAAATATCCACTCAATGTTTATTGCTTCGAAATGATTATAATACTTGAAAATATATGGATAAAAAGGCATGAAAATGAAATATTGCCCAAAAATGTCCTTAGCAACAGTGAATAAAGTGAACAAATCGTTATTTTCAGCACAGGAAATAATTTCCAAGCACAAAAACAAGAGTTTAAAAGTCAATATTGAGTCTAGAACTATTATATTGTTAGATGAGCGTAGCGAAGATTTTCACTGAACTCTTACGGAACTTTGTCTGTGCGTTTTTGTTTTTTTTGTTTTTTTATAAACACTGCACAGGTCGCAGGGTTTGACCAATCGACATGAAACTTTTTTTTTATATGCAAACTTATCCAACTTAGAACTGTATAGTTTTGAGGTCTAATCGGTTGGACCATTTTTGAGAAACATCATTTAGAAGTTTCTAAAAACCCCATAAGATTTGGCTGAGCGGAAAAAATTGAAAAATTAAATATTGGCACATTCAATATTTTGAATGTTTATTATGGATCGAACGTAATTAAAAAAGTACTTCTCTGAATGGTGTGAAGCAGTTTCACAACAATACGTTCATCCGGAGAGCCACTACGATAATTTGTGCTTCAGTGGACTCTGTAAATGATCACGAAACATGCATCTCGCGTTACATACACCACTTGATTACTTCTTGGGATATTTGATCGTGTGTGGTATCGATGTGTTCGTAAGACAACTGGCTTTGGGTTAAGCTGAATATAAACAGTTCAACCATATGCGTTCGGCATAAAAGATCAGGGAAAGTCACCCAATTGTTTTTCGTAGATCAAGGTATCTAAATTATTTTTTGTATCAAAACGGCCATAGGTTTGCTGATGAAATTAAGCTTAGCTTATAGAGGAAGGTTACCCTACCGATGTATGAATTGTCATTTAAATTCTAACTAGGCCCTATAGCTATACTGGCTCTCGTGTATGTAACGATTCAACGTGTTTTTCTACTTGCTTTTCTAAAATTGTCTATGACTTTTCAACTATACTGCTTCAACCAATTGCTACATCAATTAATAACGAAACATTGTAACGTTACATACAGTTTTATGGTTATCATCTGTTAAAAGTGTGTCTAATTTTATTTTGTAAGAATGTCTGTCTAATTTTATTTTGTAAGAATTATGTCTTACGAGATTTATACTTTTATTGGGTAATTCAGTATTTTCTCATGTTGTATGGTCTTGCACGTGTTGGTGAAGGTCTAAAACAACCCTCACAAGGGGCCAGGTCAAGGCAAAAGAGAGCTAAGAGTGGTTGCATTTAGTCAAGAATATGGAAGCTATTACATTAAATTGTTAATATGTTTTGCATAAGAGTAGATGTCTTGGGGTTTCATTTCAGAACATTTTTTTTATCTAGACAATTTTCAAAAACAAATTCACACATGTTAAGTTAGCCATAAATTCAGTCTTTGTTATATATCAAGTGTCAACCGGGGAAAGTATGTTTTCAAACTACAAACATTTTCATCATCTGAGCTAAATACGACCAATCAGAACTCTGCTTTGGATCACATAGCAACCAATCAAAATTTAGTTTCAATATTATAATATACTTAGGGGTTGGACGAAAAAGAAGTTGGAAATAAATATGTAAGTAAATATTCAGGAGAACTTGTTGGGCAGTGATAGAGGCAAGTCGTGCCAAACGTAGTTGAACAGAAAATAATAATGTAACTAATGTAACCGCGAGTGAGTTCCCGCAAAATAAAATAAAAACAAAAACGTGTGATTCAATGTAATCTATATTTGACGGACATTAATTTAAATTTCAACATCATCTTTCGGACATCAATTCTCCAGCCGATACGAGAGATGGCAGTGACGGCAGAGGCAGCGACCACAGCAGCAGCACACATAAGTACCAAATTCCACCCTGACCTTTAGAACCCCCCCAACTGCCCTCGTCGAAAACTCCAAAATAATCGTCATATTATCGCCATAAAATCAAATTGTGATGTTTCGCCTCTATTTGTTGTAACTGCTAAATAATGTTTTCATTTAAATAAAATATATGCAATGCTATTTCATTATGTGTTAATTGTGTTCTATTAATTAAATCGGAGTTATGTTAAAACATTCGCTACATTTTTGTGGATGGGTTCCCCTTATATAAATATTATCAGGCTTTAAGTCTCTGTCATCTTGTATTACATGCACATTATCAGACTTTATGTCTCTGTCACACTAGGTGTGTAGATACAGCGTTTGACCAGATAACCACTTGTGAGTTATTCATGATAACTGAACAGTGATTGACATAATCAACATTAACAAAAACACATGTCAGATTAAGTTATTCATGTACATGACAAGTACGAAGTACGTTTAGGGCGTGATAACGTTATTGAGATTCATAATATATGATTTATCATTGGTTGCGTTATTAATGTGTAGCATGTTTGGTGCAACGAGTGAAAAATCTCCAGAGATGTAAAATTTTCATCAAAATTAGTTTTTGCTTGCACAGTTGATAATTCTGTCATATACAGCCACCTTCACTGTCGGTATGCAATGTCTTTTTGAAAACGTTTGTATCAAATTAAGTTTTCGAGAAGTAGAAGTTCATTTCAGTTGGTTTTTAGTACAGTTGGATTTTAGGTCAGTGACAGGTGACAAATGACATGACACAGAATACCGGCAAGGGAATTGACTGAACGTCAAATCTGCTTTATCAGAGACATGGGAGATACTACGGGTACGGGTGCGAATTGATTTCGCGGAAAAATTTGATTTATGAGGGATATGATCAGGAGATATCCTACTAGCTAAACACGAAGAGTGTGACTATCACTCGAAATGGTTCACTCATCGTCTCATGCTTGGAATAAATCATCCCCTCAATCCATTAAACATTATCAACTATATGACATTAATGTACATTTTACATGGCAATTCCCTGACATTGAAACATGACATATACTGACATGAGTTAATGTGGCTGGACATGAACTGGATGATATATAAGGACCGTGTATTCTCAACAATGGACACATTCAACAACAATGGTTTCTGCTAAAGTCTGCTTGGTTCTGCTGGTCTGCGCTCTCGTGGCTGTCGGTAAGAAATCGCCATGAATAAAAACACTATATTAGGTGTTGTGAGAGGGAAGTGATATTTTTTTAGTTTGAAGTTTTTTGATATTGTTCGAAGTTTTTTGATATTGGATAGAAGTTCGATTTTCCACAGCGATACATACCATGTTTGCATACTGATCCTGATTAATACCTCAAGAATATGATCCTTATGTGATTATATATTTATTAATTGATGGATGATTACAACGGTCTTAGGTTATTCTCAACCAACTACTATGATGCTTGTAAGAACGACGTCGTTCTTACAGCATCTATTTCATCTATTCATATACATCTATTTCAACATTGATGGAACCGGATGATCCCAAAGTGAAACATTATTTTCTATTGGTTTCAGATTTGAGTGAAGCATGTAACTCTGGGCTCGTCGCTTCTTTTATGACTGCTAAAAGTGTGAGTATTCAACTGAAGATGTTCGATCAGGTTTCCCACAGTTGTACTGTGCTGTAGCCATGGTAACATGTGTTTGTGTCGTTACAGGGAGAACTGAACGGAGAAGCAGCCAGGGCTTCTCACAGCAAGCATGGAGGCAGCGCGGCAGCAGACAGAAGTGAGGCAACTTCCAAGTCAAGCAAGTATTACACACGATAAAAGAAGAAGAAAAATTCGGCCTCAAAATTCAATCCCCAATATAGAATATAATTCGTGCGACATAAGTCTCAATTATCAGGTCTCATATGTTAATTCAAAAAAATGATGACACGTTGTGAAGAATACATTACTGCTCAATGCTTTAAAATTATTCATTATTCACGAGAGTTTTCCAAGAGGAATTTATTGAGATAGCAAGTTATGTCATAGCGCTATCACTAGAATACAGCCGATGTAGGGCATTGTTTCTTCCTTCTTCAGGTATTTTGCACGTGGTTTTGGAGCAGCTCAAAAAATCAGAACGTCATCAATTCTGAGTTCATCAATATAAATCCAACCAACTGAATATTGTAATGTCGCCAGAACAGTTAAATGATTTGACCGAAGGAAGCTCACCTGGAGTAGATTCTTAATTATTCAACTTGATTGTGGCGTTGATTCATCCCACTATTCATAAAGTCAACTTGTTTAGTAGAATTACTAGTCCTTGATATTAACAATTCTGAATTTGATTCTCTGTGAAGCATCAGAATAATCGAGCTCAACTCGAGAACAATAGATTGCAATATTCTCACGACTTGTTGTTTCCAGATGGCGGTAATCCGAGCCAATAAGTGACGTCAGACAGGAAGCAAAGAGCTCTACAGCTGAAGATAACACTTCCACAATTAACACAACGCGTTGGGGATAATATACATCAGTTGACCAATTCATTTCTACAACACAATTATCAACAATATTACATGTAATGCTTGAATCTATGCACCACCAATACATGTCAACAAATGCATACCTATTGTCATTATTCTGTTTCACCTTCTCCACTCATGTCTACACTTGTTAGAAGAACTCAATGTTACGTTCCCAGGTCATTTACCATGGCCAATCCTTGATAGCGAGAATTTTCATGCGAGTCGGTTTCTAAATGGGACTAAGGCCCGGTCTTGTGACCTCCCTCTAAATATTTAACTACCCACTTAATTTTGTTTAGTAACCTACTAACGTTAGCAGGCGTCTTGTGACTTGCTAACTGGCCACTAAAAGTAGTTTAGAGACAGGTTAGTTAGCGGCTGGTATAAGCACCTTCTAAGAGTTAGCGAGCACTTTAATAGTCAACATAACCTCACAAAACGAAGTGAATAAGTTTTTAGGTGAGCGCCAGCGAAGATTTCCACTCAACTCTTACGGAGCTTTGTCTGTGTGTTTTTTTTTTATTATTATTTTTTGTCCTAAGCACTGCACAGGTTGCAGGGTTTGACCGATCGACATGAAATTTTTTTTATACGCAAACTTATCCAACTTGAACCCTATAGCTTTTGAGTCATATCTGTTGGACCATTTTTTAGAAACATCATCTCAAAGTTTTCAAAAACCCCATAAGATTAAGGTCAGTACCCCTAGCACCCTCTTTCTTTATTCACAATTTTTTGGTGACGCCAATCGTTTGTGCTGGTTTGTGCCGTTGAAATTTTCGTTTGTGCTGCCCTCCTTCTGCCCCAAAATCACATTTCAACAAGGGTGAGCGCGCTCACCCTTGGACACCCTTATATAGAAACGAACCTCAAGTTGATTGCTTCTATTGACAGAAAACCTTAAATGGATTCTTCTGTGAAAATAAATTCTCAAATTGATTATTTCTATTGACAGAAATCTTGAATACATTGCTTATATTCACAAAAAAACTTACATCGTTTCTTCTATTGACATAAAATCCTGAATTACTTAAATTCCATCAACAACAGAATATAGTTCCTTTAGTATTTTGCTTATAGGCCTATTAATCTGAAACTTTTATTAAAAGCTTCTTTTTCCATGTTGCTTGACCTCACCAACAGCTAGGTTATAGAGGGTACAAATAAGCAGATGATAAAGAAACGGTGAGGTGATGATAGATGAAAGGACATTTTAAAAACCCTAATCTAATGCAGGATTTGAACCTGCAGCCCCGGAACCAGAAACAGATACCCTTCCTCTAGACCTTGATGTATATATATATATATATATATATATATATATATATATATATATATACATATATATATATATATATATATATATATATATATATATATATATATATATATTGCTTCTAGTGGAATAAAACCTTGTATTGATCTCTTCTATTTACAGAAACATACAAAAAAAAGTTTAACAGCAATATTTGTATGTATAGTGGTCTCAGTTTTGTGTACCACATATTGTGTTCATCTAGTCAACATGCATATTATTTTCAAAACATGTACAAATGGCCTAAAGTCCATTCATATAGGCGCGTTAATGATACAACGATTCAACTTGAACTACACGATACACAAAATTACAAAATGTTTCGCAATTTTAACGGAGAGCTGCGTCGCCTTTCTCGACATGATGCGAAGGTGACATTGGCGGCTCGCAGGTGTTCACGTCCTCCACGGACACATTCAAAAGAAGCCTAGCCTTTGAATTGTATGTCAACTTCAATTAGAGCTCAATTATCTTGTGAATTAAATGGCACTGATAGTTTCCTTGATGTTTGCTCATATAGCACTGCTTGCTTGTCGATTGTTGCTGATTGAATTGAAAGAGGTGTGAAAAAGGTAATGTGATTATTATAACAAATTCATTTAAAATCAGGAAATAAAATGACAAAACCGTTGCTTATAGAACCAAAAGGGGGCGGTATTGAATTATAAAATATTTACGCTAGGCCTATGTGGACAAAAGTTATTATCGTTCGATGTTAGACCGTAACCAATTACAATTTCAAAACGCTTAAATTTATAATATACGTAGAAAACCAGCGATACTACCGTATTACGCATAAAAAAGTCAGCGGATTTTGAAAACCTATTCTATTACACACTGGGTGTGATCATAGCAGTTTTTTCTTCAATTTGTTACTTACAAAATATACACGCTATGTGGACAAATTGTATGAGTACCGGTATGTAGTCGAAGATTGTAGAAATTTGCATAACCCAAGCGCAATTATTTCACAGATAAATTTACATACATACATACATTTACATAGAAATTCAGCGATTCTAAGCGACGAATAGGTGTTTTTGGTCCCTCTTATTTCAGCCAAACATATAAACTTGTGTGTTTCCATTTCCACAGTATGGTGAAAACGCTAAAAAACTGAGTGAATATTTACTTTCTCAAGAATTGATAAACTAGGCCTATATGAAATTTGAGGATAAGCTTGATGTTCAGTTATTTGATCTCTATTTTATTTCTATTTGTTGAGCCATAATTCAGTAATCAAATAATCTCACGCTCCAAACATTCGTTATAAACTTAGGAAACTGTAATGCATTTATGTAGGCCTATTCTAATCCCAGGGTAGTATACAATGTTTTGAATTGATGTTATTTTGCTTAATCGAACATTTTTTGGAAAAAACTGATCCTTCAATTTTTAAATCTCATAACCCAACAATGTTCAACAGGCATCGACAAACAACAGAGTTCAGTTTTCAACCTTCAACGACAGACCATACTAATTGATTTATTGCAGTTCAGGCCTTGTCCTAATCCTAAGGAATGTTTTGAATTTTCAAATGACAGCCATAAAACTTCAATTTATAAGAATTTTAAGAAACCATAGGTAGGCCTATTGCAATTTTCTTGTAAATAATACTATTATCATGGCCTACTGTTGGATTATAAACTGAGCTAGTGGTGACTTAAATGGAGTAGACCTCCACTGAACGCGGTAGTAACTTGAAATTTTAAGTCATGCCAGAGATGGCCGGTCAATTGTGATCGCAAAAAATATTGTTTCAAAATTAGGCCTGGTAAGGTCAAGTTTTTCAACATCCCCACCGTCTCTGTTATCACTTGTATCAGTTTTTGACGGTGGCAGAGATAAAGATGGTCGATAACGGGGATTGTACCTAGGGCCGCTATCTACCACTCACTGATCGACCTAGTCTCCACCATATGACCAACAGAGTAGGTTAATGTTTTCCCTTCCTCCCGTTATTACAAACATGGTGTTAACTAATTTAAAACGCAAAATTTCGATGCAATTGCTCCTGAATTTCATTAACTAAGGTCATCACCTCAATCAAATTTAAACAAAGAACTTCATGGCTTAGGCCCTACAAGAAATTTGAAACTACGTATAATAGGAACTTCACACTAATATAAACTCTGTCGTGCGACTGTGTTGAACGAATCATGAACAACCCATTTCAACTCTTCCGTCAATTTTGCCTACGAAGATTTCGTCAAATACTGCAACTAAAAATTAGGCTAGGTCTACTTAAACTACACCATTATTTTGTGAACAACTAAATGCACACTTCTTTTATAGTGTATTTATCCATTATTGCTGGGGCAGCCACAGTACAACTAAAGATAAATTACTTTCAGTTTGAATTGTTTGCACCACTAGGCCTAACGACTGTCAGCATTAAGCAAAATATCAAAATGCGCATTACAATGAATCACAGTTGATCGTAGGTCTACTGTCATAAAGAAAGAAGAGGTGTAATTTTATTATAGATAAGTCTTTGAGTAGTTCAAGCCTCTAGTTTTGAATAGGCTTGTTGCTTTCATTGAATTAGGTTAGGTTAGGAAAAATTAGTTTAAACCTAAGCATACCGGTGCATAATTTTTTGAAGTATGGAATAGCTAAAATTAATTATCGAATTGGGCCTAGATATCAATCAAGATTCAAATCTAGACTCACAGAAAATATGTTTTCATCAAATGAAATGACAGTGTAAACATTAACCTCTGTCATGAGATTAGTTTTCACAATGACAGCTGATTCTGAACGACAGCGGCTAAACCACGAACTTGAGTCTGACAACTGACACAGCCATATACGAAGTATAATATATAAAGATCTTTGGACACAGCTGTGAAAGAGGAAGCAGTTTAATCGTAAAATTAATGGGTTATAATATTACTCTGAGTTTATTCTCTTGTGATAGTATTCATTGTAAGCCTGCCCTATGTAGGCCTACATTTTAATTCATTGGCTAAACATTGCTGTTAATGGTTTGTATGCCTGGGCTAATTATACCTGTAGGCAACCTAACCTTAACGAGTTAATATTACAAATGACAATGATACAGAACAACATTACATAGGCCCTACCAATTTCAGTGTAATTACATGGCAAAATACCATACGCCTAATATTATTGCCTATTATGGTTCCATAATGAAAGGAAGCAAAAAGAAGGAGAAGCAGATGATGGGAGGAAGACGGAATGGCTCTCCGGCTTCGAGAGCTCAAGCAGCCCTAGTAACGACGGTGGAGCTACCTCTACCCCCAAACCCGACTACGTTGGATTGGGAGATTAGACTGATTTGATGGTTTCAGATTTCAATTATAGAGGCCCAAAATGAATGTTACCTTCACTTATGGCACCTCAGCCTAGTATTTCACTCCATCTTCATTTTTGAAGACTTTGAAGTAACGTAACAAAATACGGTTAATGTGTTAATGATCTATGTTGATAATGAATTTTGTTCACTGTGCAACTCAAGAGGGCAGTGTCATTATTTCAAGTAGGCTCTATTCTGTTTGTCCAAAGAAAAAGATTCAATTTTGAAAAGATATGTCAGCTGATACACATCCGTTGTTTATGCTCGTTACCATCGTTACGAGAGAACCAAAAGTGGGCGGAGCCCATTTTTTTTCGGTTTTTATTGAATTATAAAATATTTAGGCTATGTGGACAAAAGATATTAGAAAGCCAGAGGGGGAATTATGAGGAGGGGTAGAGGAAATGAAGATAAGAAGTTAACCATCATGATTAAGTACATTATGGGGTGTGAATCAGTTCGGTTCTTATTCAGTGAGGCTGGGGTTCGACTGTCACACGATTTACTCTACCGTTCCTCTAGTGGAGGGCAGTTCCGCGGCTGAGGGATTACTAACTAGGCAGGGGACTGTTTTGTTCATATTTAGTTTTGTACTACTAGTATACTGTAGGCGTGAGGGGGGATTGAATGGTCCGGTAACCATTTATTGCACGCGATGTAATAATGTTGTATTTCGTTATTCAATCAGGGATGTTTAAATATTGTTCCTAGTAGCGGCTAAGCGGGTTGCTATGCTGGCTGTTGTGTGCTTCTGTTTCCGATAGTCCCTTCAGGATATTTGGAAATTACCAATTCCAGTCTTAAGGACTCTATAATAGGTCGCGTAGTTATAATTGTCGTCCACAGATGGAGCTGAACATCACATAATTATGAGAAATTTACATTGCAAGTTTACGTAGTGAAATGTGTTCATCATTTGGTCTTTGGTTTCTCATAGAACTATTCTTATCGACGACAGACAGAGGTTCCGAGCGACCGTCCCCCCTATTCCACAACACTAGCGTACGGATGGTTCAAGCATGCTCAAGTATGCTCGCGTAGTAGATGCAAAATTCGAGGAAAAAGACAAAGACCGCCGAATAGACTTGCGTTGATATAAGTAGTGTTACATTTATACGGCAGTAAGTTTCTGCTGGATCTGGAGTCCATTCTGGCATACAATACTTCTAATCTCACCTCTAAGGCGGTAAGGCCTACTATATTGTTTTACCGCCGCATAATGCATTTCTATAGTAAATGTACCACCGGGGTCAGGGCAATCAGCTGACCCCTCAATAATCATATGATAAGGCCTTACTTCAATAAACTGACCCTTCAATACAAATGATCGGTCAAATTGATATTATTTAATTCTAGTGTAATTTAGTACTCAAAATTGAAGTAATGAGACGAGCTTTAGCGAGGATTCAATTTGACATACTGAAAAAATCGGTGTTCGTTTTTTTTTTTTCTATGTTTTTGTGTCGGTTCTCCACAGGTCAAACGGCTACAGCTATCAACTTCAAACTTTTTTTCAAAATGGTTCCTCATCTAACTTAGATCTGTATAGTTTTGTGGCATTATCGGGGAGTAACATTTTTTTTCAGGTATTTTAGAAATTTCAGAAATACCCATTAGAATAAGATGGCGGAAAAAAAAGAAAATATTTTTATTTTCCAAAAAAATGAAATTTCGCGTAAAGTTGATTTACATTTTGATACACATTTCTAAAAATTTTAGCTTGATCGGGTCAACGATTTTGAAGAAAAAACTTAAAATGTGCTCAATTGGTACCACTCGAAGCAATTTTTACCCATTTTCACCAATACTATTACTGTTCGCTCGTCTAACAACGCATATATGGCGTTTTCACAGTACTAGGAAAACGTCATATATGCGTTGTTAGACGAGCGAATAGTAATAGTATGGGTAAAAATGGGTAAAAACGTCTTCGAGTGGTACCAATTGAGCACGTTTTAATTTCAAAATGGCTGACCGATCAAGCTGGAATTTTTTATAGATGTGTATCAGAATTTAATTCAACTTCACGCAAAATTTCATTTTTTAAGTAAATTAAATTATTTTCTTTTTTTTCCGCCATGTTATTCTTACGGGTATTTTTGAAATTTCTAAAATTCATTAAAAAAGTTACCCCCCGATGAAGCCACAAGAGAAACAGATCTAAGTTAGATGAGGAACCAAACTGAAAAAATGTTTGAAGTTGATAGCTGTAGCCGTTTGACCTGTGGAGAACCGACAAAAAAACAAGAAAAAAAAACGGAAAAAAACGAACACCAATTTTTTTCAGTATATCAAATTGAATCCCCGCTAAATCTCGTCTAATAGAATAATTATATTATATATGTATACAGGGGCGTCGGAACGTTTTCAAAGTTGGGGGGGGGGGGGGGGAAGCTCGAAAAATTGCGACCCGCGGAGGAAGAAAGTATGGGGTGCCACACATTCAATAACATTTGGGTATTTTTCAGGACAGAAGGAAAAAATACTGAGAATACCAAGATGGGGAGGGGGGGGGGATCTCATTTTGGGAAAGAAAATGCCATATAAGAACAGTTGAACAAAGCCCAGTTAACGCGAAGCCTGCGACCCGCGAGGCCAGGGGGGAGGACCCCCTCTGGCCCCGCAGGGAATTTTTTCAAATTACCCCTTTTTTAACACGATTTAACGTGTTTCAGATAAGATTGAGATGACAAAATTAATTGTTTTGAAGAACTGGAGGTGCCCAACTAATATTTACCAAACATAGTTATTGTAACTGCAGGGTCATTCTGGCTCATTTTAGCGCCACGGGCAAGGACTCAATTATGAGCCCCAAAAACTGTATATGCATAGTGAAAGTGAATGCAAGTGAGAAAGGAATCAAGCCCCGCAGGGAAATTTTTGTGAATTTATCTTTTTAAATACGATTTTACGGGTTTGGGAACAACACGAAATTTCTGGAATTCATGAATTCTTTAGTGTGGCGAGAGCTAGTTTTGCTGAATGGCTGATCCAAGAAAATAAAACGCTAAATTAATCTATATCATTCGATAACAATGCTTTTCGAATAATAACATTTACTCCACCCAATAATGCATAAGTAAAATAGAATACGATTTATGGCATATTATTATTAATAAAATGTTACAAAAGTGCGCCGATAGCGCCCCTTAAATTTGACGCCTCAGCAGTCACCGAACGACCCTTATTGGAAGTTCCCTTTCTCCATTCCATTGTATTGTCATTGTTAAGACTGTTGGAATGTTGGAAATTTACCAAATTTACAAAAATTGTAATGAATAATTTATATCTGAAAGAAGCACTAGGGTTGCTTGTTGATTTGTGCTAACTCATAAACTACGTACCAGAGCTGTCATTCCGAAACAGCTTACACCAAATTCCTTCTAATCACACCTCTTTCAATATGGTTCAACGTGTTCCAGATGAGATTTAGATGCAAAAATCAATTTTCTTCCAAAACTGAAGGTGCCCATCTGATATTCGATTTTCTATGCAATGTGAAATATGAATCTATGTATGATTCTACCTATCTATATAGGTCTACATCTTTCTTTCCTTCTCTTTTTTTTTTCTTTCTTTCCTACTCTCTTCCTTCTTTTTTTCGTCTTTTCTATTTCTCGTCTTTTCAAATTGTGTCTTGCAAGACCTTTTTCTTGCCCCCCCTTGACCAAAAGTTGGGGGGAGCATTGCACCCCCTGCCCCCCCCCCCCCCCCCCCGGTTCCGACGCCAGTGTATGTATATATATGTTCGACTTTATTAGACGAGCTTTAGCGAGGGTTCAATTTGACATAGTGAAAAAAATTGGTGTTCGTTTTCATGTTTTTTTTGCTTTTTTTATGTTTGTTTTTATGTTTTTTTGTCGGTTCGCCACAGGTCAAACGGCTACATCTATCAACTTCAAACTTTTTTTCAATATGGTTCCTCATCTAACTTAGATCTGTATAGTTTTGTGGCATTATCGAGGGGTAACTTTTATTTTTATGAATTTAAGAAATTTCAAAAATTCCCATTAGAATAACATGGCGGAAAAAAAAGAAAATATTGTTATTTTACAAAGAACTGAAATTTCGCGTAAAGTTGAATTACATTTTGGTACACATTTCTAAAAATTTTCAGCTTGATCGGGTCAGCCATTTTGAAGAAAAAAAATAAAATGTGCTAAATTGATACCACTCGAAGCAGTTTTTACCCATTTTCACCCATACTATTACTATTCGCTCGTCTAACAACGCATATATGGCGTTTTCCTAGTATATATATATATACCGGTATTGGTATGATTTTGAACTGTTCAAAAATCTGGAGATCCGGGTTCAAGTTCCGGGGGAGGTCGTGATTTTTGAACAGTTTTGAATCATGCCATTATAATAACCTACTGCACCCCTATTCTGTAACTTCAAGCAGTATCGAAGTTGGCCCGTCTCATCTCGATTGTGAGACGGTTTCATCTCACATAAGGGGAGGAGCCAGTTTTGACGCGATTCGATAACTCTCTGTGAGATGGCAATTATGGGTTTCGTTCCGTGTCGGCGTGTCGGGAACTTTCGGCGCTTGAACAGGTTTTCGGAATATTTTCAATGCATCAAGCAAAAATGACCAATCAGAAACGTTATCATTTTCACACGGCGGTGAATATACGAGGCGGTGGGTGAATATATCCTAACCTACAAATATTGTTGTTCAATTATTCCCGTGGCCTAGGCCAAGGCATAATAATAATAATAATGTTTTTTGTTCAAATAAATGAATGATGAATAAATAAATGTATGAATGAATGGATATATATATATATATATATAAAGGTCCATGTAAACGAGCGAGTAAATAAATGAATAAATGATCATGAAGTCAGATCTTTTAATAATATGGTGTAGATTCAGGGTTGTGACAGGCCTATACTCTACCTAGGCTTTATTTGAAACCCAACTGAATAGGTATATACAAAACAATTAGCACTGTGTGGTCATATATGCCTACAACAATGCTTTTTTGTTACCTTTCTTGGTGAGTAATTAAGTTAAACTTCGGGCTAACGTACTTTTGGTAGTTAGTATTGATACGACTGTGAAGTTTACAAGCTGCCTAGGCCTACGAAGTGGTTTATACTATTCTCGCACTTACTATGTTGATACAATATATTACTTATACAATAGTACACAAACTAATTAACCAATATAAGATTTGAAAACTTTTATTATCCAAGTATTCGTACTTATATGTCACTATAACCCCACATTGTCCACACAACTCGACTAAATTCCCGTCTCACAGTCGATCTCACGAGAGCGCTCGTCCGTGAGACGGTCTCACGTCAAATCGAGATGAAACGGACATCTCACGCGCGTAGAAAGTTACCGAATAGCGATTGGAGATCTCATGTCGATTCACAGTGAGACGGTCTCATCTCACCACGCTGTAAGTTACAGAATAGGGCTCCTGGTGGTTAATCAGCAAGCTATTGAAATAACATATATATATATATATATATATATATATATATATATATATATATATAAATATATATATATATATATATATATATATATATATATATATATATATATATATATATAAATATATATATATATGTGTTGACGGAGATTCTCGTGGTCGATGGTACATGGTAATATAATTTCTACGGTTGTGCCACGTCTTGTAGATGACGGAGATCGACGTTTCGAAGGAATTTCATCCTTCATCTTCAGGTGTCTTGTCGGGACGAACATCAGCAATCGAATGACTGGGGCTGTCTCGATGCGTCGTTATGAGTCTAATCCGTGATCGAAGCCGGTCCAATGGCTGCTTCTCGTCAAGTTTTTCATGTCTGATTGGGGCGGTCGAAAATTGAGTGTTCTGATTGGTCGACACAGTTCAGTGTGCTCAAGTCGGTCTCTGGAGATGGTGTTTCCACTTGGCAGTCTGGCTTCGAGTAGTGGGGCGCCGAGCCGTTGGCGATGCGGAAGATGGGCGTGCAGTTGCCGGCAGTTCAGTCGACGTGGCTCCCGTAGTCTGAGCGGTCACCCATCCAACGTGTGGCCCGAGAGAATGTTGCTTAACCATAAGCTGTGAACGAGTGACTGGTGGCGACGTGCTACTCGGGTCCGGTTCACGGCGTCTTTCGCTAGGGATCTGGACAACCTTGTTGGTTGGATCTTCCATACTTCCTTTCGACTTTGTTCCAGGCTGTGCTATCTTGTCCAGTATTGGCTTCCATGTATGTGGTAATCGCCGAACATCATCCCTCTTGTTCAGATTCTGAGGATGTCGTTCAATCTCGAGTGCTTCCCGGATTATTCTAGCATACAGGTGGGGAACGGATGCTAATTTGGAGGATCAAGGGGTGTACGAGATACCTTGTGAGGACTGTGCTGCAACATACATAGGGCAGACGGGCAGAAAGATGTCAGCACGACTGCAAGAGCACAAAAACTACGTCGCTAAAAACGAGAAGAACTCTGCCTTGGCACAACACTCCTCCACAAAGGGACATACAATAAACTTTGATGGAATGAAGTCGTTAGCATCCGTTCCCCACCTGTATGCTGGAATAATGTATGCTGTATGCTGGGTACCCGTCTAGGTTCCGGGTAATTGTGCCAACCAGTACCTATAATATAGAAAATAACTTCTATAAATAACTCAAGCTACCGAGAGAAATTCAACTTCGCATTCTACATAAGTTTTTTCGACTACCAATTCCCAGACCTCCCTCAACTTGTCATAATGCGCTCGTCAAATCTAGTCGCACCACCTACCGTTATCTGTGGCCACATGTGCAGTGTACTGAATCCCTCTCCTGTCAACCGATCTCTAGTTGCCATGCTAAATACTATTCTTTACCGAGAACTGAGATGCATTTATAGTCATATAGTTTTTAGTTTTTAGTTTTATATAGTTTTTTAAATTACCCGGGTAATACCCGAGTAATTTTGGCGGGTACCCGGTTCCTAATTTGTTACCCGAAGGCATCACTAATATATATATATATATATATATATATATATATATATATATATATATATATATAGCCGCCCCGGTGGCTAAGTCATGGCTTAAGTCACCGTTGGGCGTGGGTTTGAGTCCCGCATAAGGCATGGGTTTTTGTAAACGTCCTTTCATCTATCATCACTTCATCGTTTCATTATCATCCGCTCATTCGTACCCCCGTATAACCTAGCTGTTGGTGGGGTCGTTAAGTAACATTATTATTATTATATATATATTGTAACGCTCCAAACACGTCAGCTGAATTTATATGAGTTTTAATCTAAAGGTAATAGGTTCTACCTCAGGGAAGAGTGATTTGCGACAAGAACACAGTTTTAATTTATAACAAATATGGTTTATTACCTTATGTAGTCGAGGGTTGGTCATCAACACCATGTAAAAACTTAAAGCTAAACACACATGAACACATAAAAAATGATAATTAATTGATACTATTGTCTCTTGGCGAGTGGGTACGGAGGGGAGGGCGTCGATCTTCTGTGCGGGGGCAAAAGCACGGGGCTGTTGACGGTCGTCTTCACCTGTGAGACAAGCGGTGCAGTGGTGTCGGAGTCGCGATGACCCGGCCAACCTTGTAAGGTGCAAGTATGGGGGGGGGGCAACTAGGTTCACTTGTTGTAGTTGTGAACTTGTTGTAACTTCGTTACAACAGACGATCGCACACGATCCTACTGGTACGTCACAATTTTTGTACCGTAATTAAGATAACACTCGTTTTGTGAAATGTACGATATGTATGGAACGTATGAAATGTATGAAATTGTTTAACAGTAAGTGCGGCCAAGTTCCAGGGCGGCTATCTTACTAGGTATTTATAAAACACAGATGGGTGTCACGGCTGACGTAACGTGAGGACGGAGTCGCACGAGAAGGCGTCCAAGTTCCATGGAGGACCCAAGCTTAACTGACGTGAAAACCGAGTTCGTTGTAGATCTTCGAATCCCGCCTCCACAAGTCCACGTGGAGTCAAAAATGTGTACAAAATACGGGGAGGACAACACTGATTGGTCCTAGCCGCAGATTCCGGGACTTTGATTGGGTGGGACACAAAATAACAAAATAATGGTGAAAGCTGACGAAGACGACAGAAATACAAATTATATAGGCCATAAAAGTAGCTGGTCAGGGGTTTTGAACAGTATCGGAAAATATGTGGATACAATTATAATTGGATACAAGAGACATTTTAATTATGATAGATTTTACGAGATATACTAAATGCCGACCAACCCTCATGAAATTGAATATACTATAACTAGACAAACACATGTTCAAGAAACTAAACTATAGAAAATAACAATACATATAGAAACGGAAGGTTTCCAGCATAATAAAGTAAACCCTATCATAAAAGAGAAAACAGTTGCTGGTGGTCCGTCGGTATCGAACGTCTCAGAATCCCCCTAATCATATCAAATATTTGATTATTAGCACTCTAAATATTTTATATTATTATCCCGTGTCGCAACTCTTACGGAAAATATCCAAGAAAACCAAATAGGTATACACTCTCGTGAATCCAGGCAACAATGCAATAGATTATACGTACGATGCTTGATCGAATATTCCCATCTATTTCCAGTGTTACTTTGTTTGCGTAACTATATTACAATTATTCACTAAAATTATTAATATAACGTTTAATAATTACTAATTATCTATAACTAACTATACATGGCATCTTCCTACACTATCCTATGCTCGCTATCCCCTTAAACGTTTAGAGGACGGGTGACAGTGCGATACCGGCGGAGATTGACCACGTTGTGCGTGCCATATACCTTCTTTGTCTCCGGGTTTACCAACAAATACGCATTCGCGTTTACTACCTTCGATACTTCATACGGCCCTTCATATATAAGAAAGAACCTTTTCGTCCATTTTTGCGCAGCATCTGACTGACGGTTCACCTTAACCAAAACAAGATCCCCTACGTCATAAACAACCGTGCGACCTACGATATCATGCCTACGTTTTCGTGCAGTGGCACGCGACTCGATACAATCCCTGGCCATGAGAATCCTCTGCTCGGGCGTTATTGCAGCCCCGTCCGCCTCGGGGAAACGCAATAGACTCTCTATCTCGCGGGTGGGTTTGCGATTGAAATGTAATTCATGAGGAGTGAAACCTGTGGAGTCGTGGTGAGTGACATTAAACCACGTGGCAATCCTAGGAACTATATTCGCCCAGCCGGTATGTTTCTCGTGACAAAATGCTCTACACATACGACCAATCTCCTTCATCACCCGCTCTGATGGGTTCGACTCTGGGTGCCTGATGGACACAAACCGAACATCCACGTTCTCTTCAGCCAGTGCTCGCTTCCATTTAAGGGCGGTAAATTGACTCCCGTGATCACTGAGAATTATTTCCGGTCTTATCACTCCTGTTAGATACTCATTACATACTCTATTTAGGCACGCCTGGGTCGTAGCTTTCTTCAATGGGTACAGAGTTACATACTTGGTAAATACGTCTAACAGGACCAAAAGATAGCATACCCCACCCCGACTCTTAGGGAGTGGACCATACAAGTCTAGAGCAATGATCTGCCCAGGCCGTTCGGCTATGACGTTTTGCATTTCACCCCTCTCCTTCCGATTCGGGTGTTTAGATTTCTGACAAAGATCGCAACTAGCTAGGATCGACCTAGTGTGACGCGACATTCCTCTCCAATAAAAATGCTCTTGGAGTAATAGTAAAGTTTTTTTCGCACCAAAATGCCCATAGGCGGTGTGAAAATACGTAATCACCTTGTGAGTTAGGCTCTGGGGGATACAGACTCGCCAGCCCTCGTCACGCGCTTTATGAAAGAGTACACCCTCATGTAGTTTGTAGTTGGGGCCTTTAACATTGTTGGTGACGTCATCGTCGGCCGTCTGGGTCATTGACCGCATGACTCGGATCAGCCGGGGGTCCGCCTTTTGTTCGTCGACCAACCCAACCAAAATATCTTTCAGCTTGTCTTCACGTCGTATCCGGCCTAAAGCGATCTGAACATCAACGTGAGGTACGTCACAGACATCCCCCTCGCTCCCCCCCTCTCTTAAAGGGTTCCTAGACAACACGTCGGCTACTACGTTTTCTACCCCCTTGCAATGTACTATAGTAAAATCAAAGTCTTGCATTAGCATTAGATACCGCGTTAGGCGCGCCGAGTGAAGTCTACTCTTCATGAGAAAAGTAAGCGATTTGTGATCTGAATAGATAATAAACCGTTGGCCCTGTAAATAAGTCCTGAACTTTGACATGGCCCAATAGACTGCTAGCAGTTCGCACTCCGTAACTGAATAACTGAGCTCCGCGCCCTTAAGAGTGCGACTTGCAAAAGATACCACCATTTTCTCTCCCGCGTCGTTCATCTGATAAAGTTGCGCCCCGAGGCCATAACCAGAACTATCGGTTTGAAGGTAAAAAGTCTTATCAGGTAAAGGGTTTCGTAACATGACCGATTCCAACAGAGCCAATTTTACCTCCTCAAACGCTAGCTTCATATCAGTGTCCCATTTCCACCTGACTCCTGATTTGAGCAGCGTCAAAAGAGGCACGGTCTTTGATGCGAACCGGTCACAGAAACGACGGTAATAGTTACACATACCCAAAAACCCCTTCAGCTGTTTCGTGTTACGTGGGCTGGGGAACTCTTGGATCGCTTTGATCTTTTCCGGATCTGTTGCTACGCCCATGGGGCTCAAAATATGACCTAAAAAAGGCACATTATCACGACAAAATAAAGATTTCGTGATATTTAAAGTCATCCCCGCGGACTTGATACGGTCAAACACACGTTGTAGGTGGTCAAGATGTTGTGACCAGGTAGGGGAACGTATTAGCAGGTCATCGACATATGCATGAGTAAACGTCCTGACCTCCGGCCCCAGTACTAAATCCATGGCCCGGGTGAAACTTGCCACGGCCGTACTTATCCCAAATGGCAAAACATTAAATGCATAACACCGCGAATTGTAAAGGAATGAGACATATTGCCGACTCGCCGGCGTGAGGGGTATTTGCCAATAGGAGGTTGTTAGGTCCAGCGTGGTAAACCACTTTATTGGTTCAAACGATTGCAAAATCTCCTCAGGATTTAACGGGCACTCGCGGTCCTGAACCATACGGGAATTTAGTTTACGTGCGTCTAGGCACAGTCGAACGGACTTGTCCTTCTTCTTCACAACTACTAGAGGGTTTACCCATGGGCTGGATGCCCGCGATATAATTCCCCACTTTAACATTAAGTCGATTTGCTCGTCAACTTGTGACCTACAGGCAATGGGCACGGGGTACGGCTTTTGATTGAATGGTACGTAGTCAGTGAGTTTTATGTCGTGATAGTACATTTGCGTCAGCCCGGGCTTATCAGAAACAAGGGTGAGCGCGCTCACCCTTGGACACCCTTATATAGAAAAAAACCTTAAATTGATTGATTCTATTGACAGAAAACCTTAAATAGATTATTCTGTAAAAATAAATTCTTAAATTGATTGTTTCTATTGACAGAAATCTTGAATACATTGCTTATATTTACAAAAAAACTTACATGATTTCTTCTATTGACAGAAAATCCTGAATTAATTAAATTCCATCAACAACAGAATATAGTTCCTTTAGTATTTTGCTTATAGGCCTATCTAGAACTTTTATTAAATGCTTCTTTTTTCATGTTGCTTGACCTCACCAACAGCTAGGTTATAGAGGGTACAAATAAGCAGATGATAAAGAAACGGTGAGGTGATGATAGATGAAACGACATTTTAAAAACCCCAATCTTACGCAGGATTTGAACCTGCGGCCCTGGAACCAGAAGCAGATACGCTTCCTCTAGACCTTGAATGTATATATATATATATATAATATATAGATATATATATATATATATATATATTATATATATTTTATATATATCTATCTATCTCTCTCTCTCTCTCTCTCTATATATATATATATATAATATATATATATATATATATATATATATATATATATATATATATATATATAAATATATATACATACATATTGCTTCTAGTGGGTATAGCGTCTATAGACAACTATAAATAATAGAATAAAATGGTAAGTTGTATACTGGAATAAAATACTGGAATACTGTACACTGGAATAGTAGAATAAAACATTGTATTGATCTCTTCTATTTACAGAAACATAAAAAAAAGTTTAATAGCAATATTTGTATGTAGGCTATAGTTCATATAGTCAACATGCATATTATTTTCAAAACATGTACAAATGGCCTAAAGTCCATTCATATAAGCGCGTTAATGATACAACGATTCAACTTGAACCACACGATACACAAAATTACAAAAACCTCCGCAATTTTATCATTTAGATCCTATTTTGGCTTGATTGATTTCAAATTATAAAGATATATTTTATTTATTATTATTGGATGAGCGAAGCGAAGACTCAATTTCACTTGACCCGAAAAAAATGTACATGTTATTTTTTTTTTTTTTTTTTCGCGCTCTACAGGTCAGCCGAAAATTCAAATTCGATTGAAACTTGGCATGCCCATGTGTCATCATCTGGATTGAATCCCATTAGTTTTTATACGCAATCGGTTGCACCACTTCTGAGAAAACTAATTTTCCATTTTCCAACTAACCCATAAGAATAAGCCAGAAAAGAATTTTCATAAAAAAAATGTCCTTCAAAAAATTTCAAATTTTCACCAAATTTCAATATAATAATGATACATAATATATATATATATATATATATATACATATATATGAGAAAATGATTATATTTAGAGGTATTTTAGTCGTTTTAAATGTATTTATTATTCTATTAGAAGCTCAATATTTCGGCTGAACTATGCCAGCCTTTGTCAAGAGCAAAAATTATCAAAATTACAACAATCTACACACAAGAATACAAGATTCGAAAAAACAACAAAAGTTGAGGGAAAAAATACCTCTAAATATAATCATTTTCTCATAATATGAGTCGTTCAAGCCTACGTGAAACCATATATATATATATATATATATATATATATATATATATATATATATATATATATATATATATATATATATATATATATATATATATATATATATATATATATATATATATATATATAATATATAATAATAATATATATATAATAATGATACTTTCTTTATAGTTGATTAGTTCGTAATAACTCTTGATGTTACGTACACAAAAAACAACCAATCACTGGGCAATTATTGGCAACACGTTCACGGCCTGCTCGACGAAAGAATTACGAATTCTCTTAACAAGAACGAGAGTTACATAGCGAAACGAGCTCGAAGGGAAACTGGTCTGTTGTAGTGATGCCGCAATATAGCGAAAAAATCGATACGTCGATTCGATTCGATATTTTTATTCTGATTCGATTCATCGATTAATCGGAAGTGAGAAAATCGATATTTGAATTTGAAAAATCGATTTTTCAAATTTAAAATACCGGTAGAGCTATTCAAGTTTTCAATGAATATTGTGTGTAAAATACTTGTTGCAGCAGGATCTATTTCTATTGCCAAGTCACTTTCAATGAATGCAAATATTTCATGTAAGACTTTTCGTAATTTTGGTATTGTACTGTATTGTATCTGATTTTAATGAAGTTGGATCACCAACTCTTGTGAACAGTTGACAACAAAGTGGTTTCTGTTCAATTGGGAAATATCCAGAATATGAATTGTTTTCTGGCGCCTAGTGTTCATCGCGAAAGTCCGTTAATAAATGAAAGTGGAAGAGCGGAGACAGGTGGCGAGAGTCGAGAGCTGTACATAACCCTACGCTACAAAATTATACTTCGAAAACGAAATATAATTGCCAAATTTAAAATTAATATAAAACATCGAAAATCGGACGTGAAAACATCGATTCAGCAATATATCGGAACCAATTGCATCGATTCAAAAATCGATGTATCGAAAGGAAATGAATCGATTTATCAAAATATCGATATAGTCTACGGCATCTCTAGTCTGTTGCCATTGAAGTGTTGATCTCAATGGTGTTGCTGTTCTCGGTTGTGTTATGAAGTTATGTAATTACAATGTAATATAATTATTAATAAACCTACGATCTGGAAATATTTACTTACAAAACTACAAAAGAGAAACCAATCTAGGCCCTAGCACGTTGTAGTGATAACATTTGCATTTAACATTTGTGGAATAAAATTGACAAAATTACTGTGAAATGATGTAGGCATAGTATTAATATCAATTTGACGCTGTATGATCGTGGGATGATATGTTTACTTGCCCTGGCCTATGTTTACTCATAATTTTTCTATTATTTAGCTAAATATTAATGTGAGAAGAAGCTTTGAAGAAGAAGAAGAAGCTTTGTAAATTGAAATAGCAAAATACATGCAACCTAACCTCACCGAACCATTGCGTTAACCTATAAACTCAATGCCTGAACGATTGGCAGCGGGCACACATAGAGGGTGGTGGAAGATAGGGAGGCCTTGATTGAGTAGCTGGTCCACTGCCTCCGTGCGGAAGAGCCGTCTTCGGAAGAGCGGCGGCTCGCAGGTGTTCGGTGACGTCCTCCACGGACACATTCAAAAGAAGCCTAGCCTTTGAATTGTATGTCAACTTCAATTAGAGCTCAATTATCTTGTAAATTTAATGACACTGAAAGTTTCCTTGATGTTTGCTCATATAGCACTGCTTGCTTGTCGATTGTTGCTGATTGAATTGAAATAGGTATGAAAAAGGTAATGTAATTATTATTAAATTCATTTAAAACCAGGAAATAAAATGAACAAAACCGTTGCTTATAGAACCAAAAGTGGGCGGTACGCCAAAAAGAAATTCGGTTTTTATTGAATTATAAAATATTTACGCTGGGCCTATGTGGACAAAAGTTATTATCGTTCAATGTTAGACCGTAACCAATTACAATTTCAAAGCGCATAAATTCATAATATACGTAGAAAACCAGCGATTCTTTTACGCATAAAAAAGTCAGCGGATTTTGAAAACCTATTCCATTTCACACTGGGTGTGATCATAGCAGTTTTTTATTCAATTTGTTGATTAGAAAATATACAGGCTATGTGGACAAATTTTATGAGTATGTAGTCGAAGATTGTAGAAATTTGCATAACCCAAGCGCAATAATTTTACATAGAAATTTATTTCTATAGAAATTCAGCGATTCTACGCGACGAATAGGTGTTTTTGGTCCCTCTTATTTCAGCCAAACATATAAACTTGTGTGTTTCCATTTCCACAGTATGGTGAACATGCTGAAAAACTGAGTGAATATTTACTTTTTCAAGAATTAATAAACTATATGAAATTTGATGTTCAGTTATTTGATCTCTATTTTATTTCTATTCGTTGAGCCATAGTTCAGAAATCAAATAATCTCACGCTCCAAACATTCGTTATAAACTTAGGAAACTGTAGGCCTAATGCATTTATGGTAGGCCTATTCTAATCCCAAAGTAGTATACAATCTTTTCAATTGATGTTATTTTGCTTAATTGAACATTTTTTGGAAAAACTAATCCTTTAGGCCCAATTTTCAAATTTCATTACCCAACAATGTTCAACAGGCATCGACAAACAACTGAGTACACTATTCAACCTTCAACGACAGACCATACTAATTGATTTTATTTCAGTTCAGGCCTTGTCCTAATCCTAAGGAATATTTTGAATTTTCAAATGACAGCCATGAAACTTCAATTCATAAGAATTTTAAGAAACCATAGGTATTGCAATTTTCTCGTAAATATTATTATTATTACGGCCTACTGTTGGATTATAAACTGAGCTGGTGGTGACTTAAATGGAGTAGACCTCCACTGAACGCGGTAGTAACTTGAAATTTCAAGTCATGCCAGAGATGGCCGGTCAATTGTGATTGCAAAAATATATTGTTTCAAAATTAGGCCTGGTAAGGTCAAGTTTTTCAACATCCCCACCTTCTCTGTTATCACTTGTATCAGTTTTTCTGACACCACTGAACTTGTTTTGTTTGTTGAGAAAATCTACTTCGTATTTTGTGACGGAGGCAGAGATAAAGATGGTCGATGACGGGGATTGAACCTAGGGCCGCTATCTACCACTCACTGATCGACCTAGTCTTCACCATATGACCAACAGAGTAGGTTAATGTTTTACCTTCCTCCAATCATTACAAACATGGTGTTAACTAATTTAAGATGCAAAATTTCAATGCAATTGCTCCTGAATTTCATTAACTAAGGTTATCAACTCAATCAAATTTAAATGAAGAACTTCATGGCCCATACAAGAAATTTAAAACTACGTATAATAGGAACTTCACACTAATATAAACTCTGTCGTGCGACTGTGTTGAATGAATCATTGAACAACCCATTTCAACTCTTCCGTCAATTTTGCCTACGAAGATTTCGTCAAATACTGCAACTAAAAATTAGGCTAGGTCTACTTAAACTACACCATTAATTTTGTGAACAACTAAATGCACACTTCTTTTATAGTGTATTTATCCATTATTGCTGGGGCAGCCACAGTACAACTAAAGATAAATTACTTTCAGTGTGAATTGTTTGCACCACTAGGCCTAACGACTGTCAGCATTAAGCAAAATATCAGAATGCGCATTACAATGAATCACGGTTGATCATAGGTCTACTGTCGTAAAGAAAGAAAGAGGTGTAATTTTATGATTAATAAGACTTTGAGTAGCCTAGGCTTCTAGTTTTGAATAGGCCTGTTGCTTTTATTGAATTAGGTTAGGTTAGGTAAAATTAGTTTAAACCATAAGCATACCGGTGCACAATTTTTCGAAGTATGGAATAGGCCTAGCTGAAATTAATGATCGAATTGGGCCTAGATATCCATCAAGATCCAAATCTAGACTCACAGAAAATATGTTTTCATCAAATGAAATGACAGTGTAAACATTAACCTCCAACTAAGATTATTTTTCACAATGACAGCTGATTCTGAACGGCAGCGGCCAAACCACGAACTTAGTTTGACAACTGACACAGCTGTGAAAGAGGAAGCAGTTTAATCGTAAAATTAATGGGTTTTAATATTACTTTGAGGTTATTCTCTTGTGATAGTATTCATTGTAAGCCTGCCCTATGTAGGCCTACATTTTAATTCATTGGCTAAACATTGCTGTGAATTGATAGAAGAAGTAATGGTTTGTATGCCTGGGCTAATTATACCTGTAGGCAACCTAACCTTAACGAGTTAATATTACAAATGACAATGATACAGAACAACATTACATAGGCCCTACCAATTTCAGTGTAATTACATGGCAAAATACCATACGCCTAATATTATTGCCTATTATGGTTTCATAATAAGAGGAAGCAGAAAGAAAGAGAAGCAGACGATGGGAAGAAGACGGAATGGCTCACCGGCTTCGAGATCGCAAGCAGCCCTAGAAACGACGGTGGAGCTACCTCCACCCCCAAACCCGACTAGGCCTACGTTGGATTGGGAGATTAGACTGATTTGATGGTTTCAGACTTCAATTAAAGAGGCCTAAAATAAATATTACCTTCACTTATGGCACCTCAGCCTAGTATTTCACTCCATCTTCATTCTTGAAGACTTTGACGTAAGGTAACAAAATACGGTTAATGTGTTAATGATCTATGTTGATAATGAATTTTGTTCACTGTGCAACTCAAGAGGGCAGTGTCATTATTTCAAGTAGGCTCTATTCTGTTTGTCCAAAGAAAAAGATTCAATTTTGAAAAGATATGTCAGCTGATACACATCCGTTGTTTATGCTCGTTACCATCGTTACGAGAGAACCAAAAGTGGGCGGAGCCCCATTTTTTTGCGGTTTTTATTGAATTTTAAGATATTTAGGCTATGTGGACAAAAGATATTATCGCAACGCGGTAGATTATAACCAATTACAATTTTGAAGCGGTCAAATTTCTAATTTACTTGGAAAACCAGCGATTCTATAGAGCCCCCATCTAAAACTCCACGCCAACAATGGAGGTGGGTGTGGCCTAACCTGTTTTTCTGAAGTATTCTTTGATTATTTAATTAGAAAATATACAGGCTATGTGGACAAATTTTATTACTACCTAGTCGAAGATTGTAAAAATTTGCATAATCCAAGCGCAATAATTTTCAATTTACGTAGAAATTTAGCGATACTAGGCGACAAATACGTTTTTTCGGTCCCTTTCTGGCCAAACATATAAGTGTGTTTCCACAGTGTGGTGAACACGCTAAAAACGGATAAGTTTTTGTTTAGAAGGCACATAAGTTCGTCCTTTTGTTCCGAGGACAGTAAACTCATGCTTGAAACTCTACACTTAATCGCGTTAGTTATATTAGCCGCGGTGTCTATACTAGCATTATCGGGATGCCGACTCGAGCCGTCGGAAAAGAAGCTTTCGGCAGTATTACTTTCGGCAGTACGCGCGCCCTCCCCAGCCTGTGTGAAAGCGCTGGCTTCCGCATTGAGGGGTGCAAGGTCGTTTCGACAGGCCCAATGACTGAAGGTCGTATCTACCTTCTCCTCACCCCCAACTATAGCTATTTTGACAGATGAATGGCCAGTGTCGTCATTGTCTGAGGCGTACCTAGCAACAAACGGCACAAAAATGATTCTAGTTGAGGCGGGTGCGGGTATGTTCAGGCCATTCCGGGCTAAACAAATGTCTACACTTTGGTCTTCCAACCAGTCAATGCCTAAAATCATCGGTGTGACCAAATCTTTCACTATCAAACATATAGCATCAGCGGTGTACGAGTCGAACGAGATATTTATCATAACCTGTCGCGTAATCTTCTGACTTCTTACCCCCACGGCGCCTACAAGGGACACGCCTGTTACTGGGAGAGATGGGGTCTCAGGGTAATATTCCCGTATCTCATCCCAGAGTTCGGCGGAAATGCACGACACTTCGCTACCCGTGTCGATTAGCGCCCTCGCCTTTATATTTCCAATATTAATATTTATTTGAGGAGACTTGTGTCTCTTAGCTATACTATCATCTGGTGTATCTAATAAGTCGGTTGGCTTTCCAAAGACCGTGTATACCGCCTTACGACCGACACCTAAGCCCGTCGTCGTTGTCCGAGGAGGGGCTGTCACCTGTGGGCTTTGAGAGCAGGTGACAGGAACTAGTTTAAACGGCGCTCGGTTGTTGTGTCGGCGGCGGCGGCACGCGGTGTGTTTTGTTGTCCCCTAGCCTCGGTCCTACCGGAGTTCCCCCCACTAGTCGGTGCGGCTTGAGACCGCGTGTTGTAGGCACGACGGCCCTCCGCGTCATCGAGACGATGAAGGAGTTTCAGGACATCCTCCACGCGTTCGTGCCCGGCGGCTAGCAGTGTCCGTTCCACGGCCAGAGAAAAGTGGCGCACGGTTAGAGAAATTATCTCTGCGTCCCTCATAGGAGGGGTCAGATGTCGCGCCTTAGCGACTATGCTGAGGAAATATTCGGACATCGACATATTGTCCTTCGCCCGGTTATACGTCCCACTGTACAGAGCAAACCGTATTCCCCGTTGTAACTCCTCACCCCAGTATTCGTTTAAAAACATCTCACGAAAGTGCGAGTAATCTCTGAACTGATATCTAAACGCATCCCCCCAGGTGCTTACGTGGCCCCTCAAGCTGCTTAGGGCGTAACCAAGGCGCCATCCTTCGCCTACAGCGGACACCTCGAACCAGCGCTCCAATTCTCGGAGGAAAACTACGGGGTGGTGTCTTGGTAACCCCTCAAAACAAGGCTTTTCGCGGGTGTCCACCGAACCACCCACGCGTGGTGCCATCCCGACGTCAATCGACCGGACGTCCTCAAACGTTTGGGGTGTTTCACCGTCTCGAATCTCCCCCCTAGACAGGCCACTGCGTACACTACGGTTTGCCGATTGGTTACCCTCCGTCACTGACATCTTCGCCTGTATGTTGGTCAAGATCGCCATGATCGCCGCTAGGCTGTCACCCTGACTATCACTGTTTGGACCACCGTCCCTATTTTCTCTAGTCATATTCTGATCCCCTTCTAGCTGAACATTTCCCCCGTCCACGTTCAATGCACCATTGCTTGGTCCTGGATTCATACTCATGTTTACTGTTTGGCTCCTTGTTTGTACCATGAAAATAAATGTTTAAAATCGTATTTCTTTACCAACGGACCATTTCGCAAAAATGAAATAATGAGACACTATACTCAAAAATCCTATCAATCGAAAAACACTTCAATTATAATTACTTAAATATATATTATGTAAATGATTTCTTGTCGCTAATCAGTTCTATCTGAGGCTCCGCTAGGTGGGCGCCAAGCTGTAACGCTCCAAACACGTCAGCTGAATTTATATGAGTTTTAATCTAAAGGTAATAGGTTCTACCTCAGGGAAGAGTGATTTGCGACAAGAACACAGTTTTAATTTATAACAAATATGGTTTATTACCTTATGTAGTCGAGGGTTGGTCATCAACACCATGTAAAAACTTAAAGCTAAACACACATGAACACATAAAAAATGATAATTAATTGATACTATTGTCTCTTGGCGAGTGGGTACGGAGGGGAGGGCGTCGATCTTCTGTGCGGGGGCAAAAGCACGGGGCTGTTGACGGTCGTCTTCACCTGTGAGACAAGCGGTGCAGTGGTGTCGGAGTCGCGATGACCCGGCCAACCTTGTAAGGTGCAAGTATGGGGGGGGGGCAACTAGGTTCACTTGTTGTAGTTGTGAACTTGTTGTAACTTCGTTACAACAGACGATCGCACACGATCCTACTGGTACGTCACAATTTTTGTACCGTAATTAAGATAACACTCGTTTTGTGAAATGTACGATATGTATGGAACGTATGAAATGTATGAAATTGTTTAACAGTAAGTGCGGCCAAGTTCCAGGGCGGCTATCTTACTAGGTATTTATAAAACACAGATGGGTGTCACGGCTGACGTAACGTGAGGACGGAGTCGCACGAGAAGGCGTCCAAGTTCCATGGAGGACCCAAGCTTAACTGACGTGAAAACCGAGTTCGTTGTAGATCTTCGAATCCCGCCTCCACAAGTCCACGTGGAGTCAAAAATGTGTACAAAATACGGGGAGGACAACACTGATTGGTCCTAGCCGCAGATTCCGGGACTTTGATTGGGTGGGACACAAAATAACAAAATAATGGTGAAAGCTGACGAAGACGACAGAAATACAAATTATATAGGCCATAAAAGTAGCTGGTCAGGGGTTTTGAACAGTATCGGAAAATATGTGGATACAATTATAATTGGATACAAGAGACATTTTAATTATGATAGATTTTACGAGATATACTAAATGCCGACCAACCCTCATGAAATTGAATATACTATAACTAGACAAACACATGTTCAAGAAACTAAACTATAGAAAATAACAATACATATAGAAACGGAAGGTTTCCAGCATAATAAAGTAAACCCTATCATAAAAGAGAAAACAGTTGCTGGTGGTCCGTCGGTATCGAACGTCTCAATATATATATATATATATATATATATATATATATATATATATATATTTATATATATATTTATACACATATATACATCATAATTAGACGAGCCTAAGCGAGGGTTCAATTTGACGTACTAAAAAAAATTGGGTGTTCGTTTTTTTTTATCATTATTATTTTTTATTTTTTTTGTCGGTTCTTCACAGGTTAAACGGCTACAGTTATCAGCTTCAAACTTTTTTTCATTATGGTTCCTCATCTAACTTAGATCTGTATAGTTTTGTGGCATTATCGGGTGGTAACTTGTTTTTTTCATGAATTTTAGAAATTTCAAAAATACCCATTAGAATAACACAGCGGAAAAAAAATTATTTTCCAAAAAAATGAAATTCGCGTGAAGTTAAGTTACATTTTGATACACATTTCTGGAAATTTTCAGCTTGATCGGGTGAGCCATTTTGAAGAAAAAACATAAAATGTGCTAAATTGGTACCACTCGAAGCAGTTTTTGTTCTCTTTGTTCTACTTCTAAAATTTGGTTTGAAATTCGGACCAGCCGTTTTAAAGAAAATGATATAATAAAATATGTATTTTATCCATCGAAAAGATAGAAATATTAGTTGAAAAATGTTGCATTGTCAAAGTCACGGCTTCCTAGATTCATTGGCATCGGATGAAGGTCATTTTATATGATCAAGGTGTGTAGAGTTTTCGATTATACTTTATATAGACATCTCGCTCATCACACAACGCATATTCTGCGTTTTCCTAGTAGTTTTAATGCAATGTTATTGATTTCATAACCAGTATGTTTCCTGCGGTGGCTAATTCAATATGTGCTACAACAGACAGCAGAAGAACCACAAATCAAATTCAGTGATGGCTGGTCATAAAAACCTATTCAATTTATTTCTCGTTTTTATTTGTTATTTCAAGTTCAATACGCAGCCACTATTACATAATGTACAAATACACATCGCTTATGTATTGTGCTTATTTTGGGTTAATTGTTTCAATTCTATTTTTATAAACTATGATGAATGAATAACTTGACAAATTCTAAATGATTATTGCGCACTTTATTACCGAAATAAGTTTTTTACAAACTGTCGTATTGTCTAAAAACTTCTAAAATTTCATAGAGTCACATCCTAGAATGACAGATTTTGAAACTTATTTAACCATCATATTACGTAATGAATACTGTGTGATGTGTCAGCCTCTCGCAAAAATCAAACATATTGCATAGTAGTCCTCATATCTATTTAGCATGCTGATGAATATCTCGAATGGATTGAAATTATGAATGAAATGTTTGGTGACTATTTATTATGAATGAACTCCAGCAATTCAATAAAATGTGTAAACGTTTGAACATCGGACGTAACATTATAAATGAGTAGCTAGCTGACTCGAGAAAGAATTCCAAGGACTTCGTTGATAAGTCACATCGAAACTGGTAGTTTCTCAGAATTGTTCAATTAATGATTGGCCTAGGAGAGATTGTTGCGAGCGAGCTAGCGACCCCTCGACAAACTTGAAGTAGTGTGGAAGACTGCCACAGCAGCGCCCAAATCACGGATGGAAAGCGACACGCAAATTCGCCAAAATTAACGCTATGTTTTAAACATGTTTTGTGGGTTGTAGCATTTTTTTCGACGATTTTTATTTCAGGTGATCGCTTGTAAATTATTGCATCGAGGGCTTGCCTGAAGAGTTTTTTCTCTATCCTCACCCGTTCTCTCGATAAATATGAAATACTGTAAAACTTTGAATATTTTTAGTTCCGTCAATATTACGAACATGGAATATTAAAAAATACCGTAATCTTCTTCAAACAATTTCCGTTCCAATGACATATTGTTCATTGATATAGACTTGGTAGTTTTCTGTCAATGGCAATGTATAACTGTGGATGCGCGGCGACGAAAGACCGCGCGAGCTGTTATAGAGTCCTTAAGTGTGGAAAAGCACGTGCCCTTGGCATCGTCTTTTTTAAAAGATCGGGGCATTGTTGTGGCCTGGAAATATAGGCATGTGGTAATTTCCACTGTTATCATTACATATTGCATTATGTGTTAACTTACAGTCAGCTTTTAATAATGACAACTTCATTCTTATTGCAGAAATATGTCATAACTTAATATGCAATGTTATTGGTAATTCTGTGATAGAATGTAGCGTTATGTTGAAAGTTTGACTTGACACATTCTGTTTAATATTATGTAATATCCTAGTTGGCCAATTTGGGCGCGGTGCTGATTCAGAATCAGTCTCGTATTTATAGATCAGCCTATGGTAAACTAGGGTCAGTCATAATGGAGCCATCATAGAATCATACTGGAGTCGTCGTAAAATTGATATTGAAAGTGTTAGTTAAGAAGACATTACTTTAATAGTGAGTGTTAAGTCCAAGATGGCTGGGTGCATATGCATAGCATGTGAGTGAGAGCTGGTTGCTCTGATTAGCATATTTGTATTAGGTTGAATTAGAATTAATACAGCCTAGGTGCTTAAACCATATTGTGGCATTTTGCTATTTTCCTGTCGTCCTCACCCCCCTGATATTACAAGTCAATACGATTGGACTGCTGTCCAATCGATCTATGTTGTACTCTGGGGCACAACAGGTATAAGAGGGCCACTACTTGTTTGGTTTGTGAATTATCTCAAAAACAGACGTTTTATTGTTAGAGTTAATGATGTCTCCAGTATACCAAAGAATGTTAATACTGAAGTCCCACAAGGGTCAATTTTGGGACCCATTCCTTACTTGATTCATGTTGATAATTTATTATATTATCCTGTCACAATGAGCTCACAGTAGCAGAAGAATATTTGCAATCAGATTCTACACAAATATTGTATTGGACTCATGACAACGATCTGATAATTAACCCTAACAAGACTAAATTAGTTCACATATGCACTCCATTCAACAGAGATTTGGATCAACCTGCGAAAATTACTTGTCATTCAACTACTTGCTCACACAATGTATGTAAAAATAGTCCCTGTCAGGAATATTCATGTAGCAATATAGAAAATGTATCTACACATATTTATTTAGGCGTGGTAGTTGATCGCCTGTCCTCATGGAAACCTCATATTGACTCTCTTTGCAGACATTTACGTTCATGTTCTTTTCAATTGCACAACTTAAAATATATATTACCTTTCAGAACTTTGAAATCGGTATACAGTGCAATTGCTGAATCAATAATGTTGTACGGCTTACTATCATGGGGAAATGCTTCGTACTGACAGTCATTCAAATAAATTAACATCAAGAATGATCAAGATTTTGACCCCCGTACACACAAAGGAAAAACGTATTACTGATTCAATTGACCTTTTTTTATCAACAATGCCATTTACTACCATTAGTCAAACTATTTGAATATAGATTCATTTTGAAGCACTTTTTCTGCTATGAATACAAAATATTACAAGCCCATAATTTCAATACTCGCCTTCAGCTACAAACCACATATAAAATTCCTTCTTGAACAAATAAATACGGTAAAAGACAGCTCAGTGTAGCTGTACCTACTAATTTCAACAAAATTCCCATTCATATAAGGAATCTTAATAAATATTCTATTATCAAACATGCATTGAAAAACTGGATGTTGAACCCTTAGCGACTCTGTTCATGAATGTGCATATAAAATATAAAACTGGAGACATAAGTTCAAACAATTGAAAACTTTAGTTGGTGATGTTTCTGTATCAAATTCTGTAATAGTATTGGATTTCTTTTTTCAATATCATTAATATTCTAGTGATTTTGTTTTGATGTTTCCTAATGATGTATTTATAGTTTATGATTCTCAGTATCACACTCATGTTGTTTCTAGGCTAATTCGGAAATCTGTGAACAGATAATCTGCAGAATCTTATTAATATTGATCACTATTTACCACACTAACATTGTTCTACACTGTATGATGCACAATTTGCAATATGTTACATACCGGTAATATATTGATTATTCCCACAGTCAAGCCTCTCAATGGCTTTGTGGGAATTGAAGATGTAAAATAAGTAAATTGATATTTTATTGTGTAGATGAAAAAAAAACTATATCATTGTTATTATTATTATTATTATCATTATTATCATGTACGAAGACTATTAGGCACGTCTAAGTTTGTATCTTAGATCATTTACTTGCCTTTCTTCGGATTCTTCATCGAACCCGGATGATTTCCTGAAACGTTCGAATCGTCTCCGCCATTTGGGTCAATCTTCCGCCACAAACGAAAACGTGTCGGGCTGCTTGATAGAATAAGTAGCTAAACATTCTTCTTCGTTCTTGATTTCTTCTTTATTCTTTGCCCTTCTTTGAGCTTTTGTCTCTGGCATGCTTTTACCGCTGTCACCATGTATTGCCAAGTCACGATAGGGAAGATGAACAAGGATCTCAATTATATAAAACGATCCAGCTCGTACAGTTTCCTCTATTCAACTGCCTGGCATCTGCGACTTCCGCTATCCGGTCAGCTGTTGATTGGCAGTGTTGCCAACACACTCACCAAATGATCTACTTCCAACAAGACATTCTTCAAATCATCAGAACTATTTATTCCTCACATCTTTCCACATGCATTTCATGTGTGCCATTCATTCATCTAAACTAACATGTGCACATGTCCTGATCTATGTATCATTCCATTTTTATCGGATAATATTATATGTTTTGTACCTAATTCTTTCTTGTATGGATATTCTCCAGGTTTAGTCTATTGTTTTCCTACTAGGAAAACGCCTTATATGCGTTGTGAGATGAGCTTAGAAGTATGGAAATGTAGAATTAAGAACATTTTGTCAGCTCAATGTACATATACAGGCCATGGATCACTTCAAAGGTTTAAAAACCGCGGCCGTCTGTTGGTATATGGACCTTGGTTTCCAAACAATCAAACCAGTGCCTTCTTCATATACATCACAGATTTTAGACGTTTTAATTTATTGGTGACACTTGTTGCTCATATTTAATAGTTCCTTAATTGCTTTTTTAATTGCTTTTATGAATCTGTTAGATCTAAAGAGGGAAGTAAACAAATAACCAAAAAGAGTATTGTACTGCTGGGAAGCTCGATTGTTCGTGGAACAAGCGTCGGCACGGGATCCAGTGTAGAGGTGGATGTGAGACCAGGAATTGGTGTATTCAGAATGAGGAGAGTGGTGGATGGAATGAAGAAAAGGGAAGTCGATGGTAAAGGAGTTATTCTGATCGTAGGAGGAAATGATTTGAAAGAGATGAGACAAAGAGAGGATGGACAAGATATAATGAACAAAGGAATGAAGGGATTGATTGAAGCTGCGAAAAAGAAGTTCGGAGAAAGTTGAGTTGCAGTTAGTGGGATTATATACAGAAAAGATGAAAATAGAGGGCTTATTGATAGAGTCAACGCTGCTACTGAGCGATTGTGCATCAGAGAACGAGTGGTGTACATTGAGTCTAACTGTTGGGTACATGAAGAACATTTGAAGGCTGACGGGGTACATTTAAATAGATTGGGAGCAGAGAAACTGGGTAAACTGATGGGGAGAGTCGCCGAGAAGATGAGAAGAAGAGCTAGCTTGTTACTAAATACGATTGAAAGTAGCAGAATAGAGGTAGGCCTAGGAAATGATATGGAAAGGGGAGACAAATCGAAACAGAAGGATATTGAGATGGGAGTAAAAAATACATTAAAAATAACATTAGTTAATTGCAGAAGTATATGCAATAATCTCGACGAATTAAGAACAGTAGTAGACACTATAAATCCCGATATTTTCGTACTCGTGGAAACCTGGCTGGACGATGGCTACACCGATAAAGAGATAGAGGTAGGGGGTTACAGCTTATTCAGAAGAGACAGAAACAGACATGGGGGTGGTATATTGCTGGGATTAAAAAATGAGTTGAATGGGAGAATCTTGTGGATAGAAGAAGCAGTAGAGTTAATGGGATTAGAAATTAAGTTCGGAACAGAAATGTTTATAATAATTGCGGGATATAGGCCACCAAATTCTAATAATGATATTCTTGTCAAGATTAGGGAAAGAGTGGTTGAAAGTGCTAATAAAAGGAATGTAATAGTTGCTGGAGACTTGAATTTACCAGGAATAAATTGGGAAGAAGGGACTGTAGGAAGTAGCACGAATAGAAGGCAAGAACTTGTTTATGAAATAATGGGTGAAGGATTTGTGCAAACGGTTACGGAGGGTACTAGATTAACTAGGACAGGTAGTAATAACCTTTTGGACGTTATCCTAGTCAGACCACCGGAAAAGTGGTTAAGTACTATCGTGGACGTTGGTATCAGTGACCATAATATTCCAACAGTAGAATTAATTGCAAATAGAGTAAAAGATGAAATAAAGGTACAGAAGAAAGTCTGGTTCTATAAAAAGGCGGATACCAACAAAATTTAGTTACATTTAAATTATTGGAGGAATTACTGGATTGAGGAGAAGGGGGATATAGACAAAAAATGAGACACTTTCAAAAGCATATGTTTAAACGCTATTGAGAAGTTTGTTCCCAATAAATTAATATCTGAAAGTGCAGATCCAATCTATTATAATGAATCAATTAGAAAATTGAAAAGGAAAGCAAGAAAGTTCCATAATATGAACAGAGGTAAAGGGGGAGATATAGAAATGAGAAGGAAATTCAGATCAGATCTGAATAAAGAAAAGAAAAGTGCAAAGGATGAGTTTATACGGGGGATGTTTGACGAGCAGGACCAGAATAAAAGTTGGAATAATATGTACAAGTACATAAATAATACTAAAAGAGGAAGAAACGATATGCCAACTCTTATTAACAGAAAAGGAGTGGAGTTCATATCGAATAAAGAAAAGGCATACGCATTGAATAATTATTATGGTGAAGTTTTTCAAAAACAGACTTTGAATGGGGAGAATGAAGTAGAGAATGATCAAATTCATCAATTGGGAGTAGAGGAAAATAAAATAAAATTCACTGAAACAGCAATCCAGAGAATAATTGATAAACTGAATAGAAATAAAGCTCCCGGTCACAATGGGATTAATAACAAATTTATCAAGTTGGCGGGAAAAGAGTTAATACCGTATTTAATGTTAATTTTTCAAAATTCAATAGATTCAGGAACTGTGCCCGAGGACTGGAAAAAAGCAATGATCACTCCAATACATAAAGGGGGAGAAAAATCAAATTTGGGTAATTACAGACCAGTTAGCCTCACCTCCTCAATATGCAGAATTATGGAAAGGTTAATTGATACAGAAATCAAATTAATTGTTGATAATAATGGTGGAATATTTGATGGACAACATGGTTTTCGTAAGGGTTACTCATGTGTAACCCAACTGCAAGGATTCACGCAGGAACTGTCTGATACTTTAGACAAGGGGGGTAAAATATCTGCCGTCTTTTTGGATTTTGAAAAAGCTTTTGACAAAGTACCTCATAAACTTCTGATTTCAAAGTTGAAACAAATGACAAAACATGAGAGGATAACAAGATGGGTGGAGTCCTTCTTAAAAGGTGGATCACAAAAAGTAAAAGTAGGTGATGAAATTTCTGATATGGTAAAAGTTACTTCTGGGGTACCACAAGGAAGTGTAATTGGACCTCTTCTATTCAATATATTTATAAACGATCTTCAAATCGGAATTCAATCAAGAATTCGTCTATTTGCTGATGACTGTGTGGTATATAGCACCATTAGGAGTGAGAGGGAGGAAAATCAGTTACAAGGAGATTTGGACAGAATTAATGAATGGGTTAAAATAAATTTAATGGGACCGAATGTTGGAAAATGTAAAGTGGTGCACTTCTCTAGCAGCAGTAACAAGAAAAAAGTGAATAAGATTTATAAAATGGGAGATTCTACACTTGAGGAAGTAGAAGCATATAAATATCTTGGACTTTACATGAATAAAAACTTAGGGTGGGGGGAGCATGTGAGAAATATCTCAAAAAAGGGAATACGATCCTTAAATTTTATCATGAGGCAGTTGAAGGGGACAGGGATGAAAATAAAAGAGAAGGCATACATGAGTCTGATTCGGCCAATGCTTGAGTATGCTAGTTCAGTCTGGGATCCGCAAGAAGTTGGACTAATAAAGGCTGTGGAGAACGTCCAAAGGGTTGCTGCAAGAAGGGTATTGGGGAGAGAGAAGCGCTGGAAGACTATCAGGAACGATAAGGATGTGGTTGAAAAAGTTATAGAAAGACCCAGTAAAATGATTGAGGAAATGGGATGGGAAAATTTGGCGAAACGAAGACAAATAGAAAGAATGTGCAATTTTGTTAGAGTCAAGAATGAATATACAGGATGGGATGAATTAAGCAATAGAATTGGAAAGGGATTACAAAGAAGTACAAGGGGAGGGGTAAGAATGGAAGTGGAAAAAGTAGATAGAGAAGTAGGTAAATATGGATTTATACAAAGAACGACGCGGGAATGGAATGAATTGGAAGAAGATATCAAGAACATAACGAAGATTGGTGATTTAAGAAGAAAGCTAAGAAAAAAATGAAGTATAATTATATCGAGTATGTTTGACTGAAATTTCATTAGGTATAGTAACCATTACCACCTGTTTTATGAACAATCTGTAATGAATAAATAAATATGTAATATGTAATATATGTGTAAAAAAGTACCTTAAAAATGCGTTTTCTTCGTTATTTCACATCCGATTGTTCCATAAATCGCTTAAAATAGGTATGATAGGTATGATCTTTCCACACTCAGTATAAATTTGAGAGCTTTTGAAAAAAATAAAATTCCAAGTATTTCTCCCTTGGCCCATTCTTATGGGGAATTTCCATACTTTCCGATTTTTTTCCGGAAAATCCGTTCGACCGATTTTTCTGAAAAACAATCCCAACCTATTCTGGTATAACACCAATTTGTAAAAAAGGTTTCGAGTTGATTGAAACTTTTTCCTGACCTGTATGCCGCGTACAAAATTACACACAAAAAAACAAACAAAAAAAAAAAAAAAAAAAAACATAAAAACCAAGCCCAAAATTTTTCGGTATATGGAATGAAAATCTTCGCTACGCTCATCTAATTAATAACTGTGTGTTTGAATTCCTTCGTTAATCACTTCTAGGAATCGAGGACAGTAAAGTATATGGATTCATATTTTCAGTTCCGCCAACATAAACACGAGTATAATCTGTGAATGGTATTGCCCGCACACAAGATCACGTTCTTACGCGGGCTTCTTCGTAGGGGTCATGCACGATGCTCATGAGAATAGGAACATTCACCTTCACTAATTCTGTCCATGGACAAAAACCAGTGTAATTGAATGAAAAGTTCACATCTCCAAGATAATGCCATGCGTTTGATCACTATGACATTCTATTTCCGTGAATCCAATCAGTTGCAAGATATTACGTCAATGAATGAAAAGAATGCGATAAAATTCATTGAAGTATCATCTCAGAACTGATCGAATTCATAAAAATAAAATGTCATATTGATTGAAGAGCATGAAATTATCTTGGAGATGTGAACTTTTCACTCAATTACACTGGTTTTTGAAAATGTAAAAAAATAATGGAGATACATTTCTCGATTCGTGTAAGCACCGTTCACGCACCACCTTAAATTTTCTCTTGATCTTGCATTGATGATTCACAATATTTTGTTCACTCTTATACTGATCGTGTTGGTTACTTGTTCTCTTGTATGTAAATAAAATGGAGAATGAGAAATGCTATGAAATTGGAAGAAGGGAGTAATAGTCAGACAGGAGACCTTGAAAACACTGAGAGTGATTTATTGAATAAGACCTGGAGGCCCAGAACAGTTGAGAACTCTGGTGAATCAATCAGTGCTAGGAATTAGTTATCAAGGTTACACATTCATGAATCATATACATGGATAATCACACAAAAGATCACTGTGCATGTAATAGTAGCTATCAAGTTATTACAATAGATAACAACTAATGCCTTTCAGAACAAGAAATTAGTGTCTGGGCTCGAACCCAGGCCAGTACGTCACGGCGCAAATTAGTAACCAAGAGAATGACTCGCAGTCAATATTCCCGAGACCCATAATCTCGGAATGGAGCGGAATTAACCGACAGTTAATAATAGTCAGAATTAAAGCAGATGATTACGTCAAATGCCAACAATAGGCCAATGTACGACAAACACACGTGGGCGTGGTCCAAAACACACACTATTATAGGGTTAACATTCCCCACCCGGATGGCATGAATCGAGACAATAATCCAGCGAGGTATATATAATAACGATGAGTTACGATACTTCAGGTGATGGAATACCTGAGACTTATATGGAACGTGATCAGTACTCCGCACGATGTGAATACGGGATCAACGGTTAGAACAGCAAGGTGAATTGTCGTGAAACGCAGAACCAACGATAAAGATAGAGTTTCAGTGAATCATGAAGGTTCCTACGTGAACTAGAGTTTCAATGTATCATTTTCATTAACTAGAATCTCCACACAACACGTGTAATATCATTAGAACCAGAAAAGTGAATGAATGAAACGCGTGGTCCAACGCCAATATTACCTTCCTCGCCAAGATCTGATCTCTAGATGTTGCTAGACATAACCTCACTCTACCAGACAACTTTTCGGCCGGTAGGGGCGACACTGTACGGTAACACATGATCGAACTGATACCGAATCCAGCGGGCTGTGACTGGGCGCGACTCGAACTACAGATTAGGCGGCTGCGTTCAAAACAGACCGTCACAATATGGCCATCTTGCTAGAAGTCGAGTCTTCATACACCATCGAATCAAGAAGTGGTTGATGAATGATGTTCTTCAACATGGTGACAGAACTTGGCGAGATCTCCTCTTCGTTTATGGCAGCCATTAAGAAAGGAGTTGTATTTCATTGAAGTGTTCCATGAATTTGTTCCTACTGACTTTTTACTGACATCTTTAAACTCTCATATTGTCTCGCGTTTTGAAATAACATCTTACAATCAATCAGTATTTGTCACCGTCCAGTATTCTAGCGGAATATCCCAGGTTTCTGAGTAATGAAAGTGAAGTACAATGAACTATCTCGACATGAACTAACAATCATTATTGATTGATTATCGCATTCAAAACTCTGACGAGTATGCAGACTGTGCGGAAATATATGTATAACATGGCGTGAAAATTCGAACTCTCTTCATTGCATAGATTGAGCACAATGTCAATATGCATGTCTGGAATTGTGTCATTAGCTGTTTATAAGCCATGCCATCTAACTGGCCTCAAAAAGTGGAATGAGCCCAGCTAAGCGTCACGTTAGTTTCTTCGGTCTGGTTCCAGATAATCATCTTTCATACAATCAGAACTGAGCTGAATTGTATGACCTCAAATGATGTTCGTATTATTGTGCACATATAGAAAATAATATCTGATAATATGATAAAACAGTGTACTGATAGTAGAATAGTTTCCCCTATCACTGAGGTAATCCATCAACACTTTCTCCTTCCCATCCATCAACATCACACTTGAGTGAGATCACCAAGACAACCACGCACTCTCAAGGGATCGAGAACCAGACGGACACATATTTGTAGATAGCAGAAACTTTCAACATTCAACGATAGAGGTAATTGTCCGTGAACTGGTGCGTATCATCCAGTTGTTATTTCAGGGTAGAGTTTTTATTGTGCTCTTATTCCATTCTGAAGGTTGGTATATTTCCTTCACGATGTCTTTGTGTATAACCATACAACAATATTCACCTGTCGGATATATTTCTCCGTGGAACCAACCCTAGTGTTCCCTGCGTATTTATCTGATACAGGGAACGTTTGTTGGATCTAACTTGAAAGGTACCAAGCCATGCAATGAACCAGGAGATTGGCACGGAATGTCGTATCCGAAAATACAATAACCTCTTGTGAATCCTCTTGAATTATTATTTTGATTTGCTGTAGGCCAACACATGTTGTTCGGACATGTACCAAGTAAAGTTTCATTTCGGTCGTCTCAGTCGACTTTCCTATTTGTGAATATTTGACGGATTGCGCTAGATTCTCCATCTCATAGATGTGTAGGTCCCAATCAGCGATCGTAGTTTCAGGAAGTGCGACAAATCTCAATCAGGATATCAATGGTTAGGTTCTCGTGATTCGAAACATGATATGAATTGAATTAGAAATTTAATTTTCAACTGTTCAGTACAATGTACGACTTCTGGAGTTGTCAGCAATGACGAGACTAGCAATGCTCACAAACAAAACAAATATTCTCCTCCAGGAGCAAATCTCAGCATCCTGACAAATGTGGGTATTCACACCATCGTGGACAGAAGACTTCACCGCCAAGTCAAGGTTCTTCGATATTACAGTATGACGATCACTCAACCTAAGTGAGTACATGCTGGAAGTGAACTACTCTCTTATGTGATATCTGCTCGCGTATCTTACTTGTCCTTCTTGAGACATGCCAACATCGTCATGTAGTGTGAGTACGTCAAGTTCACCACCTGAAACTCAGAAACGTCCCATTCAATGCCATCAACATAACCAAGTTCTCGACTTGCAACATTGAGCCATTCAACGTCGAATAATTCTTCCAAATCAACATCGATATCTCGATTCATAGGTCATTCATTCCAGCCCTCGAGCCACCACTGAATACAACATGAGGTCTCGAGTTTGGATTCTTTTCAATGAAATGTTCTGACTGGCATACTTGTAATCGCCAAGTATTTCAATCATCCTGCATCCCTGAAGAGAATTCCTTCTCAAGACACTTTGTTGCAATCAGTGTTGGATCAGGACATTTTCTGAGTAGGGTAATTGTGCTGATACAATGCTGATGTATCGACTATAGCTGAGAATTGATAACAAGTAGCGGCATTTTGCATTCAACGGAATTCAATTAATCATCGTTGATCATTCATCATTACTCACTCGCACATTCAAGTGAATTATTTGTATAGGTTTCGGATGAGACCAAATGATAGTATATATTTGTTTACATTATATCATGTTACTCACTCCGAGCAAACTCTCCAAGGAGAGTGGGATGAATCCTGCAGGCATCATGACGATCGGCTGGTTCGACATGGACATCATGATACGCATGGAGCGTTTGAAACCTTCAGAAGCTTCGAACCAATCACAGCCATACACCGCATCCTTCACATAGAAGCTCTGAAACAGACATGGACATCATGATACGCATGGAGCGTGTGAAACCTTCAGAAGCTTCGAACCAATCACAGCCATACACCGCATCCTTCACATAGAAACTCTGAAACAGACATGGACATCATGATACGCATGGAGCGTTTGAAACCTTCAGAAGCTTCGAACCAATCACAGCCATACACCGCATCCTTCACATAGAAGCTCTGAAACAGACACGAACAATCGATTATCTCTTGTTGAGTCAATGTCATTGACACCAACAACAATACTTCCCGAGGGCAATCGTTGTTGCGACATTGAAATACAGCTTTCTTCGAGCAAGATTGCCCTTGGAGCATACTCGAAATCAGACATTTCGCTGTGACAATATTCTAACGATCTTATCCTATCTCCATCCATTATTTCATATGAGATGAAGTCCGAAAAAATGCGAGATTGAACAATCGAATATTTCATATCGAGGTTCCGGACAAAGAACAAATCTGGTCACATGACTTCAATTCATACGGAATATTTACCTGAGGATGACCTACGATTTTTTGGGTCTCCATTAATATATTGTAAGTGAAAATGTAGCCTTTTACGGGATCGGTTGGGCTATGAATGATTATTCCGACAAACTTTCTCGATCCTTCTGTATGTTTTCTTCCATGTTGTCACTACAGATCAGTATTAGGATGACGGCCGTTATGGAATGTGTCCTGTCAGCTCTCGCTCAACATAACCTAGTGAATGTGAGAAGTGTGTCAGAAATCAAGACGAGGCGTGAAAGATCCCGATCCCACGTGTCCAAACATCAACCCCGCTGAAGTACGAGTTCGCTTTCCAGACATACGTCAGAATAATCAACTTGATGCGTTGATGAACTGAGCCTAGAGTGGGGATAATTATCGCTGGAGACTTGAACTTTGATGTATCAGATAGAACACGACCTCCAAATCCTAAGCGCTTCCTAGATCTGAGTAGGACTTCCAAGTCTACAGCCCATGTCCTAGTCTAACCAGAATATCAATCTTGTCCAATACTACTGAAGATAACATATTCTCAGATGTGTGCAGTGCTTCCGTCTTCAACTCAGAATTACTGACAATGAATCTTCCGGATCTTCAGAGTTGTGAGATCGAAAAAACCTGAAAATGAATTATTGTTCAGCAAAAGAATGTTTACTTAGAATCGAGTCACTAATTTCAACCAATTCCTGGATCAGACATCTGAAGTGGACAAGCTGAAATCATCTGTCGATGAATTTATAATCGCATTTATCGGTGTTTTCCCCGAAAGACGAAGACGACTCAAAACTAAGAGAAATACTTGAGTTTGTATGGGGCTGAGGTAATCAGCTCGTTATATAGGAACGCTTCACCCTGGAGCCACTTATGCAACGGCATTATATTTCGGGCAACTCTTCTCAAATATCGAGAGCAACTTCAGACTCCAGAAGACTGCTAAACAAGCAATGACACGATCGCCATACACAACGCCATGTTACCTATCCACGAAGACTTTCTCTACCAGCAGGATTTATCCATCACTCAATCCTATTCGCTACCAACAATAGTCATCCTCTCTGTTCAACCCCAAGCTACAAACTCAGAAGTAGGAATTCTTATCAAACTGGACGTAACTCGAAGCTGTATGAAAAAAACTCGATATATTCAGGAACAGTTTCATGAAATTCCCAGCCACCAACGTATTACTCTCGAGGCTGAAGAGGCTGAAGAGGGCTACAATTGTTGGAGACTGAAGCTAAAAAATCTAGGTGGCTTATGAGTTTATGAATTGTTGGCAGCCATCTTACAAGTGTGAATTCTAACTCCAAAAAGAATATTAAAATATTGTATATTTCACATAAAAAGACCCTGCTAAAGACAGTCACAATATGGCCGCCAGGAAATAAATTGGCTCCACTTTCAACAATACAGAAAGAGCCTAAGCTCTATCCAGCCTATTAGTAGTCTAACCTCCTTGATTATTCTAGATCTAGAACCAATTGTTTCTCCAATAAACTGAAGAATTACGTTGTTGAAAGATGTTCATATTCAGTGGGAAAGTACGCGTCACTTCATCAATTACGTGCAATTGTTTTTTCCTCCCTGATTGTAATTGTATCCAACTGAGAATAATTCAAATCGCGGTTTTTCATTCTCAATAACAATGACAATGTATATACTGAAATGATTTCATCTCTGGTTTTCATCATAGCCTCACTGGAATTCATCATTTCGTATTGTATTTTGTATAAATAAATATATTGACTTCTCTGATGGCGTACTCTAAACCACAATGTGTAGGATGGAACTGTACCGAGAAATACATCAATAAATTGAGAACGAAAACTCGAATTATAACCTAAATTCTTATATCAGCAGAATCAGCAGTTTATTGATTGTTCCTAACGTTCAAGAAGGTTCAGTTGCGTGTCAACTAGTATATAGTATTGTGATTATAGTTACCTCGTCAGTGATCATGTTGCACACCGAACATAAGACACTGATTTCAATGTATATACATACAAGGAATATCACCATGCATACTTCTTTGAAGCCAACAGACGGAGTCTGAAAAATGAAACAATCTTAAGACTTGCCCGACTTCCATGTATTGTCCAATAAATCACTTTCAAATGATCGACGATAGCAATATTCCAATATATGAAACACATATCTGTCCGAAACGCGAATATTGGTATGCATGGCAACCACTCAATTACACATGTATTGACATTACAACAGACATTGTAATTAGCAGAATGATCTGAATATGTATTCATGATGCTGATGATTGGGGTGCTTCGAAGTCCGGAAAACCAAAGTGTGACACTTCCAAACGATCTCATTACCGTATATATATTATATGCATACACATATTTATGTGTATATATATATATATATATATATATATATGTGCTGGTGAAGGTTTTGAGGGCCGATGGTTGATGGTAATGTCACACTTTGCGGATTGCCCTTTCTGGAAACAGTTGGCGGTTCTAAAAAGAACCTTGTCTCTCGACGTTTCGGACAGCTGCGGCTGACCATCTTCTTGGAGTCGTCTCGTTCAGGAACTGGAATCTAATGGAATTCGATTCCAGTTCCTGAACGAGACGACTCCAAGAAGATGGTCAGCCGCAGCTGTCCGAAACGTCGAGAGACAAGGTTCTTTTCAGAACCGCCAACTGTTTCCAGAAAGGGCAATCCGCAAAGTGTGACATTACCATATATATATATATATATATATATATATATATATATATATATATATCTATATATATATATATATATAAATATATATATATATATATATATATATATATATATATATATATATATATATATACATATATATATATATATATATATGCCCAGACCAATCTGGGCGAAACGTCGGTCAGTGAATAAAAAAGATATCCATGAAAATACCCAAAATGTGTCTTTAAACCATATATATATATATATATATATATATATATATATATATATATAAATATATATATATTTTTTATATATATATTTAATTACACATTGCTTTGGGGTTTTAACGCATATAATGAGAGAGAAAGACATTACATTGGGTAATGGAGAGTAAGCGGGAAAGAGATATGGGAGAAAGAAGACTCAATCCAGTTGTTCCAAAGTCGTATAACAGAAAGCAGGATCCAGAGAGGCTATACTAGTCACCATCCAGAAGTGATAGGGAAGTGGTCCCAGGGTGGTGACAGAAGTGAGGAGGGGTTTCAGTCGGTAGGAACCCGACACTCCCCGCAGACCAACAAGCGGGGGTCTCACGCAAGATTCCCTGATTTGTCTGATAGTCTGACGGTTAATATGTTATTCGTTATTTATTTATTCCAAACAGCTGATAATGATTACTATACCTAATGAAATTACAATCAAACATACTCAATGAAATTTTACTGTTATTTTCTCCTTAGCTCTCTTCTTAGATCACCGATCTTCGTTATATTCTTGATATCTTCATCCAATTCATTTCATTCCCGCGTCATTCGTTGTATGAGTCCATATTCACCTACTTCTAAATCCACTTTTTCCACTCCCATTCTTACCCCTCTCCTTGTACTTCTTTGTAATCCCTTTCCAATTCTATTGCCTAATTCATCCCATCGTGTACATTCATTCTTGACTGTAACAAAATTGCACATTCTTTCTATTTGTCTTCGTTTCGCCAATTTTTCCCATCCCATTTCCTCAATCATTTTTCTAGGTATTCCTATAACTTTTTCAACCACATCCTTATCGTTCCTGATAATCTTCCAGCGCTTCTCTCTCCCCAATACCCTTCTTGCAGCAACCCTTTGGACGTTCTCCACAGCCTTTATTAGTCCAACTTCATGCGGATTCCAGACTGAACTAGCATACTCAAGCATTGGCCGAATCAGACTCATGTATGCCTTCTCTTTTATTTTCATCCCTGTCCCCTTCAACTGCCTCATAATAAAATTTAAGGATCGTATTCCCTTTAATGAGATATTTCTAGCATGTTCCCCACACAATATTCTTTTATTTATGTAAAGCCCAATATATTTATACGCATCTACTTCCTCAAGTGTAGATTCTCCCATTTCATAAATGTTATTTATTTTTTTCTTGACACTGCTGTTAGAGAAGTGCACCACTTTACATTTTCCAACATATAGTCCCATCAAATTCATTAAACCCATTCATTAATTCTATCCAAATCTTCTTGTAACTGATTTTCCTCCCTCTTACTGTTAATGGTCTTATATACCACACAGTCATCAGCAAATGAACGAATTCTTGATTGAATTCCGATTTGAAGATCGTTTATGAATATATTGAATGGAAGGGGTCCAATGACACTCCCTTGTGATAACCCAGAGGTGATTTTCACCATATTCGGAATTTCATCACCTACTTTCACTTTTTGTATTCTACCTTCAAGAAGGACTCCACCCATTTTGTTATCCTCTCATGTTTCGGTATTTGTTTCAACTTTCATATCAGAAGTTTGAGGTACTCTGTCAAAGCTTTTTCAAAATCCAAAAAGAAAGCATATATGTTTCCTCCTTGTCTGAAGTATCAGAGAGCTCCTGCGTAAATCCTTGCAGTTGGGTTACACATGAGTAACCCTTACGAAAACCATGTTGTCCATCAAATATCCCATCTTTATCATCACCACTTTTTTTAATTTCTGTATCAATTAACCTTTCGATAATTTTGCATATTGAGGAGTTGAGGCTGACTGGTCTGTAATCACCCAAATTTGATTTTTCTCCCCCTTCATTTATTGGAGTGATCATTGCTATTTTCCAGTCCTCGGACACAGATCCTGAATATGATGAATTGTGAATAATTATCATTAATTTAGGTATTAACTCTTTTCTCGCCAACTTGATGAAATTGTTATTGATCCCACCATGGCCGGGAGCTTCATTTCTATTCAGTTCATCAATTATTCTCTGGATTGCTGTTTCAGTAAATTCTATTTCATTTCCCTCTACTCCCAATTGATGACTACTTTTTTCTCCCCATTCAGAGCCTGTTTTCAAAAACTTCACCATATTGATTATTTAATGCATATGCTTTTTCTTCATTCGACATGAACTCCACTCCCATTCTGTCAATAAGAGTTGGCATATCGTTTGTACCTCTTTTAGTATTATTTATGTACCTAAACCTATTATTCCAACTCTTATTCTGGTCCTGCTCATCAAACATCTCACGTATAAACTCATCCTTTGCACTTTTCTTCTCTTTATTCAGGTCTGATCTGAATTTCCTTCTCATCTCTGTAACTTCTTCACCACTGTTGATATTATGAAACTTTCTTCATCATGGAACGCTGTGGAAGGTCATGGAGAAATTGTGAGAGGTTTGAGAAGAGAGCGATGAAAGAGTAGAATAGGCATATGGGCTCAGGTCAACATGGACCCTGGTTGTGCACCAGCTTCGGATACTAACAGTTTTCGGAGGAGTACTAATAACTGAGAGAAGTTGCTATCAGTCTCAATGTTCCTGTGATAGGAAATACCTCATGCCAACATACTGGTGACGGAGTAGTTCAATCCGCGTGCTTACATGCAACATGAACTATGTGCAACAATGTGGTATAATTTCTGATGAGAACCATAACCCTACTCGGGAGTCGTCACTGGCTCACTGCAATCACAGTCAAAATGGCGGCTTCCTTTGAGTGAACATGTTTCAGTGCAGTTGAATAAACTGAGGAAATCAATATAACCGAAGAAAAGCAGCTCAATGCATTTGAGGCTCACACTTGTGTTGAGCCGAGTGTGATGGAATAGGAGGAGGGGGTAGCGGCTCTCATGTGATATTCACCAATGTGAGGCAAAGAGCCATACAGCCTGCGGGAATGAAGTTGATGACAAATTGAACTGTCACAATTGGATCCACAACTGATTCCAAGTCTCGCGCGAAACTGAAAAAAGAAAGCAGATTACGTCACAAATTTCCACAATCTTCGTGTATGAGTGAGATGATCATTTGATTCCATTATCATGCGTAATGCACAAGTCATATGTGTAACTTTCATCAGCCTACGAAGTCGTCCCTCCAACTTTCCACACCCGGCATCTTACTTGGGTTATATTGCGTCTCATTGTACCCACTCCCACAACTGCACGAATGAAGTTATCACTTCATCATCTATTACCCTAACAGCTATTTGTGAGGACGATGGATGCCGCACATCTATGAGGCCACGTCGTTCCTGAATGATGACATTTTAATTGATGAATGACAGTCGGTATTCGGGAACAGTTATACCTCAAAGTGCCAAGTCCAGACTATTCGTCCTGCCAGTTGTAACGTGGAATTGTAACGTGAGTATAATTATATTATTAAATTGCGTCTGGAAATCAATAACGATCTTTTTCGGATATTCTTGTCATCGATGTTGATCTCATCAATGTATGCATGCATGATAATCTCATATCGAGTACTAGAACAGATGTTCTGTCTTGTAATTCAAACTGTTATCATTCAATACAATTCAATCGAATGTAATGATAGATACTGTTCATCGGGAAACTTTGAATAACTCAACACTGGAATCCCTGGTTCCTCTGCCTCCCCTCCATAACCCATACGCGCCTTTGGAACGTGAATTATCGATTCTTGTAGCAGTGGAATAGAGCAAACGACAAGAAAGCTTCCTCACCGCTAGACACCGAGTAACAAAAGGAACGAGCTATGAGAAAAATTATAAGACTCACTACATGACAATCGTAATGGTAGCTTTGATGAATTTCGACATTGAAAAGAAAACTTCGGATCAAAATCAGTTTTATAAACGTTCCTCATACGATATAGTACTCGATGAATTTCTGATGTTCATCTCACGCATAACGCATTCTCAATTCAGATAGGAAAACGTGTCCCAACTGTAGTAAAACCACGCTGAAGAGAAGAGAATGTCTCATGTATGGTTATCAAGCGCAATGAACAGCATGAAACGTCACGGAGTGCGAGAACATGCCTATAGTTGAATAGAATACATCAACAGCTGTTTGTCACCAAAACGTCACTATCGTAGCCCGCTACCCAGAATAGAACCAGATGTGAGAACGGAAGAGACATGGTAGGGTCTACATGAGAAAGTATGAATTGAATCAAGAGTATTTCAAAATATTAGCTCCAACAATTACCTGATGATGTTCTTGTAATGCTCAATGGACTCTTTCAGACGTCTCTCCATCACAGCGTTCACGCGTGCCTTCTCAGGATGACGCCAGGATTCACACTGAGTGTCAGAACGTTCTACGACAGGTGTTTCCGTACACTCCACCATATCGACCCTCGAGGTATGAGCGCGTCTCTCTTGGACGTGTATCATCAGTCCTCCATTGGAACCAGTAGTAGTACTGTTGTTCAGCATATCACGGTCACGATTATCAGCTGCATTGGACAATTCCTTCTCTGATAGTTCTCTGATGTTGACCAGGTTCTTGTTCAGAAGTAACAAGTGTGTGTAAGTGTGGAGAAGGAGTGTTAAGTAGAATGTGTCGACCGAGAGAAGATTCATGATGCCAAAAAAAAAAGCCAAGCCCAAGAGGAATAAAGTGAGCTCGAAGATCGGAGACACCGTCACGTCCCACGGAAACCAGAATCTGCGGAACGAAACATGAGAACGATCAATATTCAACCAGACCTAGATCGTTAATAACTTATATATACTGATGAAATAACTAGTGATAGCGAAGATGCTTCATTGGAATGCATTCTGAAGAATTATGACATTATGACATCATACGTACTTGCAAACGGCATAAAATGTACATTTATAATTGACATACTGTCTAGATTGAGGAATGAAATATGCATATTTTGTATCGATCTTCATTCTCAATTGAAGAAGGAGAATCAAGTGACCGCAAGCCACCACGGTGATGTGGATCATAGTATGAGGAGGATAAACAAATACAAACGATTCTAGCATCGCATATTACAAGAAACTGTCCAGATGATCATGACTCTAATTATCTCAATAATACATAAATACCCGGAAACGAATTCTAGAATAAACTATCCTCTTCAAAATTGAAAACTTCCTAAAATATAAATTATGAATTTCATTAGTGTAAGTTAATCGGGAATTGCCTTTCTGAACACGAGAAAGATGGAGAAAGAAGAAGTAGAGCTGTGATATCAACAGCTCGAACAGATCAAGGTACACGATCAAGAGTTATTCCTTTGAAAATGGTGCTTAACGACCCCACCAACAGCTAGGTTATACGGGGTACGAATGAGCGGGTGATAATGAAACCATGAAGTGATGATCCACAAATTTGTTCACCCCTGCCACGGTCGCAGGGTTGACCTTTTTTCCCCACCACATCTGAGATTTATCAGCTCATGTTTCCGAGCATTTGAGTCAAAATTCATGCTTCTGTCACCAAATCTCGAATCATTTGGTTAATCCGCTTAGTTATAACAAGAGCGGCGAGTTATCCATCTTGATCGTATACCAATTACTGTTATAATGAAATGTACTGCCCCTACAATAGGCATGTCCTATTGTATGATGTGGTGAAATTATTCTTGAATATTCTGAGTTTTGTCTTACGCGAAGTAGATTCTCCTCTCATTCATCGCAATGACGGTTGACCCAGATATGTACGATGCAATAACAATAGCTACTAGGACATAGATAACTTTCACTGAAATACTTATCAGCCAAGTTGCTCTGCGTATGAAATCGTGTTCGTGCTGAGGCAGAACACTGTTGATACGCTGGTAATTACGATACATTTCCTCCATCTGGTTCATCAGCTTCTTCGAGGGTTCGTCCCAGTATACGATGACAATGAATTTGATAAAGCTATACAGAAAGACGGAACTAAGAAAGATGTTTTCCAGAACAACGAGCACTTGTTGGCCCCAATGCATGTAAATACTCAACGGAGGAATAATGAAGATGAACACCAGTTGAGTCAGAATAACGATACCCAGACAATAGGGTCGAAGCGTAGAAAACCATTTTCTCTCTTCATTCGGCTTTGCCCAAAGACCTGTTAACAATGCGGAGAATTCAATTTCAGTTGAGGCCCTATACTTGGGAATATTGGAATTCAGTTCCATATTACTTCGTTCATTCTTCCCTCGTTGCAACATGCATGTCGAACGAGGAAATCAACCGACTTGGAACTTGTCCCGGACATTGGTGTTCATTCGTTCATCTCCCACTTGGCTCGTATCAGACAAGAGATGAAGAAGTCTGATCACAATATTTCATCAAGTACATTAGCTATCTACGATGGGGAGACAACTGAGCTCAACGCTGTTCTGGTTCTATGAAACCGATTTCATAATCCACCAAGATCGACTTCAGGTAATTCAGCATTCAGCTGATTTCTAGGCGATGTTTGACTACTCGAGCCATCAGAGCCCTGTAGAGACTATAGCTAGCTTATAGGCGATCTGGGTGGCTTCGAGGTTTCTTAGCACTGGAGACGATCGTCAACTGGAAGAACATGGAACAAGCACAAGTTGCGTACCATCGTAGATAGCTTTAGCCCTAGATTTCACTCAGTACTATCAATAATGCGGTCCGGAATAACATTGTGACATGTTGGTTTATCTAGCTGGCTGTTCTCGGTATTTTTTGGTATTATTTTCAGTTTAAATTTCGATTTTAATACATTCATATTTTTTTAACATGTTAAATTTCAATATTGGTTTCTCTATGTTATTTGACCAGAATGTTTAATAGGAAGATGTAAATTGTAAATACGAAGTATGTATGTCACAATTTGTTATTGTGATGACCAATGTTTATTGCCCAACCATATACGCCTCAGTTGAGATAATTCCAGAAGAATCGTAATCGAAACTCCGACCGGTCAATGCTTGACGACCGTAGCTTCAAGATTGTTTATGATGTGTAAAGCGATACAAACAGCTGTCAGCCAGGGGGTCGAGACGGGAGGCTCCAGCAACGTCACTGAGCCGAGACTCGCTCTGCATACAATGTTGGCCTTGGGTCACATCGAAGGATCTAGTATAGCTGGTCTGCGATCCCGGGTAAAAAACTACGCACATTGAAATAGCAATGTGAACAACAAGAAGCAAGACGACATCAGATCACTCTGTTTTGTCGAGGAGGACGGACGTGCTGGGAGAAGGGACCATTGACGAGACCATCTTCGATATCCAGCAATGAAGCAAACAAAAGAAAAGAGAAACGAAATGAAGTGAACAGGAACCGAAGCGAGGCAAAGGCACTAACTACGATTGTCACACGGTACCAACCACAATTATTCTCTGTTAAAGGCCTATATTGTTTGTTTGATTTTTGTTCATTGTTAAAATAACGTAGAATTTGTTGACAGTCAAGTCACAGGAATTTTGAGAGAGAAACTAAATTTGATGTCATAATATCAATAATTGGTATTTACTTTATTAATTAATTGGTCTGTCAATCGACTGATTGAATGAGCAATTAAATTTCCGAACTTTATTGTGATAACTTTCGACGTAATTCATACCTGGTTTGTAATTGTTTCATTCTATTGTAAATATAGTAAATTGGGAATGTAATATTTGATTTGAGTTCGACTCGGTATTTTATTCAATAAATTCCCGAAAACCTAATTTGTTAGATCCTTCCGACCTTCCTTTTCTAAAATCTTTCCGATAGGAAGTCGTTTTTCTTTTAATTATTATTTAACGTAGATACTGCTGCAACAATATTGTTAACCTGAACCAAGGTGCAGTGTAAATTACTAAATAACCACGAGTACTGGAAATAAGTACATTTTTATTCAAATCAATCAACAATATTGTGATTTTATATTCACTTTATCAATCTACAGTGTTATATCCATTTGATATCATATTCACAGTCCATAAGTCCAATTACATCCTTCACTAGATGATACATCACTTCACTACCATTTTGAAGCAGATTCAAATAAGTATATCCAGCCTCTTTAAAAAGTCCTAATTCTCCCTAAAATTGCATGAACAACAGTATATGAATTATTTTTTATCAGATGGATTTTTATATATCAAGGAAATTTTCAGGGGTGTGCGATTCCAGGTTTTAAAACTCGAGTCCGATTCGAGTCCGATTCTTGATAAAATTATAGAGTCCGAGCCGAGTCTCTTTTCAAACATATAAATAATCATTTTATACGATTTCAGGCACTATCGGTACAATACTTCAACTTCGAATAATTATAATGCGCTAGTTAATAGTTCATCATCAATGAGGGAAAGGAATAAATGAAAAAAATAATGAATTGGTATATTCATTTTTATATTTATCAATTTACTTTATGTTAAATTTACTTAATTTTTGTTGTTCCCACGGTACCTTAATGTTAAAACCATAGGCCCTACTTGAATGTGGGGTAAATATGTATTATAGAGAACTCGCCCATTTTTGGATTTTGTTTGACGAAAATGCCTGAATATTGTGTATTTCGTTGCATTAATCATTTAAACGAGGGCACATTTTGTCATATTTACATGGTATCATTTTTTTACTCACTCTAAGTGTGACGACAGCGAAAAATGTGTATGGATTCCGCCATGTTGGATTGCGGTGTTGCCAACTAATCCTCACTTAACTCGCCCTCACTCCCCCCCCCTGGATTATATAGTTCGGCAGTCATACGAAAGAAAGCATGTATTCTCTCCTTGTGCACTGGTATAGTCCTTTTCCACAAAAATTCACATAAACGCGGTTCGATTCGCACCACTTGATAGACACTTCTCGAACGCGCATATTTTCGAAACAGACATTTGCGACCTTTCGAACCACGATTTCTTCCGCAGGGTAACTGAGAAATTACAGCGTTTTCGCTTCTTGTTTACAATCCTGACCGCAATAAAACTTCCACCCCCCAGTTATTCTACACGGGATGTTACAGGACGGGCAGTTGACACCGCGACGTAAAACTCCATGATCTTGCAACCATTCACGCAAACACTCATCATTAGCGGTGATCCTACTGAAACTCAATACCCCTTGAACACATGAATCACAAACCATCTCAAAGCTGGACCAAACACTAACTGGCGTCATAGAAAGGGCCACAGAATCAAGAATATCAACCACCGCCTGGGTGGCATCCAGCAATGAGGTAGTGACAGATCCTAACCACATGGCCCATCCACATGGTTGTTGAGCGTCAAGAACGAGGTTGGGACGGGGAACTAAATACATGGCAACACAGTCAATGAATGCCACAATCAACCGGTGATGGCGCTAGTGTATGTATGTGATATGGCTGTCAAAACGAAAAAATGTTCTCGAATTCGTATTTTCACAATACGATAGAACCATGAAAACGCCATTCAAATGGAAATGTGCCACCATTTCTTAATAATATAGTGACGGTATTATTAGAAAATATCAACATCAGAAATGTGTTCCTTCAAATAGGCGAGTTCCCTATAATACATAACTACCGAATGTGGTAATTGAAAATGCGAGTGTTTCAAATTTCGAGAATTCGAGAATTAAAATTTCGGAATCGACGGCAGATTCGAAGACTCGAATAGACTCGGAAGTCGAATCTAAAATAACTTCAACGAGTCCGAGTCCGATTCTCCAAGACATTTTATCTGTATTATAATTTAATGAATTTGTACTTATCCCCCACACCTCAATTCATAAAATATACTTATTGAAATGGAGTATTTCAGTTTACTGAGAGGCAACATGCAAGCATTCAAGATTTGGTTTTAGTCCATGATATTTTTCTATTTTATGCGTAGTACACAATAATTAGTTACATACATACAATTATTATAAATGAATTAAAGCAAGACCCACATAAGCTGAAGCCTCTATATGTGGGAAACGAGGAAAATAAATTGACCAGTATAAACTATTGAAGAGGGAGGGAATTACAAACAATAAATAATAGAAATAATAGAAATAACGAAACGATATGTGCAAACTACAACAGTGATATACAAATATGTGGTTATTCAAGCGGATGATTCACATGTATTGATGGAAAATGAATGACAATAATGAAGTTGAAATTCCTTTCATCTCTCATCAAAATTCAAAAATTCAAATACTATAATCGAAAAATCAAGTTGATGGAACAATATTTCATAAATAAAGATATACAAATAACAAATAAGCCTAACAAATAACAAGATGGATGAAAAATACAATCAATATCATCTATCAATTACTTAATTTAAAAATAAAATTTAATCTATGTCAATACCTAACTCCTTACTTCCTTGATGACATCAATGTATAACCGTAGTAAAAATTACACTTCATAAAGCAGTAATAAGAAATCAGAGGGAGTAATCATCTGCCAGCATATTTGTACTGATCAGTATCAAAATGCCTGGCTGATGATTACTGTACAGTAATCATCAGCCAGGCATTTCATCACTGGGGTGTAATAATCAGCTACAGTATAGAAATGCCATCACAACGGTCTTAAGTTGTTCCCCTACATGTAGTTCGAAATATCTTGAGAACGGTACTATAGCACAAAACGAAATTCCGACGGCACATTTCGGCACAAAACGAGTACATTTCAATAACAGCAAAAAAAGTCAATAGTTCGTATGTGGGGGAGCTGGTGTTAAGTTGGCCCCCCACACGTAGTTTGTGATATCTCGGGAACGGTACCAGCACAAAACGAAATTCCGACGGCACATTTCAGCACAAAACGAGCACATTTCAATAACATCAATAAAAGTAAAAAGTTCGTATGTGGGGGGGGGGGGGGGTAGTGTTAAGTTGGCCCCCCCACACGTAGTTTGAAATATCTCGCAAACGCCAACAGCACAAAACGAAATTTTGGCGGCACATTTCGGCACAAAACGAGCACATTTTCTCTTCATATTTCATAACCCACAATTTTTTTGTGGGGGGGCCAAGTTAACGTACCTGTTCAATCGGTAATCTCGTATCTTACACCTTATTCCGATCCTACAACCAGCCTCTCACTAATTTATAAGTGAGCGCCATTCTAAATTATTTGCTACACCCTTCCTTTGAATCCATTTAGGTCGTAACATCCAAATTCAGGTTGTAACAATATCTTGATCTCATTGTTCGTGAAATAACCAAGAGTGGAAGTGTGCAAGAAGAAAAAACCTTTATTGGTCCCTGACTATACATTAGCAAACAGGATAGCAATCAATATAAAAAATACATAGAATAATAGAGAGAAATAGATTGGAAATATTACACATTAGTACATAAGAGAGAACTGATTTAATAGATAAATGTGGAATTTGAAATGGGATTGAATAGAATAATAAGGAGATTAAGTGAATACAAAATTAAAAAGTGATACAGTGAGACGTTAATTATACAAATGATTTCTTAGAATTCTAACGGAGTCTTTAAGAGCTGACATTCCGATTTGATATTTCAAAAAGTTACTTATAAAAAAACGCTCACAAAAGTCACTGAAAAAATTGGTAATTGTTCCCCTGGCTCCCACAAAAAGTCCGATCACTTCTATCTCTTTCAGATTATACATTTTGAGGAAGTAAGGAATATTACTGTACTGTGACTACGAAAAGTATTTTATTTCAATTTTAAAATTTTATCATATATATATATATATATATATATATATACATCATTTTTCGATCTCCCCATCCAACGATGTCGGGTTTGGGTGTTGGAGGTGACTCCACCGTCGTTTCTAGGGCTGCCTGGGATGTCGAAGACGGTGAACCATTCCGTCTTCTTGCCCGTACTCTGCTTCTCCAGCTTCTTCGCAGTCTTCTCCCTCCAGTTGCCGCTCCACCAATTCCTTCCATCTTTCTCTGTTTTCCCACCATTTCTCTCTTCCTATTCTCTCCCACTCTTCATTTCTCTCTTCATCATCTCCTTCAATGCTATCAATCCACCTAGCTCTTGGACGACCCAATTTTCTTTCCCTCATATCTCTACCCTTTTCAAATTCTCTTCTCGGGATTCTATTTTCTCCCATTCTTTTCATATGTCCAAACCACCTTAATCTTTCTCGACCCAACTTCCAAGTCAACTTCTCCACTCCCAGGTCCTCCCTAATCTTCTCACTCCTGATCTTGTCTAGCTTGGTCCCTCTCAAGAACTTCATCTGCGCTGCTTGGATGTCTGCTTCCTCTTTCCCCCCCATTGGCCATGTTACTGTACCGTATGTTAAGATTGGTATATAAGTGGCGTGCCAGAATCAAGCGCTTTGCTAGCGCCATGTTGGCCCAGCATACGTCACGGCTAGATCAGCTAGCTTGCAATGCTGGAACGACCACGAGCATCTTCTGCAACTAGCTGTCAAAGTCATGTCGGAAGATCAAATCGTGTTGGGAGCTGCAGCAATTGTATTCCTCCTGATTCCTCCTCCAGTGGATCAGAAGAGGATGACGAAGTTTTCACTCTTTGCCAATAGAATTGAATATTTTCAATAACGTTTTGGTCATTTCCTATAACCGGAACGTCGAATTTGTTCCTACAATTATTTACTCATTATTGGATGAGCGAAGCGAAGACTCAATTACACTTGACCCGAAAAAAATGTACATGTTTTTTTTTTTTTTTTTTTTTTTTTTTTTTTTTTTGTTCGCGCTCTACAGGTCAGCCGAAAATTCAAATTCGATTGAAACTTGGCATGCCCATGTGTCATCATCTGGATTGAATCCCATTAGTTTTTATACGCAATCGGTTGCACCACTTCTGAGAAAACTGATTTTCCATTTTCCAACTAACCCATAAGAATAAGCCAGAGAAGAATTTTCATAAAAAAAATGTCCTTCAAAAAATTTCAAATTTTCACCAAATTTCAATATAATAATGATACATATTATTCCGAACTTTCATTGGAATCCAACCAGTCGTTTTGATATAAAATATTATATAATGACAAAAAAAAGCAAAAGAAGAATTTTCGTACAAAAAATGTCTTTCGAAAAAATTCAAATTTTCACCAAATCTCAATATAATGATGATACAGATCATTTCGAACTTTCAATAAAATCCAATCAGTCGTTTGGATATAAAAAATTATATAATGACATTTTTACACATCGTTTTGAAGCTATTAAGAAAACCTATTAAATCCAAGCAACAAGTGTCACCAATTAATGGAAAACGATTAAAACAAGGCCTTCTTTATTATAGAAGAAATTATTGAGAATGAGTAATGAATATAAAAGGTGGTTCTCAAGGTGTATATATGTATACAGCTGTCATCACGTTTCATATAGTAGTCTAATATTACAATATAATATAATATTAAATTGCATCTACTATTTCCTTCATGAGAATAGTCTACGAAACAAACCAACCAAATGGAAAGATTGATTTTTAGCTTGAATGCCGTCAAAACAGCAACTTGATATAACAATTTTTGAAAGAATTCAATGTCATTCATTAGCTCATCCATCAACGCGGAAACACATAACGCGTTTTCCTAGTATTTAAATATATAAACTCCCCATTATTTCATTGTTCTGCAGTACTTTCTCCACAGTTATTGTCATTATTTCATTATCATACTCAATCTGCAGCTCGACCATATCAAGCGACGCCATGATCTTTGAATTGGCGCTCTAAATTAGGCTGAACTAGCAAGTTAGCAACCTTTTTCACCGCTAGATGAGCTATGTCAGCGGACTTAGCAGCTAGATTCTGGAACGATTTGCTAGATTCTAGCGGAATTAGCCGCTAGAAATTGGAACGCCATTTCGACAATGCCAATCTAGCGCTACCTAAGCGCCTCAATCTGGAACGCGACTATAGTACACTTTAGTGTACATCGAATTTCCTTCAAGACATTTCCTCGAGATATTTTGGATTTCTTTCAACTATATTTTATTTGCTGAATAAGAACCACACATTTCACAGCTTGTCAAGGTCTCACGAAGTGCCGTGCGATTGTAATTAAGAAATCTCACATGAGTAGAGTGTGAGGCA
>OU015471.1:24868906-24889048 GCA_907164805.1 Brachyptera putata | reverse complement strand
CCCAGATTGCCTCACACTCTACTCACATGTGTCGCTCTCTGCCGTGATGGTGAATATTACAAGTCTATAGAAAGGTGACACAAAATATTCTCAGATATTTCTGGATGAAATTCAAGTGGCTTGAAGATAATAATATAACATTGTACTTGTGTGGCAGTAATAATAACCAGGAAAACGCAATATATGCGTTGTAAGACGAGCGGATAGTAATAGTATTGGTAACAAGGGTGAGCGCGCTCACCCTTGGACACCCTTATATAGGAAAAAAAACTTAAATTGATTGCTTCTATTGACAGAAAACCTTAAATAGATTATTCTGTAAAAATGAATTCTTAAATTGATTGTTTCTATTGACAGAAATCTTGAATACATTGCTTATATTTACAAAAAAACTTACATGATTTCTTCTATTGACAGAAAATCCTGAATTAATTAAATTCCATCGACAACAGAATATAGTTCCTTTAGTATTTTGCTTATAGGCCTATCTAGAACTTTTATAAAATGCTTCTTTTTCCATGTTGCTTGACCTCACCAACAGCTAGGTTATAGAGGGTACAAATGAGCAGATGATAAAGAAACGGTGAGGTGATGATAGATGAGAGGACATTTTAAGAACCCCAATCTTACGCAGGATTTGAACCTGCGGCCCTGGAACCAGAAGCAGATACGCTACCTCTAGACCTTGAATGTATGTATGTATGTATGTATATATATATATATATATATATATATATATATATATATATATATATATATATATATATATATATATATATATATATATATATATATATATATATATATATATATATATATATATATATATATATATATATATATATATATATATATATTTATATATATATATATATATATATTTATATATATATATATATATATATATATATATATATATATATATATACATATACATATTGCTTCTAGTGGGTATAGCGTCTATGGACAAACTATAAATAATAGAATAAAATGGTAAGTTGTATACTGGAATAAAATACTGGAATACTGTACACTGGAATAGTGGAATAAAACATTGTATTGATCTCTTCTATTTACAGAAACATAAAAAAAAAGTTTAAAAGCAATATTTGTATGTGGGCTATAGTTCATATAGTCAACATGCATATTATTTTCAAAACATGTACAAATGGCCTAAAGTCCATTCATATAAGCGCGTTAATGATACAACGATTCAACTTGAACCACACGATACACAAAATTACAAAAACTTCCGCAATTTTATTATTTAGATCCTATTTTGGCTTGATTGATTTCAAATTATACAAGATATATTTTATTTTTTATTATTGGATGAGCGAAGCGAAGACTCAATTCCACTTGACCCGAAAGAAATGTACATGTTATTTTTTTTATTTTTTTTTTCGCGCTCTACAGGTCAGCCGAAAATTCAAATTCGATTGAAACTTGGCATGCCCATGTGTCATCATCTGGATTGAATCCCATTAGTTTTTATACGCAATCGGTTGCACCACTTCTGAGAAAACTAATTTTCCATTTTCCAATTAACCCATAAGAATAAGCCAGAGAAGAATTTTCATAAAAAAAATGTCCTTCAAAAAATTTCAAATTTTCACCAAATTTCAATATAATAATGATACATAATATATATATATAATATATAATAATAATATATATATAATAATGATACTTTCTTTATGGTTGATTAGTTCGTAATAACTCTTGATGTTACGTACACAAAAAACAACCAATCACTGGGCAATTATTGGCAACACGTTCACGGCCTGCTCGACGAAAGAATTACGAATTCTCTTCACAAGAACGAGAGTTACATAGCGGAACGAGCTCGAAGGGAAACTGGTCTGTTGTAGTGATGCCGCAATATAGCGAAAAATCGATACGTCGATTCGATTCGATATTTTTTATTCTGATTCGATTCATCGATTAATCGGAAGTGAGAAAATCGATATTTGAATTTGAAGAATCGATTTTCAAATTTAAAATACCGGTAGAGCTATTCAAGTTTTCAATGAATATTGTGTGTAAAATACTTGTTGCAGCAGGATCTATTTCTATTGCCAAGTCACTTTCAATGAATGCAAATATTTCATGTAAGACTTTTCGTAATTTTGGTATTGTACTGTATTGTATCTGATTTTAATGAAGTTGGATCACCAACTCTTGTGAACAGTTGACAACAAAGTGGTTTCTGTTCAATTGGGAAATATCCAGAATATGAATTGTTTTCTGGCGCCTAGTGTTCATCGCGAAAGTCCGTTAATAAATGAAAGTGGAAGAGCGGAGACAGGTGGCGAGAGTCGAGAGCTGTACATAACCCTACGCTACAAAATTATACTTCGAAAACGAAATATAATTGCCAAATTTAAAATTAATATAAAACATCGAAAATCGGACGTGAAAACATCGATGCAGCAATATATCGGAACCAATTGTATCGATTCAAAAATCGATGTATCGAAAGGAAATGAATCGATTCATCAAAATATCGATATAGTCTACGGCATCTCTAGTCTGTTGCCATTGAAGTGTTGATCTCAATGCTGTTGCTGTTCTCGGTCGTTTTTGATTGTATGAAGTTATGTAATTATAATGTATTATAATTATCAATAGACCTACGATCTGGAAATATTTACTTACAAAACTACAAAAGAGAAACCAATCTAGGCCCTTGCACATTGTAGTGATAACATTTGCATTCAACATTTGTGGAATAAAATTGACAAAATTACTGTGAAATGATGTAGGCATAGTATTAATATCAATTTGACGCTGTATGATCGTGGGATGATATGTTTAGTTGCCCTGGCCTATGTTTATTCATAATTTTTCTATTATTTAGCTAAATATTAATGTCAGAAGAAGCTTTGAAGAAGAAGAAGAAGAAGCTTTGTAAATTGAAATAGCAAAATGCATGCAACCTAACCTCACCGAACCATTGCGTTAACCTATAAACTCAATGCCTGAACGATTGGCAGCGGGCACACATAGAGGGTGGTGGAAGATGGGGAGGCCTTGATTGAGTAGCTGGTCCACTGCCTCCGTGCGGAAGAGCCGTCTTCGGAAGAGCGGCGGCTCGCAGGTGTTCGGTGACGTCCTCCACGGACACATTCAGAAGAAGCCTAGCCTTTGAATTGTATGTCAACTTCAATTAGAGCTCAATTATCTTGTAAATGTAATGACACTGATAGTTTCCTCGACGTTTGCTCATATAGCACTGCTTGCTTGTCGATTGTTGCTGATTGAATTGAAATAGGTATGAAAAAGGTAATGTAATTATTATTGAATTCATTTAAAACCAGGAAATAAAATGAACAAAACCGTTGCTTATAGAACCAAAAGTGGGCGGTACGCCAGAAAGAAATTCGGTTTGTATTGAATTATAAAATATTTACGCTGGGCCTATGTGGACAAAAGTTATTATCGTTCAATGTTAGACCGTAACCAATTACAATTTCAAAGCGCATAAATTTATAATATACGTAGAAACCAGCGATTCTTTTACGCATAAAAAAGTCACCGGATTTTGAAAACCTATTCCATTACACACTGGGTGTGATCATAGCAGTTTTTTCTTCAATTTGTTGATTAGAAAATATACAGGCTATGTGGACAAATTTTATGAGTATGTAGTCGAAGATTGTAGAAATTTGCATAACCCAAGCGCAATAATTTTACATAGAGATTTATTTCTATGGAAATTCAGCGATTCTACGCGACGAATAGGTGTTTTTGGTCCCTCTTATTTCAGCCAAACATATAAACTTGTGTGTTTCCATTTCCACAGTATGGTGAACACGCTGAAAAACTGAGTGAATATTTACTTTTTCAAGAATTAATAAACTATATGAAATTTGATGATAAGCTTGATGTTCAGTTATTTGATCTCTATTTTATTTCTATTCGTTGAGCCATAGTTCAGAAATCAAATATTCTCACGCTCCAAACATTCGTTATAAACTTAGGAAACTGTAATGCATTTATGTAGGCCTATTCTAATCCCAAAGTAGTATACAATCTTTTGAATTGATGTTATTTTGCTTAATTGAACATTTTTTGGAAAAACTAATCCTTTAAGCCTAATTTTTAAATTTCATTACCCAACAATGTTCAACAGGCATCGACAAACGACTGAGTACACTATTCAACCTTCAACGACAGACCATACTAATTGATTTTATTTCAGTTCAGGCCTTGTCCTAATCCTAAGGAATATTTTGAATTTTCAAATGGCAGCCATGAAACTTCAATTCATAAGAATTTTAAGAAACCATAGGTATTGCAATTTTCTCGTAAATATTATTATTATTACGGCCTACTGTTGGATTATAAACTGAGCTGGTGGTGACTTAAATGGAGTAGACCTCCACTGAACGCGGTAGTAACTTGAAATTTTACGTCATGCCAGAGATGGCCGGTCAATTGTGATTGCAAAAATATATTGTTTCAAAATTAGGCCTGGTAAGGTCAAGTTTTTCAACATCCCCACCTTCTCTGTTATCACTTCTATCAGTTTTTCTGACACCACTGAACTTGTTTTGTTTGTTGAGAAAATCTACTTCGTATTTTTGTGACGGAGGCAGAGATAAAGATGGTCGATGACGGGGATTGAACCTAGGGCCGCTATCTACCACTCACTGATCGACCTAGTCTTCACCATATGACCAACAGAGTAGGTTAATGTTTTACCTTCCTCCAATCATTACAAACATGGTGTTAACTAATTTAAGATGCAAAATTTCAATGCAATTGCTCCTGAATTTCATTAACTAAGGTCATCAACTCAATCAAATTTAAATGAAGAACTTCATGGCCCATACAAGAAATTGAAAACTACGTATAATAGGAACTTCACACTAATATAAACTCTGCCGTGCGACTGTGTTGATTGAATCATTGAACAACCCATTTCAACTCTTCCGTCAATTTCGCCTACGAAGATTTCGTCAAATACTGCAACTAAAAATTAGGCTAGGTCTACTTAAACTACACCATTAATTTTGTGAACAACTAAATGCACACTTCTTTTATAGTGTATTTATCCATTATTGCTGGGGCAGCCACAGTACAACTAAAGATAAATTACTTTCAGTGTGAATTGTTTGCACCACTAGGCCTAACGACTGTCAGCATTAAGCAAAATATCAAAATGCGCATTACAATGAATCACGGTTGATCATAGGTCTACTGTCGTAAAGAAAGGAAGAGGTGTAATTTTATAATTAATAAGACTTTGAGTAGCCTAGGCTTCTAGTTTTGAATAGGCCTGTTGCTTTTATTGAATTAGGTTAGGTTAGGTAAAATTAGTTTAAACCATAAGCATACCGGTGCACAATTTTTCGAAGTATGGAATAGGCCTAGCTGAAATTAATGATCGAATTGGGCCCATAATGGTTTCATAATAAGAGGAAGCAGAAAGAAGGAGAAGCAGACGATGGGAGGAAGACGGAATGGCTCACCGGCTTCGAGATCGCAAGCAGCCCTAGAAACGACAGTGGAGCTACCTCCACCCCCAAACCCGACTACGTTGGATTGGGAGATTAGACTGATTTGATGGTTCCAGACTTCAATTATAGAGGCCCAAAATGAATATTACCTTAGCCTATGGCCTACCTCAGCGTAGTATTTCACTCCATCTTCATTCTTGAAGACTTTGACGTAAGGTAACAAAATACGGTTAATGTGTTAATGATCTATGTCGATAATGAATTTTGTTCACTGTGCAACTCAAGAGGGCAGTGTCATTATTTCAAGTAGGCTGTATTCTGTTTGTCCGAAGAAAAAGATTCAATTTTGAAGAGATATGTCAGCTGATACACATCCGTTGTTTATGCTCGTTACCATCGTTACGAGAGAACCAAAAGTGGGCGGAGCCCAATTTTTTTCGGTTTTTATCGAATTTTAAAATATTTAGGCTATGTGGACAAAAGATATTATTGCAACGCGGTAGATTATAACCAATTACAATTTTGAAGCGGTCAAATTTCTAATTTACTTGGGAAACCAGCGATCCTATAGAGCCCCCAACTGAAACTCCACGCCAACAATGGAGGTGGGTGTGGCCTAACCTGTTTTTCTGAAGTATTCTTTGATTATTTAATTAGAAAATATACAGGCTATGTGGACAAATTTTATTACTACCTAGTCGAAGATTGTAAAAATTTGCATAATCCAAGCGCAATAATTTTCAATTTACGTAGAAATTTAGCGATACTAGGCGACAAATACGTTTTTTCGGTCCCTTTCTGGCCAAACTTATAAGTGTGTTTCCACAGTGTGGTGAACACGCTAAAAAACATCAAACTTCAAAAAAATAACTTGACCTGAAAGTATTTGTCAATAATCTTCGAAAACATGATGGAATCGATCGCTACAAACAGTTGTTACAGAATCAGGCCCCTGGGAGAACATGGGAGACGTCCAAGTTGTGAGTCCTAGGCAATATTCAATATGGAGCCAATATATTGCCAGTCAATTGCTAGCTATCCGAATGGCCCTGGATACCAAAGCAATTCTTGTCGAAAACCACGCACTTTTTTCCCCAAAGATGCTCGTCTGAAGAAGTTTTTTGAACATTCTGACGGTGAGCTCTATTAGCGGTGATATATTTGTCAATATATATAACTTCAATCGTTGAATTTCAAAAAAGGCACGTGAAGTAGAGAAGACACGATGTAGTGATACTAACAGATTTCATCCTGATATAAAGGTGTGCCCAATTGCATCTTCCAAGTGGAATAATTTCCGCAGTCAGAATCCAAGTCTACCGTCGAATTTGCCTGTCGCGCAACAATCGCTTTTATATCGAATTATATGAAATAACGATGCTCAACAATGCTTTACACGGCTCAGGTTAGAGGTGACATTTGTTTTTCACGAAAATTATACATTTTGTGTGTTCAGCAATATCACAGGTGAAGTAGCCGCTCTTATCAACACCTAGTTTACAAGGGAATCCGCTAAATCGTGACAGGCAAATTGGACCGTTGGCTCTGATTTGACGGCAAAAAACCACAAATGCCTGCCATGTCATCAGGAGGCCAAGTCTTGAGTCCAGGCGTTTTCAGAACGCTAGCGTTTTCAAAAATCTTTTACATGAAAGCGCCCAAAAGAGCGCGTAAGCTAGTCTCGAGTTTCAACTTGCAAAACGCCAGGCGTTCTAGATCGTTTTTTTCGAGCGTTCTAGATCGCGAGCTTTTACCTCGCGTTTTAGGATTCCGGGAGTTTTGAAAGTGGTGTTTTCGTTGACATTCATATTAATTCGTTAGGATCCATTTGCAATGGATGAATTGATTAATAATATTCAAGTTATTGGCGATTTAGAAATAGCAGAAATTGCTGCTATCAATGTATTTCCACGGTTTCATGTACGTGAAGATCCTTTCATAACATTATCAGATACGAAATTTATAAAAATATTTAGATTAAAAAAGCAGATGGTGAGAGATTTGATCGAAGAGTTGAGTCCATTTATTGATCCTCCAGCACGAGCCTCAGCAATCGATGTCAAGACCAAGGTATTTATTCATTGCATTGCATTTGTTCATCTTGTTGTTCACAACCCTCATTTTAATCTATACCCATGCTATAGCTTTCATTGCAAGTTTATATATTATAATATTAACACAGATGCTGGGCCTAGAAACCGTCTTGGCCTAGGTCTAGGCATACCTATATAATTTCTGTCTGTCGCTAGGATTAGGACCTAGACCTACATTTCATGTCATAACAAACACACAGTAGTTGTAGGCCTATATATGTATGCATTAAGGTTCTGAGTAATAAGATTGGGTAGGTCTACGTGGGCCTACATGCTATAGGCCGCTACTCTCAAGCTAAGCTTGGGCATAGAGTTATGAAGGTTCCTCTTTAATCTAGCCTATGGCTTGGACATTGAAATGGTAGGCCTCATGGACACAATAGTATTTAAAAATCAAATAGGCCCTATGAGGTTTGATATTTTTTCAATGTAGGCCTAGGTCAAGACCCAGAATCATTCAAATGATGCACATAGCCTACTCTAGTTTACTTTTGGGGGGGGGGGGATGGGGGGGCCCCCCCATCCCCCCACTACTTATCAGAGTGCAGAGTGCCCGATTTTCCTACATAATAAGCTTGTTTGCAGAATTGTCGATACAGAATCACACTGTTGGTATTCAGAAATACAGATTGAAAGTTCAGCTATTGTTACTGGAGTGGGCATATGGTTCCCATGATGAATCTAGATAATCAAGTCTATCGATAATCACACCAGATACTCACGAATTGTCGGTTTCAATCCCCGAGCAATTTTCCGTTTCCTGCTCTTGCTGGTAGCTGCAAGCTGAAATTGATTGATGGTCGGAGCAGATGGCGAAAGAATATCTGTAGGCCAAGGGATTGATTCCTCGGAATCCACCGCAACCTCAACCTCCATCTCAAGTAGGTTATTTGCTTCCTATATACAAAACATAAGTGTTTGACTTATTACTAACAGCCGGAAAATGCATGTCGAATGGGGAATAACACGTGAAATATCAATGAATGCGACACATCAAACTAAAGTAGAGCATGTAGGCCTACTAATATATTAGGCCTATATTATTGTATATTTCACCCGAGCTGATTTGACGAAACCAATATTATCACTAGGGGCCGACATATTGATATATACAGAGAATAAAGAATACAATTCAATACAATGTTTTATAAATGCCTAGTATTCATTTTGAAAATTGATTATTCATTTAGTCAAAATTATTTTCTCCGCTCAATTTCTTTACTGGCAGTGTCATAACCGGAGCATGTTGTTCATGACACTAAATGAAACCATCGATGATGGGTGATCGAACCTATGATTGATAAAAAATATATACTGCACTACAATACTACTTGGACCTACGTAGACCTAAACAATATTTGATACCGGCAACAGAACTATTACTGACCTGCCTTTACTTTTCTGTACTTTTCAAATGACTAGATTAGTTTTTAGCAACAATATAGGGCATGCCATAATCAAGCACAATATGTCATATGCAGCAGACGTTTTGAGTGATTACCGGTACTACCTGATTATTATTCAAAATACTCACAACGAAAACTGTTAGAGGTTCCACAGCATTGCCAACCACTGACTCCTTTGCAACAATGTGGCCTGAGGAAGAAATGGGGCCCAACAGTTCTGATATTCTCTCTTGCAAAGGAGTCAGTGGTTCCAGATCCTCGTCATCCGAAACATTGCCCGTCTTCGCCAAGTCCCGTTTAGCGGCAGCCAACTTCTTATTTACATGCCGCTTCATGCCTTTCCAACACTGTGAATAGATATATAAGTTGGTTAAACATACACTTGGGCCTACTCTAAATTCCAATTAGGTCTACATATGGAAGTTGAAAATCTAGCTGTTCTTATTTTTGTCTAGGCCAACCAAAATTGGCTTCAAAACTAATCACAGATAGCCGTGCTAATGAGACTTGATTGTTGCTCGTCTCACACCCTAGGGCTAGATCCTATCGCCACAATTCCATTTTATAATGCACCATGCTACATTTCACAATGAATTACCCTAGCAACAACACAAAAATGTTGCACAGCTCTAGGCCTATAACCCTAGTCTACTCTTAACTGTGGACCTAATCAATTGTAGGTATGTGTGTATTGGTATACTTCATGACTGTAGTCATGCTGTAGTGCTGACTTACTTGTCAGTAAGCTTTGAAGGTTGGCCTAGGGGGCGTACCTTACTGAACAAGTGAGCCAAATTTTGGCATAGGCCTATGCTTATGCCTAGGCCCTACACCCATCTCAATCAACTGAACATTGTGTAGGTTATGGCCCAGTGATCTGGAGCACTGCATAACCCTTAACACAATATGTCGTGACAATGCTTACATTGATAGACATTGGCCTAGGGTCTAGTGATAGGGCCAATGATTCTAAGTTGATACAGGGCCCTTGCCTATTAATTTAATGCGCCTCATTATGATCTTCTATGACTACGCCTAAGCCTAGCCCTACCTACTAGGCCTAAGCACCATACTTTTAAAAACTGTTATTATTACATACCGCTTTCCATTTTTTCACATCTTTTGTGGAACCAACCATGGAATTGAGATTGGCAGTCACTTCGTCCCACGCCTTGTCATTATCAATTTTTGTGTAGCTATTGTCGAGCTTGCCGCTGAATAGTTTATGGTTCGCTTCGATATAGCTCACAAGAGCACTTTGCTGCTGGCAAGTCACTTGGCTGGATTTCATTCCACTTTTCATCATTGTTTTAGGGCTATACTTACACAAATTTACACAGAACTACTGTCAAGTGTCAAACTTTTGACATTCGCTTTTATACCTAGTTCAATCTGTCAACACTAGTCCCGCTTCTAGCGCTTCGGAAGTAGTGGATTTTGTAACGAATCTTGTGATTGGTCAAAGAAATCGGAACACTTCGGGTTGGGTGTTTTGAAAACACCGGAAGTAGCTCGTGTGATGATGAAATCGCCCGCGCTCTCAAAGCGCCTCTTGGAACTGAAGACTGTCATTTTGAACAGAACTCATTTCTCTAGCGTTCTCAGTCAGCGTACTGAGATCGCTAGGCGATCTAGGTTGCCTGTTTCAAGACTTGGCCTCCAGTATGGGAGTCGGTACACCTTCTTTATATCATGATAGAATCTGTTGGTATCACTACATCGTGTGGAAGATTTAAAGAATGAACTCTCAGAAAGAAATCGTGAATAATTATTCAAATGATGGACGAAGAGGTAGATATTATTTCAAATCATCTGTGGATTGAAGAACTTCTGGACTCGGGCTAGTTGTAGGTAGGCCTCATCCGGGTATCTCTACGCATATAATATCTTTTATTTCGTTCTCGGTGCTTCAATTCACGTGGCTGTATTTTATATGCAATAAAATTACGTCGATGAATACCACTCTCTCCTGAACATCCACGGATAACGAATTTGCTCATGGTCTTATTATCAGCATAGGGTTAGGAGAAGGTCGATTGTTTTGATATTAACCAGATTTTTGAAGCCGAACAATAAACATGAGGCTAGGATGTTTATGCAATATCATATTTTTATTTCATCCTTCATCACATGCTCATTAATGGATATTATATTTGATTCAGGTGTCCTGATTCTGGAAATGCGAATTTTATTTTGCGTGAAACTTCATAATTGGGAACATTTTTTCTATAAATGCAAATTGATGCATATTTATTGCTTTTTAAGCGTATATTTGTGAACTTTCACGAGTTTTATTCAATTTTTCTATCATTTTCTGTACGATTTACAAAGTACATTCTCATTTATTCTTGGGTCGTGGTAGACCTACATATTCCAGATACTATGCATTATTAATTTTATTAGAAGCAACTTTTTAAAGACGAAATTAACTATTTATTTTTAATGATCCCAATTCCATTCTATAGGCCTGTATAGCTTTACTATTGACATATTCACCATAGTTCTGAACCTGTAATTAATTGCGTATTTGTTGAATAAGCACTAGATATTATGCAATTTCAAGTGCATATTAATGCATTTTAAGCGCATATTCTTGCAATTTTAGGTGCATAAGTGCATGCATAATTGAAGGTGTTGTATAGTGCATGAACATCCTAGCCCTTCATGATATAGCTTATATGTACACATAGTATTATGTTCTCAATGTTGACTTGATACGAACTATGGAAAACGCATCACGCTCTCTCACGTTTATTGGAGCATATCGTTCGGTTTCATGTAGTCTGGAATGTATTGAAAACTTCACCAAAACCTTTTACACTTCTCAAAATACTGAGTAGGCCAAGTTGCTCCATATTCATATTTATATTTTATTTCCATCTTTTTTCATAACTCTAATAATAATACATGAGTGGAATATTGAGCCTACCTCCAACAAGATTCCTATTCCATACGCCATTGTTTCGTTCGCTTGTCAATACAGTTGCCGTCCCCATTGCTGCCAGGAAGAAGATAATCCTGAAAACAAATGCAACAATAGCTGTCGATATTTCTGTTAACACGTGTGGACGTACTCTGCGCCAGCAATAGCATGGAGATATTTAGCTCGACTTTGGATGCGATGATCCATCGTCCAATAAAAATGAACCTAAGACACTGCTTCTACATTTTGGCACCAACAATGTTAAAGGTACAAAATGCCTTGATCAGATCACAGGTGAAGCGTATGACATGTTAACGAATGTAAAAAAGCTAGTGCCTAAAACTCACATTATTTTGAATGGTATTCTAATGAGAAGAGATGTAAGGATTGAAATTATAAAACAAATTAACGAAAATCTGAAATGGGTGTGCAATGCGCATAGTGTAACGTTTAAGAACCCAAATAAAAATATGGGAAATAATAATTTAAGATTAGCACGTGACGGGCTACATCTAAACATGAGAGGGGCCTTGGATCTAGGTCATGTTATCATAAGGGAGTTAATGGTAACAAGGTCAAAAAACTGGTAGTAGATTTAGGGGTGAACAACGGTCATGTTGTGAATAACAAGAATAATCCTATCAACACGGGTCAGCAACCTAATACGTTGCATAATGGTTATAAACGTCAAGTTTCAAACATTGAAAATCATGAAACTTATGTAGTACCACATGCAATTGTACAGGAAGAACCATATTTTTGTAGATCTCTAAGGGATGAAACTGATACTGGCACGAATCAAAGTATCATTGTTGTTCATATGAACATAAGAAGTTTATTAAGTAAAATTGACTTAATTAATCAATTATTTATACTGCAAAAGAGAAGGGTGGATTTGATATGTTTCTCTGAGCATTGGCTTACTCCTTATATGAGTAATCTTGCCGTTATCAACAACTATACTTTAATCAATAGTTTTAATCGAGAAAAACATCGCGGTGGCGGTGTCTGTATTTATTTGCATAATGAATCAGCAGTAAAATACAAGATTAGAGTAGATTTAAATAAATGGGCTATTGAACGTGAGTTCGAAGTCTGTTGCATTGAACTAAAATCACCAATAGATATCATTGTTGTAGTTTTATACCGTGTCCCAGAACCTAGCAACATTGGTTCATTTATCAAGCTATTGTCTAACTTTCTCGAGTTTGCATGTTGCAAAGACAAACAAATAATGATTTGTGGAGATTTTAATATTAATGTATTACTTGAATCAGAATACGTATTACTTAATGAAGCGATTAAGATAGTTAATGGTAAAATTCTAATTAATCAAGCGACTAGGATAATGAAAACCCAAACTGGTTTCTCTAGCACTGCAATAGACAATATACTATCTAATACTGATAGAGTACTTTTTGTAGAAAACTTTGACCATGGACTCTCAAATCATCTAGGCCAAATAGTGAAAATTAGGTGCAACAACCTTACGCATACACAATGTCCGGTTGCCAGTATCCGTAATGATATGATAAAAACGAGGTGTTATAGTAAGGAAAACATAAATATATTCTCTGTAGAAATGAGTCAAGTTGATTGGTCTAATGTATATCGCTATGATACTGTTAACCAAGCGTATAGCGCATTCATGGAGATTTTTATGAATAGTTTTAATCGAGTTTTTCCGTTAAAAGTAAAACGTAACAAAATGAGTAACAAGAGAAAAGGAAACTTATGGTATAATAATGATCTCAGGGATTTAGGCAACAGAGTAAAAATTCTCTACAGTAAATATAGATTATCTTATAATGAGACTGATAAAAACGAATATGTAGCTCTGAAAAAGTCATATGCCATAAATATCGTGAAAGCAAAAAAGGAATTCAATTGTGATGTTATTCGTAAATCTCAAAATATCTCAAAATGTTCTTGGAATCTTATTAAAAAAAATAGTAAGAGTAATGTCAATATGCATAATACTGCGAATATTCCTAATATTATCGTTAACGATGAAGAATTGACATCGCAGAAAGAAATAGCAGATTCTTTTAATTATTATTTTAGCATGGCTGCTAAAAATATGGTAGGTGCTGATCCTAACAAATTCTGTGGTCAATCACCATGTAACATTAACATTAATAAGATGTTATTTCTCCGTCCTTTAAACAAAAAAGAGTTCTATGATATCATAGACATTGTATGTAAAAAGAAGTCGGCTGGGCTTGACAATATTCCTTGTCACATTATTAAGTTTGTAGCAACATTTTTAGTTGACCCACTTATATTCATTATTAACATGTCGTTCACTGAAGGGTGTATTCCTGATGAACTAAAAATGACAAAAATAAAGCCATTGCACAAGGGAGGTGATAATACAATTTTGTCAAATTATAGACCAATAGCTTTGCTTTCTGTTTTTTCTAAGGTTTTTGAAAATTGTTTTTGTAATAGATTAATAAACTTCTTACAAGTTAATAATATCATAAATGATAACCAACATGGTTTTATTAAAGGAAAGTCTACCAGTACGGCAATTGCCAGCTTCGTCAACAAAGTTTTAGACTTACTAGACAAAAAGCAAAACCCTATAGCAGTTTTTTACGATTTCAGCAAGGCCTTTGATTCGGTCAATCATAATCTACTGCTTACAAAACTTATGAGTTATGGAATAAAAGGCAAGGCGCTTGAGTGGATTAAATCATATCTGTTAAACAGGAAACAGTTTGTAGAAGTGAGGGACAATAAAGGTGTATACCTATCTAGTGAAGAAGTAATTAATATTGGCGTGCCTCAGGGGTCTACGATTGCTCCAATCCTCTACATTTTATTCACTAACGATATGCCGTCAAATGTTAATAAAGGCGAGCTATTATTCTATGCAGACGATACGTCACAGTTATTAAAAAGTGACGACCTGTTCAAGGAAAATAATACCGGACTTTCAGCGGTGGATCAAGTGGAGAAATATTGTCAATCGAACGGGTTATGTATTAACAGTAAGAAAACAGCAATGATGCAATTTTCAACAAATAAATCAATAATAAATAGTACCCCACTTTTATATTTGCATGGTAAAAGTATAAAAGAAAGTCAAACAACAACGTTTTTAGGAGTAACTATTGATAGTAAATTAAACTGGGAAGCGCACACCCGTAGTCTCATTCCAAAATTAGCTGCAGGTTGCTTTCTTATTAAAAGAATCCAAGAACTATGTAACACAGATATTGCTAAGTTGGTATATTTTTCATATATTCAATCTCGGCTTAATTATGGCATTATACTATGGGGACAATCTAGTCATGCCAAAAAGATATTTATTTTACAGAAAAGAGCTGTAAGAAGTCTCGCAAATGTAAGTTTTAATCCTACCACAGCTGACATGTTTTACAAAGATTCGTGTGTGAATCTTTTTAAAAAATTTAATATTCTTCCTCTTCCATGTTTATATATTTTTAATGTCATTATGTATGTAGTGAATACCAAACAAGTTTCTGTTACAAATGAGAGGAATCATGAATATATGACAAGAGAGAGAAATAATTTTATTAAATTAAATCATAGATTAGCCATGTTTGAGAATGGTCCTAACTACTCAGGTTGTAAGCTGTTCAACTCTCTACCTAGTAAAATTAAAGAATATAAGAATGTTAGCGTAAACAAGTTTAAAATAAATTTAAAAACTTTTCTTCAAAACAAATGTTATTATTCTATTTCCGATTTTATTCTTGACTGTAAAAATACTACTCTTTGAATGTCTTTACTTACAGCCTTATGTGTTTTAAAATATAATAGTTAAACTTTGTTATTTCGTAGGTTCACCTTTAGTTCTTTTAGGTCCTACTTTTCCAAGATGTCCTACTTGAACATCAGAATCATCTTGTTTCCTGTTCATTAATATATTTTTCATTAATCTATATTTGACGATGCTCAATATTGTATGTCACAATCTGATGAGAAAATAAAAACATTATTATTATTATTATTATTATTATTATTATTATTATTATTATTATCATTATTATCCATAGTTCGAAGTCTAACATGTACAACGAAATAGCAATATCAAGGTTCTGCACCACATGTTATGGCAAGGGAGGCATTTGTTTTTAGCGACCGATAATATGATGATTCTTCAATCAATTCAATCAAATCTTCACCCAAAATATTGAATGAGGATCTTACAAGAAAGTGAAAAGTGCTAATTTATTGCCGCAATAGTGAATTAAGAGGTGAAATACAGGTGCACATCATGCAAGTTGCAAGACGACAAGTTTATATATATACATGTGACTTATATGCATTTTAATCGGAGGAGTTTCAATATATAATAACTTGAGCTCACCCTAACAATGAGCCAGGTAGTGCAAACTGTTGGAATTGGTTTTCCCGATTGCCTCCTCCATATACCGGCTTCATGAACTAAAACAGAGACAAAATGCATTTGTATCTCTTTTGTGCCAACCGAAGAAAACAAATGTGAAAGAAGAAATGTTGTCAACAATCACAATGTCTGTGTTGTAGAATTGAATGGAAGAGAAAAGTTCTCACACCAAATAGCTATCACTGTATCAGTACCAATAAAGTGTACACAACAATACACGATGATTGGTAGGTAGGCCTATTGTTGAAGTTCCAATGATGAGGTTCTCATACTGCAGCAGCTCCGAGTTCCGCTGTGAACTTCTCAAACATATTCTAACGCGTAATTCTACTAGTAGTCCTTTTATTGTGGGGAAAAACTGAACTTGGAACTCAACTCCGCCGGACACGATGTTAGAGAGCAAAACACCGCTATAGACGGATGAGAGAAGTAGTTCAATAGCCTCGCTCGAACACGTGCTACGAAGTCTGTCCGAGCACGGCCGAGAACATCCGACCGCCTTCAGTCGAGAGGGTGCCGACCGCTCGTTCTATTAGGAGATTACTGCAAGTTGTGCAGCGGTGAATGTTGGAACTATAATCACAAAGCTGATCAAACAAGTCAAGCTGAACCGACATCTACCTGTTGAGCCTGTTATACACGGGTCAATGCCCGAGCTCAATCATTGACTAGTTCCCGTTGATCGATGAGCCTTGGACGTGCAGGGCTGACGTCAGATTCTGAGCCCGTATCGCAACTAGTGGCAAACACCGCGATGAAGTCATGAATGAGGAACATGTTCTCATTGGTCGATGGTCAATAGACGCTATGATACTTAGAGCCGATTGTACCAACTTATGATTAAATATCAATTAGTTAATCATTACTCAAGGTACACTAATAATATAGGTAACCAAGGGTGATAACAAGTTGATTTGCTAATTTTTACTTAATTCACTAATCATCACTTGGTACAACCGGCTCTTAGTTACACATAATTACCAATTTAATGTCATTTTTATAACAAATTATGATGAATAATTGGATGAGCGAAGCGAAGACTCAATTACACTTGACCCGAAAAAAATGTACATGTGTTTTTTTTTTTTTTTGGTCGCGCTCTACAGGTCAAACGAAAATTCAAATTCAATTGAAACTTGGCAAGCCCAAGTGTCATCATCTGGATTGAATCTCATTGATTTTTATGCGCAATCGATTGCACCACTTCTGAGAAAACTAATTTTCCATTTTCCAAATTACCCATAAGAATAAGCCGGAGAAAAATTTTCGTACAAAAAATGTCCTTCAAAAAAATTAAAATTTTCACCGAATTTCAATATAATAATGATACACATGATTCCAAACTTTCACTGGAATCCAATCAGTCGTTTAGATATAAAAAATGATTTAATGACATTTTTATACATCATTCAAAGCTATTAAGAAAACCAATTAAATCCAAGCAACAAGTGTCACCAATTATTGAAGAACTATTAAAACAAAGCCTTCTTTATTATCAAAGATATTATTTAGAATGAGTAATGAATATAATTGGATCTCAAGGTGTATATATTGTATCTTAGATTGCATCTAATATTTCCTTCATGATGAGAATAGTCTACGAAATAAATCAACCGAATGAAAACATTAATTTTTAATTTGAATGCCGTCAAAACATCAACTTGATTTAACTTTTTGAAATAATTCAGTTTCATTCTTATTAGCTCATCCATCAACGCGGAAACACATAACGCGTTTTCCTAGTAATTTCAAATTCATCGGTTTCTACTTTTGTTCAGTAAAATCTGCTAGCTTTTGTGAGATTTAATAACTTGAAATATATATCTTCATATTGACCAATCAAGTTACAGTAGGGTATCCAACCGACAGCCTCAAGTCAATTACAAGCTGCTAAATCTTGTTTTTTCCCCATGTGCGAATACCAAATATCGTTTGTGCGCGTTTGCAGCAAGATCCCTCACTCTACCTCCTCAGGAGAAGTGATCTGAACTTATGTGTTCAGACACTGACATATTTCATTTTATAGCTTGAACATGGTTGCACGAGCGACGTTAACGTTTGATAATGGCAAACAGGCAAAGGTGCATTCATTTCTACTCATTTTTTAGTGATGTAATGAATAAATCGATCTTTTCATAAGAATCGATTTTAGTCCACCCGATTAATCGATGAATCGATTCGTTGAGAAAAAATCGAATCGATTCACTGAATCGATTCTTCATTGAAAAACGCCCATCTCTATTTGTGTGGTACGCGCATCGCTCGGCACGGCATGGTTCAAGCTTTGCGGGCAGTCAAGGCGTACACAGAAACCGAAGAGATGAGTGCGAACTCTTATCTCCGTACTTGACTCGTACCGACTATAATATGCAACAGTGAGCGACAAAGTTGAGGATAAAGATTGGAGCTAGGCAATTGACTTGATAAAAACTACTGATTCTATTTATTTTCGAAGCCACACGGCTTAAAGTTGTGCACAGTGCACACTAATGTCTACGATTTTGGGTGTGAATATCGTCATAATTACAAAATCAATATCTTGGAACCATTCTTCATTTTATTTTTTTTAATGTTGCTTAACGACCCCACCGACAGCTAGGTTATACGGGGGTACGAATGAGCGGATGATGATGAAACGATGAAGTGATGATAGGTGTTACAAAAACCCATGCCTTATGCGGGACTCGAACCCACGCCCAACGGTGACTTCAGTTACTAACGCTGGCGATAGTTGACTTGGCCACCGAGGCGGCTCATTCTTTATTATATTGCTAATAAACATATATTGATAATGAACCAAAAGATGCATGTGTTGATCTCTGATCGTTGCATCACAGTCCCTAGAGTGAATTGGTAGCTGTACTTCAGCCGTTGGTTCATGCACGTTGCTTATGAATGTTTTCAATCATTATTTCAGTGTCTGCAGTTGGTGGCCATGTCCGAAGCAGGCCAACAGGAAGTAGTTTTGGTTTCCCTAGTTTTATCTTCAACCCTTGGCCAGTGTGGTTGTGCGGAGTTGTCTTAATTTAGGCGCGCCAGTCGGCCTTGACCAGTGTGGTTGTGCGGGGTTGTCTTGATTCAGGCGCGCCAGTCGGCCTTGATCAGTGTGGTTGTACGGGGTTGTCTCGATTTAGGCGCGCCAGGGTGTTGGCACTGGTCGTAGCAAGGAGGGTGTGGGTGGTCGACGTAGCAGTGAGGGCTTTAGCAGCTAGCGTCGCAGTGAGGGCTCCGGCTGACGAAACAGTGTGGGTGTTGGCATTGTTCGAGGCAGGGGGTGTGGACGGTTGACGTAGCAGTGAGGGCTTTAGCAGCTAGCGTCGCAGTGAGGGCTCCGTCTGACGAAACAGTGTGGGTGTGGGCACTGGTCGTAGCAAGGAGGGTGTGGACGGTTGACGTAGCAGTGAGGGCTTTAGCAGCTAGCGACGCAGTGAGGGCTCCGGCTGACGAAACAGTGTGGGTGTTGGCACTGGTCGTAGCAAGGGAGGTGTGGACGGTTGACGTAGCAGTGAGGGCTTTAGCAGCTAGCGTCGCAGTGAGGGCTTCGGCTGACGAAACAGTGTGGGTGTTGGCACTGGTCGTAGCAAGGAGGGTGTGGACGGTTGACGTAGCAGTGAGGACTTCAGCAGCTAGCGTCGCAGTGAGGGCTCCGGCTGACGAACATGTGGGTGTTGGCACTATGTTTCGTAGCAGGATGGTGGACTGTTGACGTAGCGGAGGCTTTGAGCGCTTGGCGTCGGCATTGAGGGCTTCGCTGACGAAACGTGTGGGTGTTGGCAACTGGTCGTATCAAGGAAATGTGGAAAGTGACGTAGCAGTGAGGGCTCAGAGCTAGCGTTCCGCAGTGAGGGCTTCCGGCTGACGACAGTGTGGGTGG
>OU015471.1:24826692-24867361 GCA_907164805.1 Brachyptera putata | reverse complement strand
CCCTTTTTGGACCTTTAAAGGGGAAAGATGTTTCATCCGCAGTCTATTCCCCCGTTTTCCCCGGGTTTTCCCGGGCTTTTTTTTTTTGGTCCTTGTAAAGCTAAATGTTTTACGGGCAGATCCACTCCTGTTCCAGGGTATATGAGAGCGAGAGTTTCTTCTGAAAATAAATCTTTTCTTGCTCATGGACCATTGAGAGCGAGTGTTTTATCCGAGACTATTTTTCTCGTCCAGGGTACCTTTCAGGCAAATTTTTCATCCAGGGTCTTTCTTTTTCCACGCTTTTAGGTACATGAGAGAAATGTTTTATCCTGCGGATCCCCCTTTCCTGTCCCGGTACCATTGGAGCGGTTTCTGATTCTCCCGATTATCTCCCCGTTTTCATGGTCCCCTCAGAGAAAAGTTAAATTTTAGTCTACCCCTTTTTCCCTTCCCCTGGTCCCACGAGAAATATTTTACATCCTGGATCACTAAATCCTCGATCCCATGGTACCACTTGGCAAGTTTTTTCACCCCAGATCACTCCCACTCGATTTACCATGAGAGCGAGATATTTTATCCTGCGGAACTCCACTTCCTCGCTTCCATGATACCATTGAGAGCGAGATGTTTTATCCCGCAGATCTACTCTTCCTCGCTTTCATGGTACCACTCAGAGCATGATGTTCTATCCTGCAGATTCACTCTTCCCCGCTCCCATGGTACCATTCAGAGAAAGATGTTTATATCTGCAGATCTACTCTCTTCCTCGCTTGCATGGTTACATTGAGAGCCAGATGTTTCATCCTGCAGATCTACTCTTCCTCGCTCCTCCGCTTCCATGGGGAGCAAGATGTTTCACATTCCAAATCAACTCTTTTCCTCGCTTCCATGGTACCATTCAGAGCGAGATGTCTCATCCTGCAGATCTACTCTACCCCGCTTCCATGAAACTATTGGGAGCGAGATGTTCGATCCTGCAGATCTACTCTTTCTCGCTTCCATGGTACCACTCAGAGCGAAATGTCTTATCCTGCAGATCTTCTCTACCTTGCTCCCATAGTACCACTCTGGGCGAGATGTCTCATCCTGCAGATCTATTCTTACTCGCTCTCATGGAACCATTGGGAGCGAGATGTTCTATCCCGCAGATCTACTCTTCCTCGCTTCCATGGTACCATTGAAGAGCAAGATGTTTTATCCTGCAGATCTTCTCTTTCTTGCTCCCATAGTACCACTCAGAGCAAGATGTCCTATTCTGCAGATCTTTTCTTTCACACTCCCATAGTATCACTCAGAACGAGATGTGTCATTCTGCAGAACTACTCTTACTCGCTTCCATGAAACCATTGAGAGCTAGATGTTTAATCCTACAGATCAACTCTTTTCCTCGCTCCCATGGTACCATTCAGAGCGAGATGTCCCATCCTGCAGATATACTCTCCCTCTCCTCCATGGTACCATTGAGAGCGAGATGTTTTATCCTGCAGATCTACTCTTCCTCGCTCAGTGATACCACTCAAAGCGAGATGTCTCATCCTGCAGATCTACTCTCCCTCGCTCCCGTGGTATCTTTCAGAGCAAGTTGTCTCATACTGCAGATCTACTCTTTCTCGCTCCCATGGTACCATTGAGAGCGAGATGTCTAATCCTGCAGATACACTCTTACTCGCTTTCATGGTACCAATCGGAGCAGAATGTTTAATTCCGTAGATCTACTCCTTCAATCGCTTCCATGGTACCACTGATAGCAATATGTTACATCCTGCAGATCTACTCATCCTCGCTCCCATGGTAACACTCAGAGCGAGATGTTTCATCCTGCAGAGCTACTCTTCCTCACTCCGATGGTACCATTGAGAGCGAGATATTTTATCCTGCGGAACTCCTCTTCCTCGCTTCCATGGTACCATTGAGAGCGAGATGTTTTATCCCGCAGATCTACTCTTCCTCGCTTCCATGGTACCACTCAGAGCATGATGTTTTATCCTGCAGATTCACTCTTCCCCGCTCCCATGGTACCATTCAGAGAAAGATGTTTATATCTGCAGACCTACTCTCTTCCTCGCTTGCATGGTTCCATTGAGAGCCAGATGTTTCATCCTGCGGATCTACTTTTCCTCGCTTTCTCGCTTCCATGGAGAGCAAGATGTTTCATTCTGCAAATCAACTTTTTCCCTCGCTCCCATAGTATCACTCAGAACGAGATGTCCCATCCTGCAGATCTAATCTTCCTCGCTTCCATGGAACCATTGAGAGCCATATATTCAATCCTGCAGATCAACTCTTTCCCTTGCTTCCATGGTACCATTCAGAGCGAGATGTCTCATCCTGCAGATCTACTTTTCCTTGCTTCCATGGTACCACTCAGAGCGAGATGTCTCATCCTGCAGATTCACTTTCCCTCGCTTCCAGGGTACCATTCAGAGCAAGATTTTAATTGCTGCAGATCTACTCTTCCTCGCTCCCATGGTACCTCTCAGATCAAGATGTTTCATCCTGCAGATCTACTCGTTTCCTCGCTTGCATGGTACCATTCAGAGCGAGATATCTCATCCTGCAGATCAACTCTTCCTTGCTCCCATGGTATCATCGAGAACGAGAAGAATCATCCTGCAGATCTACTTTTCGTCGCTCCCATGGTACCATTGAGAGTGAGATGTTTCATCCTGCAGATCTAATCTTCCTCGCTCACATGGTACCATTGAGAGCGAGATGTATCATCCTGTGAATCTACTCTTCCTCGCTTCCATTCTACCTTTCAGAGCGAGATGTCTCATCCTGCAGATCTTCTCTTTCTCGCCTTCATTGTACCATTCAGAGCGAGATGTCTCATCCTGCAGATCTACTTTTCCCTGCTTCCATGATACCACTCAGAGCGAGATGTCTCATTCTGCAGATCTACTCTTCCTCGCTTCCAGGGTATCATACAGAGCGAGATGTTCCATTCTGCAGATCTGATCTTTCTCGCTTCCATGGTACCCTGCAGAGCAAGATGTTCCATCCTGCTGATCTCCTTGTTCCCTCGCTTGCATGGTACCATCGAGAGCGAGATGTTCCATCCCGCAGATCTACTCTTCCTTGCATCCATGGTACCATTCAGAGCAAGATGTTTTATCCTGAGATCTATTCGTTTCCTCGCTTGCATGGTACCATTGGGAGCAAGATGTTTAATCCTGCAGATCTACTCTTCCTCGCTTCCATGGTACCATTGAGAGCGAGATGTTCCATCCTGCAGATCTACTCGTTCCCTCAAGTGCATGGTACCATTAAGAGCGAGATGTTTCATCCTGCAGATCCACTCTTTCTCGCTTCCATGGTATCATTCAGAGCCAGATGTCTCATCCTGCAGATCCATTCTTCCTCTCTTTCATGGTTCCATTCAGAGCGAGATGTTTTATCCTGCAGATCTACTCTTCCTCGCTTCCATGGTATCATTCAGAGCACAATGTTTCATCCAGCAGATCTATTCGTTTCCTCGCTTTTATGGTACCATTTAGAGCAAGATGTTTTATCCTGCGGATCCATTCTTCCTCGCTCCCATGGTACCATCGAGAGCGAGATGTCTAATCCTGCAGATCTACTCTTACTTGCTTTCATGGTACCACTCAGAGCAAAATGTTTATTCTTGTTGATCTACTCCTTTCCTCGCTTCCATGGTACCACTGATGGCAAGATGTCACATCCTGCAGATCTACTCATCCTCGCTCCCATGGTACCACTCAGAACGAGATGTTTCATCCTGCAGATCTACTCTTCCTCACTCCGATGGTACCATTGGGAGCGAGATATTTTATCCTGCGGAACTCCTCTTCCTCGCTCCCATGGTACCATTGAGAGCGAGTTGTTCTATCTCGCAGATCTACTCTTCCTCGCTCCCATGGTACCACTCAGAGCATGATGTTTTATCCTGCAGATTCACCCTTTCCCGCTCCCATGGTACCATTCAGGAAAAGATGTTTATATCTGCATATCTACTCTCTTCCTCGCTTGCATGGTTCCATTGAGAGCCAGATGTTTCATCCTGCAGATCTTCTCTTCCTCGCTTCCTCGCTTCCATGAGGAGCAAGATGTTTCATTCTGCAAATCAACTCTTTTCCTCGCTTCCATGGTACCATTCAGAGCGGGATGTCCCATCCTGCAGATCTACTCTTGCTCGCTTCCATGGAACCATTGGGAACGAGATGTTCGATCCTGCGGATCTACTCTTCCTCGCTCCCATGGTACCACTCAGAGCGAAATGTCTTATCCTGCAGATCTTCTCTTCCTTGCTCCCATAGTACCACTCAGAGCGAGATGTCTCATCCTGCAGATCTACTCTTCCTCGCTCCCATGGAACCATTGGGAGCGAGATGTGTTATCCTGCAGATCTACTCTTCCTCGCTTTCATGGTATCATTGAAGAGCAAGATGTTCTATCATGCAGATCTTCTCTTTCTTGCTCTCATAGTACCACTCAGAGCGAGATGTCTTATCCTGCAGATCTTCTCTTCCACGCTCTCATAGTACCACTCAGAACGAGATGTCTCATCCTGCAGATCTACTCTTCCTCGCTTCCATGAAACCATTGAGAGCTAGATGTTTGATCCTGCAGATCAACTCTTTTCCTCGCTTACATGGTACCATTCAGAGCGAGATGTCTCATCCTGCAGATATACTCTCCCTCTCCTCCATGGTACCATTGAGAGCGAGATGTTTTATCCTGCAGATCTACTCTTCCTCGCTCAGTGATACCACTCAAAGCGAGATGTCTTATCCTGCAGATCTACTCTTCCTCGCTTCCGTGGTAACATTCAGAGCGAGATGTCTCATCCTGCAGATCTACTCTTCCTCGCTCCCATGGAACCATTGAGAGCTAGATATTTAATCGTGCAGATCAACTCTTTTCCTTGCTTCCATGGTACCACTCAGAGCGAGATGTCTCATCCTGCAGATTTTCTCTTCCTCGCTCCCATAGTATCACTCAGAACGAGATGTCTCATCCTGCAGATCTAATCTTTCTCGCTTCCATGGAACCATTGAGAGCCATATGTTCAATCCTGCAGATCAACTCTTTTCCTTGCTTCCATGGTACCCTTCAGAGCGAGATGTCTCATCCTGCAGATCCACTCTTCCTTGCTTCCATGGTACCACTCAGAGCGAGATGTCTCATCCTGCAGATTCACTTTTCCTCGCTTCCGGGGTACCATTCAGAGCAAGATTTTAATTGCTGCAGATCTACTCTTCCTCGCTCCCATGGTACCCTTCAGATCAAGATGTTTTATCCTGCAGATCTACTCGTTTCCTCGCTTGCATGGTATCATTCAGAGCGAGATATCTCATCCTGCAGATCTACTCTCCCTTGCTTCCATGGTATCATCGAGAACGAGAAGTGTCATCCTGCAGATCTACTTTTAGTCGCTCCCATGGTACCATTGAGAGTGAGATGTTTTATCCTGCAGATCTAATCTTCCTCGCTCTCATGGTACCATTGAGAGCGAGATGTTACATCCTGTGGATCTACTCTTCCTCGCTTCCATTCTATCATTCAGAGCGAGATGTCATATCCTGCAGATCTTCTCTTCCTTGCTCCCTTAGTACCACTCAGAGCGAGATGTCTCAACCTGCAGATCTACTTTTCCTCGCTTCCATGGAACCATTGAGAGCGAGATGTTTCATCCTGCAGATCTACTTTTCCTCGCTTCCATGGTACCATTCGGAGCAAGATGTTTCATCCTGCAGATCTACTCGTTTCCTCGCTTGCATGGTGTCATTCAGAGGGTGATGTCTCATCCTGCAGATCTACTCTCCCTCGCTTCCATGGTATCATCGAGAACGAGAAGTGTCATCCTGCAGATCTACTTTTCCTCGCTTCAATGGTACCATTGAGAGCAAAATGTTCTGTCCTGCAGATCCACTCTTTCTCGGTCTCATGGTACCATTGAGAGCGAGATGTTTCATCCTGCAGATTCACTCTTCCTCGCTCCCATTGTACCATTCAGAGCGAGATGTCTCATCCTGCAGATCTACTCTTCCTCGCTCCCATTGTACCATTCGGAGCGAGATGTCATATCCTGCATATCTACTCTTCCTTGCTATCATGGTACCACTCAGAGCGAGATGTCACATCCTGCAGATCTACTCTCCCTCGCTTCCAGTGTATCATTCAGAGCGAGTTGTCCCATCCTGCAGATCTACTCTTTCTCGCTTTCATGGTACCCTACAGAGCAAGATGTTTCATCCTTCTGATCTTCTTGTTTCCTCGTTTGCATGGTACCATTGAGAGCGAGATGTTTTATCCCGCAGATCTACTCTTTCTCGCTGTCATGGTACCATTGCGAGATGTCTTATCCTGCAGATCCATTCTTCCTCGCTTCCATGGTACCATCTAAAGCGAGATGTTTTATCCCGCAGATCTACTCACCCTCGCTCCCATGGTACCCTACAGAGCGAGATGTTTCATCCTGCAGATCTATTCGTTTCCTCGCTCGCATGGTACCATTGAGAGCAAGATGTTTCATCCTGCAGATCTACTCTTCCTCGCTTTCATGGTACCATTGAGAGCGAGATGTTTTATCCCGCAGATCAAATCTTTTTCCTGCTCATGGTACCATTGAGAGCAAGATGTTTTATCCTGAAGATGTACTCTCTTCCCTGCTCACATGGTATCACTCAAAGCAAGATGTTTCATCCTGCAGATCTACTCTTCGTCGCTACCATGAAACCATTGAGAGCGAGATGTTCGATCCTGCAGATCTACTCTTCCTCGCTTCCATGGTACCACTCAAAGCGATATGTATCATCCTGCAGATCTTCTCTTCCCTGCTCCCCTAGTACCACTGAGAGCGAGATGTCTCAACCTGCAGATCTACTCTTCCTCGCTTCCATGGAATCATTGAGAGCTAGATGTTTCATCCTGCAGATCTACTTCTTCTCGCTTCCATGGTACCATTTGAAGCGAGATGTTTCATCCTGCGGATCTTCTCTTCCTCGCTCCCATGGTACCACTCGGAGCAAGATGTTCCATCCTGCAGATCAACTTTTTCTCGCTCCCATGGTACCACTCAGAGCGAGAAGTCTCATCCTGCAGATCTACTCTTCCTCGCTCCCATGGTACCATTCGGAGCAAGATGTTTTATCCTGCAGATCTACTCGTATCCTCGCTTGCATGGTACCATTCAGAGGGTGATGTCTCATCCTGCAGATCTACTCTTCCTCGCTTCCATGGTATCATCGAGAACGAGAAGTGTCATCCTGCAGATCTACTTTTCTTCGCTTCCATGGTACCATTGAGAGCAAAATGTTCTGTCCTGCAGATCTACTCTTTTTCGGTCTCATGGTACCATTGAGAGCGAGATGTTTCATCTCGCAGATCCACACTTCCTCGCTTCCATGGTACCATTCAGAGCGAGATATCTCATCCTGCAGATCTACTCTCTCTCCCTTCCATGTAACCATTGAGAGCGAGATGTTTTATCCTGCGGATCTACCTTTCCTCGCTCAGTGATACCACTCAGAGCGAGATGTCTCATCCTGCAGATCTACTCTTCCTCGCTTCCATGCTACCATTGGAAAGCGAAGTGTTTCATCCTGCAGATCTACTCTCTCTCGCTCCCATGGTACCACTCAGAGCAAAATGTTCCATCCTGCAGATCTACCCTTCCTCGCTTCCATGGGACCATTGAGAGCGAGATGTTTTATCTCGCAGATCTACCCTTCCTCGCTCCCATGATACCATTCAGAGCGAGATGTCTCATCCTGCGGATCTACTCTCCCTCTTTTTCATGGTACCATTGAGAGCGAGATTTTTCTTCCTGAAGATCTACTCTCCCTCGCTTCCATGGTCCCACTCAGAAAAAGATATTCTATCATGCAGATCTACTTTTCCTCGCTCCCATGGTACCACTCATAGCGAGATGTCTCATCCTGCAGATCTACTCTCCCTCGCTCCCATGAAACCATTGAGAGCGAGATGTTTCATCTCGCTGATCTACTCTTCCTCGCTTCCATGGTACCATTCAGGGCGAGATGTCTCATCCTGCAGATCCACTCTCTCTCCCTTCCATGGTACCATTGGTAGTGAGATTTTTTATCCTGCAGATCTACTCTTCCTCGCTCAGTGATACCACTCAGAGCGAGATGTCTTATCCTGCAGATTTACTCTTCCTCGCTTCCGTGGTAACATTCGAAGCGAGATGTCTCATCCTGCAGATCTACTCTTCCTCGCTTCCATGGAACCATTGAGAGCGAGATGTTTGATCCTGCAGATCTACTTTTCCTCGCTTCCTCAGTACAATTGAGAGCGAGATGTCTTATCCTGCGGATCTACTCGTTTCCCCGCTTCCATGGTACCATTGAGAGCAAGTTGTTTCATCCTGCAGATCTACTCTTCCTCGCTCCCATGGTACCATTGAGAGCGAGATGTGTCATCCCGCAGATCTGCTTCTCCTTGCTCTCATGGTACCATTGAGAGCAAGATGTTCATCCTGCATATCTATTCTTCCTCGCTCCCATGGTATCATTGAAAGCGAGATGTTTCATCCTGCAGATCTTATCAACCTCGCTCCCATTGTACCATTCAGAGCGAGATGTCTCATCCTGCAGATCTACTTTTCCTCGCTTCTATGTAACATTCAGAGCGAGATGTCTCAACTTGCGGATCCACTCTTCCTTGCTCCCATGATACAACTCAGACCGAGATGTCTGATCCTGCAGATCTACTCTTCCTCGCTTCCAGGGTACCATTCAGAGCGGGATGTTTCATTCTGAAGATCTACTCTTTCTCGCTTCCATGATACTCTTCAGAGCAAGATGTTTTATCCTGCAGATCTACTCGTTTTCTCGCTTGCATGGTACCATCGAGAGCGAGATGTTTCATCCTGCAGATCTACTCTCTCTCGCTCCCATGGTACCATTCAGAGTGAGATGTCGTATCCTGCAGATCCATTCTTCCTCGCTCCCATGGTACCATCCAGAGCGAGATGTTTTATCCTGCAGATATACTCTTCCTCGGTTCCATGGTACCATTTGGAGCGAGATGTTTCATCCTGCAGATCTATTCGTTTTCTCGCTTGCATGGTACCATTGGGAGCAAGATGTTTCATCCTGCTGATCTACTCTTCCTCGCTTTCATGGTACCATAGGGAGCGAGATGTTCCATCATGCAGATCAATTCTTTTCCTTGCTAATGGTACCATTGAGAGCGAGATGTCTTATCCTGCAGATCTACTCTCCCTCGCTCCCATGGTACCATTGAGAGTGAGATGTTCCATCCTGCAGATCTAATCTTCCTCGCTCTCATGGTACCATTGAGAGCGAGATGTTACATCCTGTGGATCTACTCTTCCTCGCTTCCATTCTACCATTCAGAGCGAGATGTTTCATCCTGCAGATCCACTCTTCCTCGCCTTCATTGTACCATTCAGAGCGAGATGTCTCATCCTGCGGATCTACTCTTCCTTGCTTCCATGGTACCACTCAGAGCGAGATGTCTTATCCTGCGGATCTACTCTTCCTCGCTTCAAGGGTATCATTCAGAGTGAGATGTTTCATCCTGCAGTTCTAATCTTTCTCGCTTCCATGGTACCCTCCAGAGCAAGATGTTTCATCCTGCTGATCTCCTTGTTACCTCGCTTGCATGGTACCATTGAGAGCATGATGTTTTATCCTGTGGATCTACTCTTCCTCGCTTCCATGGTACCATTGGGAGCGAGATGTTCTATCCTGCAGATCAAATCTTTCTCTTCCTTATGGTACCATTGAGAGCGAGATGTTTCATCCTGAAGATCTACTCTCTTCCTCGCTTACATGATACCACTCAGAGCTAGATGTTTTATCCTGCAGATCTTCTCTTCCTTGCTTCCATGGAACCATTGAGAGCGAGATGTTCGATCCTGCGGATCTACTCTTCCTCGCTTTCATGGTACAACTCAGAGCGAGATGTCTTATCCTGCAGATCTTCTCTCCCTCGCTCCCTTAGTACCACTTAGAGCGAGAACTCTCAACCTGCAGATCTACTCTTCCTCGCTACCATGAAACAATTGAGAGCGAGATGTTTCATCCTGCTTTCCATACTTTTCCTCGCTTCCATGGTACCATTCGGAGCAAGATGTTTTATCCTGCAGATCTACTCGTTTCCTCGCTTACATGTTACCATTCAGAGGGTGATGTCTCATCCTGCAGATCTACTCTTCCTCGCTTCCATGGTATCATCGAGAACGAGAAGTGTCATCCTGCAGATCTACATTTCCTCGCTTCCATGGTACCATGGAGAGCAAAATGTTCTGTCCTGCAGATCTACTCTTTCTCGGTCTCATGGTACCATTGAGAGCGAAATGTTTTATCCTGCAGATCCACTCTTCCTCGCTTCCATTGTACCATTCGGAGCGAGATGTATCATCCTGCAGATCTACTCTTCCTCGCTCCCATTGTACCATTCAGAGCGAGATGTCATATCCTGCATATCTACTCTCCCTTGCTTCCATGGTACCACTCAGAGCGAGATTTCTTATCCTGCAGATCTACTCTTCCTCGCTTCCAGGGTATCATTCAGAGCGAGATGTTCCATCCTGCAGATCTACTCTTCCTTGCTTCCATGGTACCCTACCGAGCAAGATGTTTCATCCTTCTGATCTTCTTGTTTCCTCGTTTGCATGGTACCATTGAGAGCAAGATGTTTTATCCTGCAGATCTACTCTTTCTCGCTGCCATGGTACCATTCAGAGCGAGATGTCCTATCCTGCAGATCCATTCTTCCTCGCTTCCATGGTACCATCTGAAGCGAGATGTTTTATCCTGCAGATCTACTCACCCTCGCTCCCATATACCATACAGAGCGAGATGTTTCATCCTGCAGATCTATTCGTTCCGTCGCTTGCATTGTACCATTGATAGCTAGATGTTCCATCCTGCAGATCTACTCTTCCTCGCTTTCATGGTACCATTTAGAGCGAGATGTTTCATCCCGCAGATCAAATCTTCTTTCAAATCTTGCTGCTCATGGTACCATTGAGAGCGATATGTTTGATCCTGAAGATCTACTCTCTTCCTTTCTCACATGGTTTCACTCAGAGCAAGGTGTTTCATCCTGCAGATCTACTCTTCCGCGCTACCATGAAACCATTGAGAGCGAGATGTTCGATCCTGCAGATCATGTATCATTGAAAGCAAAAGATGTTTTATCCTGCAGATCTACTCTCCCTCGCTTCCTTGGTACCACTCAGAGCAAGATGTTCTATCCAGCAGATCTACTTTTCCTCGCTCCCATGGTATCACTCAGAGCGAGATGTCTCATCCTGCAGATAAACTCTCTCCCTTCCATGTTACCATTGTGAGCGAGATGTTTTATCCTGCAGATCTACCTTTACTCGCTCAGTGATACTACTCAGAGCGAGATGTCTTATCCTGCAGATCTACTCTTCCTTGCTCCCGTGGTAACATTTAGAGCGAGATGTCTCATCCTGCAGATATACTTCTCCTCGCTTCCATGGAACCATTGAGAGCGAGATGTTTGATTCTGCGGATCCACTCTTCCTCGCTTCCATGGTACCACTCAGAGCGAGATATCTTATCCTGCAGATCTTCTCTTCCCCGCTCCCATATTACCACTGAGGCCGAGATGTCTCATCCTGCAGATCTACTTTTCCTCGCTTCCATGGTACCATTCGGAGCAAGATGTTCTATCCTGCAGATCTACTCGTTTCCTCGCTTGCATGGTACCATTCAGAGGGTGATGTCTCATCCTGCAGATCTACTCTTCCTCGCTTCCATGGTATCATCGAGAACGAGAAGTGTCATCCTGCAGATCTACATTTCCTCGCTTCCATGGTACCATGGAGAGCAAAATGTTCTGTCCTGCAGATCTACTTTCTCTCGCTTCCATGGAACCATTGAGAGCGAGATGTTTGATCCTGCAGATCTACCCCTTCTCGCTTCCATGGTACCATTCAGAGCGAGATGTCTCATCCTGCAGATTCATTCTCACTCGCTCCCATGGTACCATTCAGAGCGAGATGTTTTATCCTGCAGATCTACTCTCTCTCGCCCCCATGGTACCATTCAGAGCAAGATGTTCTATCCTGCAGATCTACTTTCCCTCGCTCCCATGGTACCACTCAGAGCGAGATGTCTCATCCTGCAGATCTACTCTTCTTTGCTTCAATGGTACCATTCAGAGCGAGATGTTCCATCCTGCAGATCCACTCTTCCTCGCTTCCATGGTACCCCTCAGAGCAAGATTTTTTATCCTGCAGATCTACTCGTTTCCTCGCTTGCATGGTACCATTCAGAGAGAGATGTCTCATCCTGCAGATCTACTCTTCCTCGCTTTCATGGAACCATTGAGAACGGGATGTGTCATTCTGCGGATCTACTTTTCCTCGCTTCCATGGTACCATTGAGAGCAAGATGTTCCATCCTGCAGATCTACTCTTCCTCGCTCCCATGGTACCATTGAGAGCGAGATGTTCCATCCTGCAGATCTACTCTTCCTCGCTTCCATTGTACCATCCAGAGCGAGATGTCTCATCCTGCAGATCTACTCTCCCTCGCTTCCATGGAACCATTGAGAGCGAGATGTTTAATCCTGCAGATCAACTCTTTTCCTCGCTCCCATGGTACCACTCAGAGCGAGATGTCTCATCCTGCAGATCTTCTCTTCCTCGCTTCCATGGAACCATTGAGAGCGAGATGTTCAATCCTGCGGATCAACTCTTTTCCTCGCTCTCATGGTACCATTCAGAGCAAGATGTATCATCTTGCAGATCCACTATTTCTCGCTTCCATGGTACCACTCAGAGCGAGATGTCCTATCCTGCAGATCTTCTCTACCTCGCTCCCATAGTACCACTCGAAGCAAGATGTCACATCCTGCAGATCTACACTTTCTCGCTTCCATGGTACCATTGAGAGTGAGATGTTTCATCCTGCAGATCTACTTTCTCTCGCTTCCATGGTACCATTCGGAGCGAGATGTTTTATCCTGCAGATCTACTCTCCCTCGCTTCCATGGTACCATTGAGAGCGAGATGTTCCATCCTGCAGATCTACTCTCTTCCTCGCTCCCATGGTACCACTCGGAGCAAGATGTTCTATCCTGCAGATTAACTTTCCCTCGCTTCCATGGTACCACTCAGAGCGAAATAACTCATCCTGCGGATCTTCTCTTCCTCGCTTCCATTGTTCCATTGGGGAGCAAGATGTTTCATCCTGCAGATCTACTCTCCCTCGCTTCCATGGTCCCACTCAGAGCGAAATATTTCATTCTGCAGATCTACTTCTCCTCGCTCTCATGGTACCACTCATAGCGAGATGTCTCATCCTGCAGATCTACTCTTCCTCGCTTCCATGAAACCATTGAGAGCGAGATGTTTCATCTCGCAGATCTACTCTTCCTCGCTTCCATGGTACCATTGAGAGCGAGATGTTCCAGCCTGCAGATCAATTCTTTTTCTTGCTTATGGTACCATTGAGAGCGAGATGTCTTATCCTGCAGATCTTCCCTCTCTCGCTTCCAAGAAACCATTGAGAGCGAGATGTTTGATCCTGCGGATCCACTCTTCCTCGCTTCCATGGTACCACTCAGAGCGAGATGTCTTATCCTGCGGATCGACTCTTCCCCGCTTCCATGGTACCATTCAGAGCGGAATTTTTCATCCCGCAGATCTACTCTTCCTCGCATCCATGGTACTCTTCAGAGGAAGATGTTTCATCCCGAAGATCTACTCGTTTCCTTGCCTGCATGGTACCACTCAGAGCGAGATGTTCCATCCTGCAGATCCACTCTTCCTTGCTTGCATGGTACCATTCAGAGCGAGATGTTTTATCCCGCAGATCTACTCGTTCCCTCGCTTCCATGGTACCATTGAGTTCGAGATGTCTTATCCTGCAGATCTACTCTTCCTTGCTCAGTGGTATCATTCAGAGCGTGATGGCTTATCCTGCAGATCTACTCTTCCTCGCTTCCGTGGTACCATTCAGAGCGAGATGTCTCATTCTGCAGATCTACTTTTCCTCGCTCCCATGGAACCATTGAGAGCGAGATGTTCGATCCTGCAGATCTTCTCTTCCTCGCTTCCATGGTACCACTTGAAGCGAGATGTTCTATACTGCAGATCTACTCTTCCCCGCTTCATGGTACCACTCAGAGCGAGATGTCTCATTTCGCGGATCTACTCTCCCTCGCTTCCATGGAACCATCGACAGCAAGATGTTCTATCCTGCAGATCTACTCCTATCCTCGCTTGCATGGTACCATTGAGAGCAAGATGTTTCATCCTGCAGATCTATTCTTCCTCGCTTCCATGGTATCATTGAGAGCGAGATGTTTCATCCTGCAGATCAATTCTATTTCTTGCTCATGGTACCATTGAGAGCGAGATGTCTCATCCTGCAGATCTACTCACCCTCGCTTCCATGGAACCATTGAGAGCGAGATGTTTGATCCTGCAGATCTACTCTTTCTCGCTTCCATGGTACCACTCGGAGCGAGATTTCTCATCCTGCAGGTCTACTCTTCCTCGCATTCAAGGTACCTTTCAGAGGGAGATGTTTTATCCTGGAGATCTACTCGTTTCCTCGCTTGCATGGTACCACTCAGAGCGAGATGTCCTATCCTGCAGATCCACTCTTCCTCGTTTGCATGGTACCATTCAGAGCAAGATGTTTCATCCCGCAGATCTACTCGTTCTCTCGGTTCCATGGTACCATTGAGTGCGAGATGTCTCATCCTGCGAGTCTACTCTCACTCGCTTTCATGGTTCCATTGAAGAACGAGATGTTTATACTGCAGATCTACTCTCCCTCGCTCCCATGGTATCATTCAGAGAAGGATGTTGCATCCTGCTGATCTACTCTTCCTCGCTCCCATGGCACCACTCAGAGCGAGATGTCTCATCCTGCGGATCTACCCTCCCTCGCTCCCATGGTACCATCGAGAGCAAGATTTTTTATCCTGCAGATCTACTCTTCCTCGCTCGATGATACCACTTAGAGCGGGATGTCTCATCCTGCAGATCCATTCTTCCTTGCTTCCGTGGTTCCATTCAGAGCGGGATGTCTCATCCTGCCGATCCACTCTTTCTCGCTCCTATGATATCACTCAGAGCGAGATGTCTTATCCTGCGGATCTCTTCCTCCTCGTTCCCACAGTACTACTCAGAGCGAGATGTTCAATACTGCAGATCAACTCTTTTCCTCGCTTGCACGGTACCATTGAGAGCAAGATGTTTTATCCTCCAGATCTACTCCCCCTCGCTCTCTTGATACCATTGAGAGCGAGATGTTTCATCCCGCACATCTCCTCTTCTCCGCTTCCATGGTACCATTCAGAGCAAGATGATCCATCCTGCAGATCTACTCGTTTCTTCGCTTGCATGGTACCATTGAGAGCGAGATGTTTTATCCTGCAGATCTACCCTTTCTCGCTCTCATGGTACCATTGAGAGCGAGATGTTCTATCCTGCAAATCTACTCTTCCTCGCTTCCATGGTATCATTGAGAGCGAGATGTTCTATCCTGCAGATCCACTTTACCTCGCTTCCATAGTACCATTGAGAGCGAGATGTCTTATCCTGCGGATCTACTAGTTTACTCGCTTCCATGGTACCATTGATAGCGAGATGTTCCATCCCGCTGATCTACTCTCCCTCGCTTCCATGGTACCCTTGAGAGCAAGATGTGTCATCCTGCAGATCTACTTTTCCTCGCTTCCAAGAAACCATTGAGAGCGAGATGTTTCATCCTGCAGATCTACTCTTACTCGCTCTCATTGTACCATTCAGAGCGAGATGTCTCATCCTGCAGATCTACTCTTCCTCGCTTCCAGGGTACCATTCAGAGCGAGATGTTTCACCCTGCAGATCTACTCTCCCTCGCTCCCATGGTACTCTTCAGAGCGAGATGTTCTATCCCGCAGATCCACTCGTTTACTCGCTTGCATGGTACCATTGAGAGCGAGATGTTTTATCTCGCAGATCGACTCTTCCCCTCTACCATGGTACCATCCAGAGCGAGATGTCTTATCCTGCAGATCTATTCTCCCTCGCTCCCATGGTACCATTGAGAGCGAGATGTTTTATCCTGCAGATCTACTCTTTCTCGCTTCCATGGTACCCTTGAGAGCGAGATGTTTCATCCTGCAGATCAATTCTTATTCTTGCCTATGGTACCATTGAAAGCGAGATGTCTCATTCTGCAGATCTACTCTTCCTCGCTTCTATGGTACCATTCATAGCGGAATGTTTTATCCGGCAAATCTACTCTTCCTCGCTTCCATGGTTCCCATTATAGCAAGATGTTCCATCTTGCAGATCCACTTGTTTCCTCGCTTGCATGGTACCATTGAGAGCGAGATGTTTTATCCTGCAGATTCACTCTTCCTCGCTTCCATGGTACCATTCGGAGCATGATGTCTTATCCTGCAGATCTATTCTTTCTCGCTCCCATGATACCATTCAGAGCGAGATGTTTCATCCCGCACATCTCCTCTTCTCCGCTTCCATGGTACCATTCAGAGCAAGATGATCCATCCTGCAGATCTACTCGTTTCTTCGCTTGCATGGTACCATTGAGAGCAAGATGTTTTATCCTGCAGATCTACGCTTTCTCGCTTCCATGGTATCATTGAGAGCGAGATGTTCCATCCTGCAGATCAATGCTCTTCCTTGCTCATGGTACCATTGAGAGCGAGATGTCTCATACTGCAGATCTACTCTTCCTCGATTCCATGGTACCATTGAGAGCAAGATGTTACATCCTGTAGATCTACTCTCTTTCTCGCTTGCATGGTACCACTCAGAGAAGATATTTCATCCTGCAGATCTACTCTTCCTCGCTCAGTGGTACCACTTTGAGCAAGATGTCTCATCCCGCAGATCTACCCGTTTCCTCGCTTGCATGGTACCATTGAGAGCGAAATGTTTTATCCCACAGATCTACTCTTTCTCGCTTCCATGGTACCATTCAGAGCGAGATGTCTTATCCTGCAGATCTTATCTTTCTCGCTCCCATGGTATCATTGAGAGCGGAATGTCTTATCCTGCAGATCTAATCATCCACGCTTCCATGGTACCATTGAGAGCAAGATGTTTTATCCTGAAGATCTCCTCTTCCTTGCTTGCATGGTACCATTGAGAGCAAGATGTTTTTCCCGCAGATCCACTCGTTTACTCGCTTGCATGGTACCATTGAGAGCGAGATGTTTTATCTCGCAGATCGACTCTTCCCCTCTACCATGGTACCATCCAGAGCGAGATGTCTTATCCTGCAGATCTATTCTCCCTCGCTCCCATGGTACCATTGAGAGCGAGATGTCTTATCCTGCAGATCTGTTCTTCCTCGCTTCCATGGTACCATTGAGAGCGAGATGCCTTATCCTGCAGATCTACTCCACCTCGCTTCCATGGTACCATTGAGAGCGAGATGTCTTATCCCGCAGATTCACTCGTTTCCTCGCTTCCATGGTACCATTGAGAGAGGGATGTCTCATCCTGCAGATCTACTTCTCCTCGCTTCCATGGTACCATCGAGAGCGAGATGTTTCATCCTTCAGATCTACTCTCCCTCGCTCCCATGGTACCATTGAGAGCGAGATGTTCCATCATGCAGATCTACTCTTCCTCGCTTCCATGATATCATTGAGAGCGAGATGTGCCATCCTGCAGATCTACTTTTTCTCGCTTTCATGGTACCATTGAGAACAAGATGTTTTATCCTGCAGCTCTACTCTTTCTCGCTCCCATGGTACCATTGAGAGCGAGATGTTCCATCCCGCAGATCTACTCTTCCTTGCTTCCATTGTACCATTCAGAGCGAGATGTCTCATCCTGCAGATCTACTCTTCCTCGCTTCCATTGTACCATTCAGAGCGAGATGTCTCATCCTGCGGATCTACTCTTCCTTGCTTTCATGGTACCACTCAGAGCAAGATGTCTTATCCTGCAGATCTACTCTCCCTCGCTTTCAGTGTACCATTCAGAGCGAGATGTTCCATCCTTTAGATCTACTCTTCCTCGCTTCCATGGTACCATTGAGAGCAAGATGTCTCATCCCGCAGATCTACTCGTCCCCTTGCTTCCATGGTACCATCGAGTGCGAGATGTCTTTTCCTGCAGGTCTTCTCTCACTCGCTTTCATGGTATCACTCAGAGCGAGATGTTCTATCTTGCAGATCCACTCGTTCCTTTGCTTCCATAGTACCACTGATGGCAAGATGTTTAATCCTGCAGATCTACTCATCCTCGCTCCCATGGTACCACTCAGAGCGAGATGTTCTATCCTGCAGATCCACTCTCCCTCCCTCCCATGGTTCCATTGAGAGCAAGATGTTTCATCCTGCAGATCTACTCTCCCTCGCTCCCATGGTACCATTGAGAGCTAGATGTTTCATCCTGCAGATCGATTCTTTTTCTTGCCCATGGTACCATTGAGAGCGGGATGTCTTATCCTGCAGATCTTCTCTTCCTCGCTTCCATGGTACCATTGAGAGCTAGATGTTTCATCCTGCAGATCGATTCTTCTCCTTGCTTATGGTACCATTGAGAGCGGGATGTCTTATCCTGCAGATCTACTCTTCCTTGCTTCCATGGTAACATTGAGAGCGAGATGTTTCATCCTGAAGATCCACTCTCTTCCTCGCTTGCATGGCACTATTGAGTGCAAGATGTTTTATCCTGCAGATCTACTCGTTTCCTCGCTTGCATGGTACCATTGAGAGCAAGATGTTTTATCCCGCGAATCTACTCTTTCTCGCTCCCATGGTACATTGAGAGCGAGATGTTTTATCCCGAAGATATACTCTCTTTCTCGCTTGCATGGTACCACTCAGAGCAAGATGTTTTATCCTGCGGATCTACTCTTCCTCGCTTCCATGGTACCATTGAGAGCGAGATGTCTCATCCCGCAGATCTACTCGTACCCTCGCTCCATGGTACCATTCAGAGCGAGATGTTTTATCCTGCAGATCCACTCTTCCTCGCTCCCATGGTACCATTCAGAGCAAGATGTTTTATCCTGCAGATCTATTCGTTTCCTCGCTTGCATGGTATCATTGGGAGCAAGATGTTCCATCCTGCAGATCTACTCTTCCTCGCTTCCATGGTACCATTGAGAGCGAGATGTTTCATCCTGCAGATCAATTCTTTTTCTTGCTTATGGTACCATTGAGAGCGAGATGTCTTATCCTGCAGATCTACTCTTCCTCGCTTCCATGGTATCATTGAGAGCGAGATGTTCTATCCTGAAGATATACTATCTTCCTCACTTGCATGGTACCACTCAGAGCAAGATGTTTCATCCTGCGGATCTACTCTTCCTCGCTCCCATGGTATCATTGGGAGCAAGATGTTCCATCCTGCAGATCTACTCTTCCTCGCTCATTGGTACTACTCGGACCGAGATGTCTCATCCTGCAGATCTTCTCTTTCTCGCTTCAATGCTACCACTCAGAGAAAGATGTATCATCCCGCAGATCTATTCTTCCTTGCTTGCATGGTACCATTCAGACCGAGATTTCTCATCCTGCAGATCTACTCTCCCTCGCTTCCATGGTACCCTTCAGGAAAAGATGTTACATCCTGCAGATCTACTCGTTTCCTCGCTTGCATGGTAAATTGAGAGCGAGATGTTTCATCCTGCAGATCTCATCTTCTTCGCTTCCATGGTACCATTCAGAGCGAGATGTCTCATCCTGCAGATCTATTCTCCCTCGCTTCCATGGTAACATTGAGAGCGAGATATCTTATCCTGCAGATCTACTCTTCCTCGCTCCCATGGTACCATTGAGAGCAAGATGTCTCATCCCGCAGATCTACTCGTCCCCTCGCTTCCATGGTATCAATCAGAGCGAGATGTTTCATGCTGCAGATCTACTCTCCTTCGCTCTCATGGTACCATTGAGAGCGAGATGTTCCATCCTGCGGATCTACTCTTCCTCGCTTCCATGGTACCATTCGGATCAAGATGTTTTATCCTGCAGATCTACTCTTTCTCGCTTCCATGATATCATTGAGAGCGATATGTTTCATCCTGCAGATCTACTCTTCCTCGCTTCCATTGTACTATCGAGAGCGGGATGTTCCATCCTGCAGATCTACTCTCTCCCTCGCTTCCATGGTACCACTCGGAGCAATATGTTCTATCCTGCAGATCTACTCTTCCTCGCTTGGTGGTATCACTCAGAGCGAGATGTCTTATCCTGCAGATCTACTTTTCCTCGCTCCCATAGTACCATTGAGGGAGAGATGTCTCATCCTGCGGATCTACTCGTTTCCTCGCTTCCATAGTACCATTGAGAGCAAGATGTTTTATCCTGCAGATCTACTCTTCCTCGCTTCCATGGTACCATTCGGATCAAGATGTTCTATCCTGCAGATCTACTCTTTCTCGCTTCCATGATATCATTAAGAGCGAGATGTTTTATCCTGCAGATCTACTCTTCCTCGCTTCCATTGTACTATTGAGAGCGAGATGTTCCATCCTGCAGATCTACTCTCTTCCTCGCCTCCATGGTACCACTCGGAGCAAGATGTTCTATTCTGCAGATCTACTCTTCCTCGCTTGGTGGTACCACTCAGAGCGAAATGTCTTATCCTGCAGATCTACTCTTCTTCGCTTCCGTGGAACCATTCAGAGCGAGATGTCTTATCCTGCAGATCTACTCTTCCTCGCTTCCCTGGAACCATCGAGAGCGAGATGTTTGATCCTGCAGATCCACTCTTCCTCGCTTTCATGGTGCCACTCAGAGCGAGATGTCTCATCCTGCAGATCCTCTCTTCCTTGCTCTCATAGTACCACTTAGAGCGAGATGTCTCATCTTGCAGATGTACTTTTTCTTGCTCCCATGGAACCATTAACAGCGAAATGTTTTATCCTGCAGATCAACTCTTTTCCTCGCTCCCATGATACAATTCAGAGCGAGATGTCTCATCCTGCAGATTCACTCTCCCTCGCTTTCATGGTACCATTGAGAGCAACATGTTTCATACTGCAGATCCACTCTCTTCCTCGCTTGCATGGTACCATCGAGATCGAGATTTTTTATCCTGAAGATCAACTTTTTTCCTCGCTCCAATGGTACCATTCTGAGCGAGATGTCTCATCCTGCAGATCTACTCCTCCTCGCTTCCATGGTACCATTGAGAGCGAGATATTCTATCCTTCAGATCTACTCTCCCTGGCTCCCATGGTACCATCGAGAGCGAGATGTTCCATCCTGCAGATCTACTTCTCCTCGCTTCCATGGTACCATTGAGAGCAAGATGTTTTATCCCGCAGATCCACTCTCCCTCGCTTCCATGGTACCATTGAGAGCGAGATGTTTCATCCTGCAGATCTACTCTTCCTCGCTTTCAGTGTACCATTCAGAACGAGATGTCTCATCCTGCAGATCTACTCTTCCACGCTTCCATGATACCACTCAGAGCGAGAATGTCTTATCCTGCAGATCTACTTTTCCTCGCTTCCAGGGTACCATTGAGAGCGAGATGTTTCATCCTGCAGATCTACTCTTTCTAACCCGTGAAGACATCCATTGAGTAAGTACTTGGCTGCCTCCTCAATGGAATTTCACTGGCGTGGCTTCACAACCCGTAAAGACATTCATCGAGTGAATACTTGGCTGCTTTCTCAATGAAATCTCACTGGCGTGGCTTCACAACCCGTGAAGACATTCATTGAGTGAGTACTTGGCTGCCTTCTCAATAGAATCTCAATGGCGTGGCTCAACAACCCGTAAAGACAATCATTGAGTGAGTACTCGGCTGCCTTCTCAATGGAATCTCACTGGCGTGGCTTCACAACCCGTAAAGCCTTCATTGAGTGAGTACTTGGCTGCCTCCCTAATGGAATCTCACTGGCGTGGCTTCACAACCCGTGAAGACATTCGTTGAGTCAGTACTTGGCTGCCTTCAGAATGGAATCTCAGTGTCGTGGCTTCACAACCCGTAAAGACATCCATTGAGTAAGTACTTAGCTGGCACCTCAATGGAATCTCACTGGCGTGGCTTCACAACCCGTAAAGACATCCATTGAGTAAGTACTTGGCTGCCTTCTCAATGGAATCTCACTGGCGTGGCTTCACAACCCGTGAAGACATTCATTGAGTGAGTACTTGGCTGCCTTCTCGATGGAATCTCACTGGCGTGGCTTCACAACCCGTGAAGACATTCATTGAGTAAGTACTTGGCTGCCTTCTCAATGGAATCTCACTGGCGTGGCTTCACAACCCGTGGAGACATTCATTGAGTAAGTACTTGGCTGGCACCTCGATGGAATCTCACTGGCGTGGCTTCACAACCCGTAAAGCCTTCATCGAGTGAGTACTTGGCTGCCTCCTCAATGGAATCTCACTGGCGTGGCTTCACAACTCGTGAAGACATTCATTGAGTGAGTACTTGGCTGCCTCCTCAATGGAATCTCACTGACGTGGCTTCACAACCCGTGAAGCCTCCATTGAGTAAGTACTTGGCTGCCTTCTCAATTGAATCCCACTGGCGTGGCTTCACAACCCGTAAAGACAATCATTGAGTAAGTACTTGGCTGCCTCCAGAATGGAATCTCACTTGCGTGGCTTCACAACCCGTAAAGACATTCATTGAGTGAGTACTTGGCTGCCCTCTCAATGGAATCTCACTGGCGTGGCTTCACAACCCGTAAAGACATTCATTGAGTAAGTACTTGGCTGCCTCCTCAATGGAATCTCACTGGCGTGGCTTCACAACCCGTGAAGACATTTATTGAGTGAGTACTTGGCTGCCTTCTCGATGGAATCTCACTGGCGTGGCTTCACAACCCGTGAAGACATTCATTGAGTAAGTACTTGGCTGCCTTCTCAATGGAATCTCACTGGCGTGGCTTCACAACCCGTGAAGACATTTATTGAGTAAGTACTTGGCTGCCTTCTCAATGGAATCTCACTGGCGTGGCTTCACAACCCGTAAAGACATTCATTGAGTGAGTACTTGGCTGCCTTCTCAATGGAATCTCACTGGCGTGGCTTCGCAACCCGTGTAGACATTCATTGAGTAAGTACTTGGCTGCCCTCTCAATGGAATCTTACTGGCGTGGCGTCACAACCCGTAAAGACATTTATTGAGTAAGTACTTGGCTGCCTTCTCAATGGAATCTCACTGGCGTGGCTTCACAACCCGTAAAGACATTCATTGAGTAAGTACTTGGCTGCCTTCTCAATGGAATCTCACTGGCGTGGCTTCACAACCCGTAGAGACATTCATTGAGTAAGTACTTGGCTGCCTTCTCAATGGAATCTCACTGGCGTGGCTTCACAACCCGTGAAGACATTCATTGAGTGAGTACTTGGCTGCCTCCTCAATGGAATCTCACTGGCGTGGCTTCACAACCCGTGAAGCCTCCATTGAGTAAGTACTTGGCTGCCTTCTCAATTGAATCCCACTGGCGTGGCTTCACAACCCGTAAAGACAATCATTGAGTAAGTACTTGGCTGCCTCCAGAATGGAATCTCACTTGCGTGGCTTCACAACCCGTAAAGACATTCATTGAGTGAGTACTTGGCTGCCCTCTCAATGGAATCTCACTGGCGTGGCTTCACAACCCGTAAAGACATTCATTGAGTAAGTACTTGGCTGCCTTCTCAATGGAATCTCACTGGCGTGGCTTCACAACTCGTAAAGACATTCATCGAGTAAGTACTTGGCTGCACGTGTTCAACGACGATGGTTGTGTGTCAATGAGCGCATCGTCATCCCGAGATGTCAAGTGAACTGACTCTCTCGTGTCACGAGATGTCAAGTCCACTGACCCTCTCGTGTTAAACGACGATGGTTGTGTGTGAATGAGCGCATCGTCAACCCGAGATGTCAAGTGAACTGACTCTCTCGTGTCACGAGATGTCAAGTCCACTGACCCTCTCGTGTTTAACGACGATGGTTGTGTGTGAATGAGCGCATCGTCAACCCGAGATGTCAAGTGAACTGACTCTCTCGTGTCACGAGATGTCAAGTCCACTGACCCTCTCGTGTTTAACGACGATGGTTGTGTGTCAATGTGCCCATCGTCAACCCGAGATGTCAAGTGAACTGACTCTCTCGTGTCACGAGATGTCAAGTCCACTGACCCTCTCGTGTTTAACGACGATGGTTGTGTGTGAATGAGCGCATCGTCAACCCGAGATGTCAAGTGAACTGACTCTCTCGTGTCACGAGATGTCAAGTCCACCGACCCTCTCGTGTTTAACGACGATGGTTGTTTGTGAATGTGCCTATCGTCAACCCGAGATGTCAAGTGAACTGACTCTCTCGTGTCACGAGATGTCAAGTCCACCGACCCTCTCGTGTTTAACGACGATGGTTGTGTGAATGTGCCCATCGTCAACCCGAGATGTCAAGTGAACTGACTCTCTCGTGTCACGAGATGTCAAGTCCACTGACCCTTTCGTGTTCAACGACGATGGTTGTGTGTCTCGAACTCGGTGCCAAACCACTTGACCCACCCATAATATATTAGACCAATCATAATAATACATCGGTGCGAACTGACTTTCTGTGTATGAATCGGCATAGTTATCGCAATATTGTACTATCGGAGTGTCCACCTCCCCGTGGACGCCGCCCAGCGTCGAACTTAGCTTGGCGGCGGGCCTACCCAGTTTTTTTCATTCTTATTGCGTTCAGAATCTGGACAGTTTCTCCTGAAATGGTTTCGACTACCACACCCCCAACATTCTGTTTTCGATTTGCCCTTCGGCGTTTGTTGCGTCGTGACCCTCGATTCCCTGGTCTGCGTAACCCCACTCCTCATCCACGCTGGTACTCGGTGGAACATATATGGATTCAGTGCAGCCAAACCAACCTCAGAATAGTCCCCACCCATATCATTCAATTCTCTTCGACATTCTCCGACAGCGGCCGCTACCGGTGCATCATAACTGGACTGCGACCGTACCAACTCTCGTCGACTCGGCTCCGTACCCCCATAGGCCAATGACCTCTCGACGCTCCATGCCGCAGGGGGAGGAGGACAATACATTCGGTCTTGTAACAGACTAGCCTGTAGATCGGGGGCCGCATCTGCCAATTCCCTCAGTGACCCAAATCGTATACCACCGATTAGCCTTCTGAACTCGGGATGCATCTGAGCCATGACGCGCGAAACTTTTTCCTTCTCGTCTACGTTTTCCCCAATCCGATCGAAATACCCAGCAATCGCCTGCACAAAAATTGTAAGTGGTTAATCTGGAGGTTGTGTTCGACTATCCAATTCCCTCTTTAATAACGTTTGATAATTGGCAGGCCCAAATTGTCTTTGCAATGCCGTACAGAAACTTTCCCATTCTAAGAAACCCCCGCAGAATGTCCACCATTGAAGAGCACCGCCTTTCAAAGCTATCGACATTCCCCGTATATCTTGGGAAGCCGCAAACCGCTCTAATTCCCCTAAAATCTCTGTGGGAGTTTTGACATCACTGTGCCCCTCGAATGTAGGCAACGCTATCTTCAGTGACGCCCACTCCTCGCGATGCCGGCCTCCAGGTTGCGGCGTCGTATTCAGACGATTACGTAATACCGCCATTACTGTGGCCTCGTTTAGCGAATCGTCTCCTTCCATGCCCAACAAGTCTTTCAAAGCCTCCACTGATATTGTTCACATCTTGCCTACACTCCCTAGCACTTCCCTATTATTAATAGTCCTTCCGTATTGCATGTATTAAATAATATTAACTGTTGCCTGTTCACTATAGCGATCCCGGACGAGCCCCCAATTGCAACGAGTTTATCTCGATACTACTACGGGAATCAGGAGTTGAGTGATTGTAGTCTGATTTATATAAGACGGTCTTTATTATCGTCGTACTATACAGTCTGGATCGGTTCCAGGGACTCACTCGTCTCACCGATACAGCACTGTCCAAGTACATAATACAACTCTACTCTCTACCCCCACCACAAGCTGTAAGGGTAGCTGCGTGCGCAGACTGTCACACTATTGCACATTTACATTGAACATCATCATTGAGCATTGCCATGAAATTTTTTGTAGAATAGTTTTAATGAAAATACCCGTCGAGAATTATTTTCGATGAAAATTCCTGGGCCCCGATAAATCCTGGGCCCCGATTTTTTATTGAATATTTCCATACAAAATTCTCATAGTACATTGACATTGAATATTTTCGACGAAAATCTTTGTCAAGATTTCTGATTAAAATTCCAGTCGATAATTATCAATGAAAATTTCACATAAAATTTTTCATCGTGAATGAACAAAAATTTGCATTGCTAATTTCAAACAAAATTTCCCATTATCAACTCCGAACAAAAATTTTCATTGAAAATAATTCTCGACTGGTATTCACATTGAAACTATTCTACAAAATCTTTCCTGGCAAATTCTCAATGATGATGTTCAATGAAAATTTGCAATAGAAATTTCTCATATTTCTGGATATTTATATCCATGTTTCTCATATACCTGGATATTTATATCCATCGAAAATTTTCAACAAATATTTCCATTAAAAATTTTCAATAGAAATTTTCGTCAACAATTTATGATTTTTTTTTCCGAAATATCCCTTGATGAACAATGAATGTTGTTGAACGATTTTTAATGAAAATTGTCATAAAAACTTTTGATGAAAATTTTCAAAAAGATTTGTTCATGAGAATTTTCATCGAGAATTGTTCATGAAAATTGTCAACAAGATTTAGATTTGGAATTTTCAACAAATATTTCCAATGAATAATTTCGACAGGAGCTTTCGTCGAAAATTGGCGACCAAAATGAAAATCGGAAATTTTCAATTGTGTTCAATGGAAGTTTCCGATAAACTGTTCAATGCAAATTGAGGGTTGAAATTTCCCAAAGAAAATGTCATTGATGATTTTAACTAAAAATATACATTGAAAAATATCATTCAAAATTTTCGACGAAAATTGTTATCGATAATTTCCTATCAAGATTTTTTTTCATAGATTTCGATACGGTCAACAAATAAACAAGAATCAACAATAAATTAAACACTTCTCGATTTCTCATTTCTCAATTGACACAGTATACCACACAAAATGCTCATAGAACATTGTCATTACAAAGATACAAAGATTGCAAAGATAATTTTTGTTGGAATTTTCTTTGAAAAATTCTGTTGACATTTTTCATTGAATATTTCCATACATAATTCTCATAGTACATTGCCATTGAAGATTTTCGACGAAAATTTTAGTGTGGATGCTGATGAAAATTCTAGTCGAAAATTTTCAATGGAAATTTTTCATGGAAATTTTCATCAAAAAGGTCCAAAAAAAACTTCATTGGAAATGTCAAACAATAATTCCCATTTCCAACTCCAAATAAAAATTTTCATCGAAAATTATTCTTGACAGGTATTTTCATTGAAACTTTTCCACAAAAAATTTCAAAGCAAATTCTCAATGATGATGTTCAATGAAAATTTGCAAAAGAAATTTCTCATGTAAATATCCATCAAAAATTTTCAACAAATATTCTCATAGAAAATTGTCGATAGGAATTCTCGTTGAAACTTATTGACAATTGACAATTTATTTTCTGAAATATCCTATGATAAACAATGAATGATGTTGAACGATTCATAATGAAAATTGTCATGAAAATTCTCCATGAAGATTTTCAACAAGAATTGTTCTTCGAAAATCGAAAATTCTCATCGAAAATATCCAACGAAAATTTCATCGAAAATTCCTGTCGGTTTCTACAATGTGGAATCCTTATGGGGATTTGCGGAGATGTTGCAATATTACATATAGAAATTTTCAAGGAAAATATTCTTGGAATATATCTTTAAAAAATTCTGTGGAAGGTTTTCGATGAAAATTCTCCATGGTGATCTTCAATGAAAATTTGCAAAAGAAATTCCTCATGAAACATTTCACTGAAATTTCTACTAAAAATTATCTGTCAAAATTTTCCATAGAAATTTTCAATGAGAATTTCCAACAGAAATAACCGGTGGAAAATTATCGAAGGAAATTCCATTGAAAATTTTTGACTTTTTGAATTTTTGATATTTCAATGAATATTTTGGTCGATGATTTTCAATGATGATTCTCATCAAAAATTTCCATTCAAAATTTTCATTGGAAGTTCTCATTGTATATTTCCATTGAGAATACATGCAATATTTTCGACCAAAATTTTTCTCGATGATTTTCAATGAAATTCTTGTCTGAAAATTCAAAAGTATTTTCGTTGAACATTCCCAATGGAAATGACCTCGAAAATTTTCGACTGTCATTTTTGTTGGAAATTTTCATCGATAATTCTTGTTGAAAATTCCCGAGGAGAACTTTTGTCGAGAACTTTCGAGTATTATTCCTGTCGAAAATTTTCAATGTAATTCTTCTCGAAAAATTTCCATGAAAATTCCATCGGACATTTCTAATGGATCAGAATTCCATCGGAAATTTTCATGGTGATGATTGTAGAGAAGCCTGATGGAAGTTCAATGAAATTTCTGAAGGAAATTTCCGTTGACCATTTTTTGGAGAATTCTATTGAAAAATTCCCATAATACGATCATATCAAAAATTTTAGACGACTTCGGACTTTATACTACGAGATCTCTGCCGAGTCATTGTTCGTCTCCAACCTTGAGTTCACAACAGAGTTCGTCCGAGTGGTGTATCGATCATCACAATGTTTAGACCTGAACTCAAGTCGGCCAGAATGACTTTGTATACAACAGACCCTGATGCGATTGCATATCGCCCAGTCTTTGAACGCCGATATTCGGGGCGAGTTGTTGACCATTCACGGTAACAATGTGAGACAACGCCCGCTTGAGGGTGAAAGCATTCGGTAGGCATCGACGTATCGACTTGAGGCTCCGTCACACGGGAGAAAGGATGTAATCCTGAGAAGGTCGCCGAGTTGATGGACACAGGGGACACATACCGACAATGGGACAATGGGATACCGAGACTTTGTTGACTTACTTGTGAACAGTATTTGTTTACTCACTTCGCGAACTCCACCAACAGTATGGAATCACATCTTGCAGACACAGTGAGTGAATGGTTCACAATTCAGTCAACATAAAGGAGATACCGAAATAAAGAAAACCACAAACAAGCACAAACGGAACACAAATGGTCCAGAAGACCGGGGCTCAGAAGACCGCGGCTCAGGACACCGGAGCTAAAAATACTGGGGTTCAGAATACCGGGGCTCAGGATACCGAGGCTCAGTATTCCAGCACTCAGGAGACATGGGCTCAGGAGACCGGGGTTCAGGATACTAAAGTCCAAGAGATCGAGGCTCAGGAGACCAGAGCTCAGGTTACCGGCGCTCGGGATACCGGATCTCAGGAGACCAGAGCTCAGAAAACCAGGGCTGAGGAGATCGGGGCTCAGGATGCCAGGGCTCAGAGGACCTGGGCTAAGTAGACCGGTGCTCAAAAGAAGGCTCATGTACCCTGAACCAGAATCCTGAGCCAGATATCCTGAGCTCAGGTATTACAGAAGAAGTGCTCAGGCTCAGAAAACCGGGGTCTCAGTTGAGTTGATTGAGGCTCAGTTGACGGCGGTTCAGTATACTGAGGTCCAGGAGACCGGGGCTCAGGATACCGGTGTGTTTACAATTAACAACTTGAATTTTCATTGAAAACTTTTGGAAAAAATTGTATTGAAAATTTTCGATCGATAATTCCAAACGATGATTTTCATCAAATATTTTCCGAAAAAAACTTCCAACCTAATTTTTATTGGAAATTTCCGACAAGAATTTCCATCGAAATATCCAATGATGTTCAATGAAAAATTCAGAATACAAATTTTCAACTAAATTCAAGCAAATTATCGATGAAAATTTTTGTTGAAAATTTCGAATGTGAAATCTGTTGAAAAATCGCGGGCGCACTATCAATCTGCACGCGCCAACTGATTTCCCACTGCCGCACTCTACAACTTCCAAGATTTGTCCGCCTTTGTCAAGTCACCTTCGCGGGCGCACGAGCAATCTGCGCCCGCCAACTGTTTCCCATTGCCGGACTTTACATTTGTTCGCCTTTGTCAAAACACCCTCGCGGGTGCAAGAGCAATCTGCACGCGCCAACTGGTTTCCCATTGCCAAACTTTACAACTTCCTACAGTTATCCCTGTGGTAACTTTTCTGACAACTCTCGCTGAAAACTCTTCACGTCAAACGCATCAATAGGCCGTGCTTTCGCAGTCTCTATGCGTACTGAACATCGAGATCAAGCCAGCTTTTGCCCTTTGGCTCTACGTGAGGTTTCTGTCCTCGCTGAGCTGACCTTAGGACACCTGCGTTATTCTTTGACAGATGTACCGCCCCAGTCAAACTCCCCGCCCGGCAACGTCCTCGAATCGGATCGCGCCGGGGATATTCGGACGGCCGGGCACGTCCGCTTCGCACGCGGAGTTGCGACCGCGCGCGCTTGCAACTTTCGCCGGGCGCGCGCGACGTTCGTTCGCGCGGACGGACGCCCCGAGCTCGTCCCCGCTCGCACTTGTCTCCAGAACGGCCGTTTCACCGTGCCGCCCTCGCGGGCGGACGGACACGCGCTCCGTTTCACCAAGTAAGTAAGGAAACGATGTGATTAGTGGTATTTCACTGACAAACTCGGTCGCGCGATGGCGAACCACCGCGCTTCACCGTACTTCCCACTTATGCCACACCCCGCATGTCTCCGTACAATGCCAGACTTGAGTCAAGCTCAACAGGGCAAGCTCAAGCCGCGCGGGTCGCCGAACGCCCCGCGCTAATCTCGGTCGGTCCACCGGTGGCCATCGGGGGCACGGGGCCGGGATCGCACTTGATCGTCTCTCCCAGTCCCGGCCCCCCACACACACGTCGAGTCTATAGCCCGCGCCGGCTTCGTGCGGCCGTGCCGCGACACGTCCCGCTCCCCAGAGCCAATCTTTATCCCGAAGTTACGTTTCCGATCCCCCTCGAAGGATCCGGACACCTTGACGTGGTGTGGGGGCTTGCGTGGCCCCGTGATCCCCAGAGCCATCGTCTGGAGCAATTTATTTGCTCCCAGCAGGGTCACCCATGGCGATAAGGTCTGGGGTGAGGGTCCAGACCAAGTTCGGACCGTCGGTCGAGTGGGTGCCCATCTCGGTGACCAGAGTGGTCATAGGGAGTTCTCGTGCTCATTCTCGAGTTCTCATTCATCATTATCACCCACTTCCATAATCTTTACTACTCTCGTGTTCTATCTTTCCTTGACTTACCTTCATTCTCATCTTCGTGCCGACTCCCGTTGATCACTCACACACTCGACTATATTGACGATCTTGCTGTGAACAAGGATATGAACTCAAGCCCAAGGTGTAATTCATCGTGCTGAGGGGCTGAATGGCTACGGGATATAGTAGTTCTTAACGATAAACTCTGGACACATGGCGAACTCCAGTTTTACTCTAGCCTTACTCCCACAAGCGGGGCTCTGTGGGAGCGGACATTTACTTCCCTAGCTACTCGTGGGACCAAACATGGATCAAACCTCAAACAGACAAAACCCCCCTCCCCCAAACGACCCCCCTCCCCATAACAACCTCCCCCCCAATACCAACCCCCCTCCCCAAAACAATGTTTATAATGATTTTCCATCTCTTTTCGATAAAATAATTCCTAGCGCTACGCCAAATCTACCGACATTCTTTCTCATTACAAGAACAGAAGAAGGCAAAACTTTTAATGATCTTTCACCCTTCAAAATACAACGTTTTATGGACCAGTACATTGGCCGGATTAAAAACCTGAAACGTTTGAGAGACGAATGTCTGTTGTTAGAATCCGCCTCAACAGATCAAGCAACTCTCTAATATATTCACCCATATGAGCCATTATAGCCGCATCGTACCTTGAATTCCTCTAAAGGTGTAGTTTACAGTGGGGACCTACTGACTACATCTGAAGAGGAACTTCTACAGGCATTGAAAAATCAAAATGTGATAGAAGTTAAAATAATTAAGCAACGAAGAAATGGAACACTCGCTCCATCACCTTTGCTCTTCTTGACGTTCAATACCACTGTCCTCCCAGAATTCATCTACGCCGGTTTTCTTCGCATCCCCGTCAAACTACATATACTCAATCCATTCCGATGCCTGAAATGTCAGTACCTTGGCCATACTCACCTCAGGTGTGATAGACGGCAGGCGTGTGATCGATGTGGGTCCTCAGACAAACACATAGACAAGCCATGTGACGAGGAAGCGTTCTGCGTGAACTGCAAGGGGAACCATCCGTCCTGGTCACGCGAATGTCCGTCCTGGCGAAGAGATAAGAAAATTATTGAAATTCAAACGAAAGATAAAATCTCACCCCAGGAAGCCCGGACCAAATATCAGCAACTCTTTCCACGGAGTGCAACCAATCAGCCCACTTATGCCAAAATATTAACTTCTGCTGAACCAACCACAGTTCGAGCAACATCAGACCACTAGGAATTGGAAAATGTTATGAAGATGATGGAGCAATTGTTATCAGGTCAAACAGAAATGCGATCCAAACTTGAGGAACAGACCAAGAAAATTGACGAGCAGACAGTGAGAATAGAGGAACAAACTAAGGAAATGAAAGAACTTCGTGAAGAAAATGACAATTTGAGAATGAAAAACCAAAAAATGGAATCCGAGTTAAAAAGGTCAAGTGAGTCAAAGAGGTCAAGTGCGCTGTCCTGATAGTCCTGAAACCGCTGTCTTGCCGGTCACAACCGCTGCAAAACCAACCTCGAAACTAAGCCGCTCATCGTCCAACATTAGTGTGGAGGACCTGAGATCGGCAAAGGTAAAGAAAAATGGCTCAAATATCAACATGGAAGTTGACACCAACCCGGATTCCAACCCAGGTGGCGCAAAAAAGTGTAGAATTAAGATCTAGTCGAACAATCTGTGATATAGTCCTGTGATATTTTAACCTTTCATCTCTTCTTGACCATTCCAAAGAGTTTCCATAGGTTTTTATTAGTCTTATGAATTTTAATAAATGGCTTCCATCCAATGGAACTGTAATGGTTTTAATGCACATCGAGAAGAGATTCGACTTTTAGCTTCAGATTTTAATCCAGCAGTTCTCTGTTTACAGGAGACGCGTTTTAAAACTACTGACACCCCGAATTTGAGGAATTTTACTTTTTATCGCTAGGACGATGAAATGGGAGGTAGAGCTTGTGGAGGCGTTGCAATCGCTGTCCGCAACGACCTATACGCTGAGGAGGTTCCTGTCCGTACCCCACTGCAGGCGGTGGTGGTGAAGACCTATTTACCCCGACACACAACTCTGTGTAATGTTTATTTACCTCCGTCGGAAGTCGTCACAGAACGTGTCCTAGTCGATCTTTTATCCCAACTTACTCGTCCTTTAATTGTCTATGGAGATTTTAATGCTAAGAGTATTTTATAGGGTGGCGATCAGTTCGACAGTAGAGGCAGGATTTTAGAAAAGATTTGTACGGATTTTAATCTTGTTATTTTAAACAGCGGTGACACGACACATTTTAGTCCTGACCCAGGCTCTTTCTCAGCTATTGATCTGACCGTATACAGTCCCTCTGTTGCATTGAATCATGACTGGAGTGTCCACTCTGATTTGTGCAGCAGTGACCACTTTTCCATAATATTAAAACCTACATTACCTGCGGGAGGGGAGTTGAAGCACCGGAAGTGGAAAATAAACAAGGCTGATTGGGCACACTTCCGGGAGCTCGCTGTCTTCTCGCAGAATGATCCTCCTGATATCAAGGAACACACTGATTATATAACAAGAGTAATAATCAAAGCAGCAGAGGAGTCTATACCTAAAACATCAGGGAAATCCTGCATTGCTCCTGCCTCGTGGTGGAACAATGACTGCAAAGAGGCCATAAAGAAAAGACGCAAGGCATTACACTATTTTGAGAAGTATCCCACCCAAGTAAATTTGTCTGCTTTCCGTATTCTTCGTGCCAAAGCTCGCTACACAATAAGACAGGCCAGAAAGAGCTCTTGGACGAATTACGTATCCTCAATCAATAGATACACCCAAACAACAAAAGTATGGGATATAGTGAAAAAGATATCCGGAAAGCATGTTAACACAGGTATCCCTGGTATCATGGTGAATGGAATCCTCAGAACTGCGACAGAGGACATTGCTAACGCTCTTGGACGTCATTTTTCTCAATTTCCAGCTCAGACAATTACTCCGATACTTTTCTACTTATTAAAAATAGAGTGGAGCGAGGACGCTGAATTTTGGTACCTCCGCTGAAGAAATTTACAATCTTCCATTCTCGCTCTGGGAACTTGAATCTTCAATAGCGGGGTCTCGAGACACCGCTCCCGGGCCAGACTTCATACACAATCAAATGCTCAAGCAACTACCTGAATCAGCACTGAAGCACATATTACTTCTCTATAACCGTATATGGACACAGCAAGAGTTTCCTAGCTCATGGCAATCAGCTACTCTTATAGCCATACCTAAACATGGTAAAGACAAAAAGCATGCAATTAATTATAGGCCAATTTCACTCACAAGTTGTTTGTGCAAAATCTTGGAAAGAATGGTCAACAAACGCTTAGTATGGATGCTTGAGAAGATGAATCTAATCGCAGTGGGCCAATCAGGATTCCGCCGCAATCGATCGACTCTTGACTATCTTATTTATCTGGAGGGCTTAATTCAAGATTCATTTCTATCCAAGCAACAACTTCTGGCCGTATTTTTCGATTTAGAAAAGGCCTATGATACGACATGGAGGTATGGTATTTTACGTCAATTACATGAATGGGGTTTTGAAGGACATCTGCCGATATTCGTCAACAACTTTTTAAATGACAGAAACTTCCGAGTCAGAGTAGGTTCGTACGAGTCCATCCCATATGTCCTCGAGAATGGAGTACCGCAAGGCTCCGTTCTGAGTTGCACACTTTTCTTAATAGTAATCAACGGGATTGCGCAATGTGTCCAGACGGCGGGGGGTCAGCTATTCTCTCTTCGTTGACGACTTGGCGATATTTTTCCAATCCCCAAGATTAAGCATAGCCGAAAGGCTGATACAATTAACTATAAACCGTCTTGAACGTTGGGCTAATCAAACAGGGTTCAGATTCTCTGCCACTAAAACCACAAGCGTCAATTTTAATCGACTTCGAGGTTTTCATGCTCCTCCAACTCTTACCATGGGAGGGTCAAACATTCTCGTTTCTAACAACGTCAAGTTTCTTGGTCTAATTTTAGATGAAAAGCTAAATTGGAAATCCCATCTGTCACTACTCAAGGTCAAATGCACGTACTCTCTCAATATATTGAAAATCCTTAGTGGTACAGCGTGGGGTGCCGATAGAGTTGTGATGTTGAGATTGTACAGGGCCCTTATTCGTTCTCGTCTAGATTACGGGAGTATTGTATATTCGTCTGCTGGACCCTCCTATATTAAAACCATCGACCCTGTCCACAACATTGGCATACGACTCTCACTAGGAGCCTTCCGTACAAGCCCCATTGTCAGTATATATAGTGAGTCCGGTGAGCCCTCCCTTGAATACAGACGGAATTACCTCATATGCAGCTTCTTATGCAAACTTAGTAGCACGTCTGACAACGCGGCCTATGGGACTGTGTTTCACCCGGCTTGTAGTGCTACATATAATAACAGAAGCCGAGCAACAAGACCACTCGGAATAAGAGCTCGTGAACTTCTTGCAGACATAGGGGTGGAAATGCCAGACATATTGGAGGTAGGATTGCCTGAAAAAGCTCCATGGATAGTTACCAAGCTTTCCTCTTTACTCCGGCTGACGCAATTTCCGAAGTCTACCACTCCTTCGGTTGTTTATCAACAAAACTTTTCAAGGCTATTGTCATTTCATCCTGAAATTACCACTATTTTTACTGACGGTTCTAAACTTGACAACAACTTTTAATGTAGGCCTTACGAGTGTATGTTTTAAACTCAACCCCATCTCGAGTGTTTTCACAGCAGAGCTCTATGCTCTTCTTCGAGCTCTGCTTTTTATCAAGTCTGACAACAGAGATCGGTTTTTAATATATTCAGACTCTCTTAGCTCCTTACAAGCTCTCGAGAGATTTCATCCTCTAGATAGTAGAAATAGACTTATATGATAAGATCTCAACAAGTACAAACCATACTCACCGAATTAGGAGCCCGGGGCACTCAGGTGGCCCTATGCTGGATTCCTGGGCACGCTGGCATTGCAGGCAACGAGAGAGCTGATGAAGCGGCGAAAAGAGCCACGTCAAAGAGACACGTAGATTTTAATTAGGTCCCAGCTTCTGATGCCAAGAGCTTTTTTAAGCAAATAATCAAGATGCAATGGCAGACATCTTGGGACGCTGTAAGAGATAACAAACTAAGATCTATTAAACCCAGTGTCCGGGTGTGGTCCTCTTCCTCTCGACGCTTGCGTAGGGAGGAGGTCGTCACAGCGAGGATCAGACTCGGACGCTGTAGACTTACACATGGCTCCCTGCTCAATAGAGAAGATCCTCCGTCCTGCGATGTCTACTTCCAACCCATAAGAGTAAAACATGAGTGCCCCAAGTACAGAGCAACACGCCGTCTCTTGGACATGCCGCAGGAAATTCAGGAGATGCTTGCGGACAGTCAGGAGGCGGTGGATCGTCTTATTCGCTTTTTGATAGAAATAGACTTATATGATAAGATTCAGCTTCAGTCTACTCCTGGTCATCTTGTGATATATTTGTTGATTAGTTCCGAGTTGTTACATAGTTTTAGAGTTTAATGGTTCGTGTAGTTCCATTCCTCAGCAATAGACAGTTTTATTGTTGGTATTATTGAAATTATATCAGATCGTTATTAGATTAGTTATTTTAGCTATTGTTATCGAGCTGTGATATGACAGGTTCCGGCCATATACACCGGCGCCTGTTTTTTAGCCAATCTGCTTCATATTATCAGTGAGTTTCATAGTAGATATTGGTTAATAGTTATTTCTTAGAATAGTATATGTAAATCTGGCAGGTTCCGGCCTTTTACACCGGTACCTGTCTTTTAACTGTGTTATTTTATATCGTTAGTAAGTTTTATAGTGGAAATTATCGCATAAATTTAGAAAATTTTATAGTAGAAATCAGATATTATGTTTAGAATCGTGAATCTACCATTCAGTTGTACAGACCATAACATAGTATTGGCACAAATAACCCCGTCGTTGAAGCGCCGTAAAACCACACAAATTCAAATACGTTTCCGATTTGCCGACTTCCCGAACTTTTTTCAATGATGTTAAATAAAACATGTTCAATCAAAATCTCTCATACAATTGTTTGTCGACTAAAAAGCTCCAATTTAGAAGTGTTTTATGCACTGTTAAATCTTGTTCATTTGTCCATCGTATCCAAATCCACCTTCCATGAAAACTTTCATTGAATTTTCAATGGAAATTGTAGATACCGAGAGGAATTTTCGATGAAATTTCTGTCGGATATCTTCAATGAGAATTTTGATTGATAATTTTTATTAATAATCTTCATCAAAATTTTTTATTGGAAATTCTCATTGGAAGTGGTCATTGTATATTCTCATCGAACTGTGTATGTGTGTTATACTGTTTCAATCGAGAAATGATAGATTTAGAAGTGTTTTATTCACTGTTGAATCTTCTTCATTTGTCCACCGTATCCAAATATATAAAAATATCATGATTTTCAATTTTCGATAACGATTTTTGTCGAAAATTTTGTATGACGTTTTTAAATGTATATTTTCAGTTATATTTTTTAGTTATATTTTTCTCCCGCGCGCGAGCGAGCGGGAGAAGGTCTGGTTCGAAGGACACGTCCATCGTGTCGGCGGCGATCTCAATAGAGCATCGTCCGACCTGTCTTGAACCTGTCTGAACCAAGAAGTCAGGCGTCAGGCGCACTCGCGGTATCCCCAGGGCGTCCCGTAGTCTCGCGCGCGCCAGCCGCGCGCACGACTCAGCGGGTGCTTACACGTTGGGACCCGAAAGATTGTGCACTATGCCTAGTCAGGTCGAAGTCAGGGGAAACCCTGATGTAGGACCGAAGCGATTGGGACGTGCAAATCGATCGTCAGAACTGAGTATAGGGGCGAAAGACTGTACGAACCATCTGGTAGATGGTTCCCTCCAGAGTTTCTCTCAGGATAGCTGCGACTCAGGGCGGTCGATTGGGAAGTCGGAGGCGCGCGAGAGAGCTATTGGAGAGCCTTGGTGTCGGAACGATTTCAACCTTTTCACAAACTTTGGATGATTGATACAAACGACTTGCCTGATTGCACAAAGCGTACGTCGAAATCGAACGATACGGGATGGAAGAGCGGCAAGTGGTCCAATTTTGGTAAGCAAAACTGAAGCAGTGCGATGAACCAAATGTCAAGTTAAGGCGCCCAATCGATGCTTATGAGATATCATGAAAAGCGTTGGTTCCTGAAGACGCCAGGACGGTGGCCATGGAAGTTGGAATTTGCTGAGGACTCATCTCAAAACTCACAAACAACTCACCTGCCGAAGCAACCAGCCCTGAAAATGGATGGCGCTCGAGCATCGTGCCTATACTCGACCGTCAGCAAGCACTGCCATTCCGGCACGTTGTGTGCTGGAATGTCGGTCGCGAGATCGCTTGAAGCCGCCGTCGATGCAGATCTTGGCAGTGGCAGCTCAGGATCGACTGACTTGCGTGCAACAACTGTTCACACGAAACCCTTCTCCACATCAGTCCACCAGGACCTCGCTAGTGTATTTGCTACTACCACCAAGATCTGCACCGATGGCGGCTTCATGCGATCTCGCGACTGACACTTCAGCGCACACTGTCGCGACCCTCCTACTCGGCACGGCTTGCTGACGGTCGAGTATAGGCACGATGCTCGAGCGTCATCAATATCAGGGTTGGTTGCTTCGGCAGGTGAGTTGTGACACACTCTTTAGCAGTTTCCAACTCCCATGGACTGCTGTCTTTAGCAACCAACGCCTCTCATGGTATCCCATGAGCATCGATTTGGGCATCTTAACTCGACGTTTGATTCATCCCCTAGCACCAGTTCTGCTCACCAAAATTGGCCCACTTGCCACTCGTTCATCCCGTATGGTTCGACTTCGACGCACGCACTGTGCAATCGAGCAAGTCGATTGTCTCACACATTTGAAGTTTGAGAATGAGTTGTAATCGTTCCGACCCCAAGGCCTCTAATCATTCGCTTCACCAGAGGAGACTGATATTCGTCGGCGCCCCCGAGTTCCCAATCGACCGAGGAATCGCAACTATCCTGAGGGAAACTTCGGGAAGAACCAGCTAACAGATGGTTCGATAAGTCTTTCGCCCCCATACCAGGTTCTGACGATCGATTTGCACGTCAGAATCGCTTCGGTCCTCCATCAGGGTTACCCTTGACTTCGACCTGACCAGGCATAGTGCACAATCTTCCGGGTCCCAACGTGTACGCTCTGGGTGTGCTCGCTAATTCGACGCGCGCGCGGCACTCGCGCGCGAGACTACGGGACGCCACGGATATACCGCGAGTGCGGCGAGCACACTGCATCCTTGGTGAGCGGCCTTACTGGTGGCCTTTCTGTCTCTCTCCTTGATGGGCGGCCTCCGCAGCGAACCGGCATTCACTGAATGTGAACGCACAGTGGATGTGCCTCTAGGTTTATTGCGATCCCAATGACTCGCGCACATGTTAGACTCCTTGGTCCATGTTTCAAACGGGTCGGACGATGCTCTGGTGAGAGCGTCGTCGACAAGAACCAGGCCCGCTCCCGCGCGCTCGCGGGCGCTAGAGTGCTTCGCCCATTGTTCGCTTCGATTCATCGTCGACCGAGCAGGCTGGCTACCGCGGCAGTCGCACTCGCGCACGCTCGCCCTGAACGCGGCGACGACTACCTGCACGTGCCTTCGGCCAACGAGTCGCGGCATACTACAACGAGACAAGTGCAACTCGACGCGGGGCTGGATCTGTCCCGTGACGAAGCCGCGTAACGTCGTGTGACACCGCCGGCCCTTGCGGTGCCTGACCGTCGCAGACGTGCTGTCGGATGCCGTGCCATCGACGCGCACCCATCGAACGGTTCCACATACTCTTGATCTCTCTCTTCAAAGTTCTTTTCAACTTTCCCTCACGGTACTTGTTCGCTATCGGTCTTGTGGTCGTATTTAGCCTCAGATGAAGTTAACCACCCGCTGATAGCTGCACTCTGGAGCAACTGGACTCTAAGGAGAGATCCTCTCACACGAGGCGAACACCGTCCAACGGGCCGGCACCCTCTACGGGCTGTGGCCACTTTCATGAACTTTGACTAGTGTGCTCGCACGCATTCTGTTGACCATTGCACCGGACCACAATGGATGAATGGTCAGAGCCGGGATGAACGCACGCGAGCGCGCGAGCTAGGGCGCGCGCGGACAGGACAAGACCGCCGTGCTTGTTTGCACCGGATGCTCGAGCCACACTTGACCATTTTTGCGGAGACGTCCCCGCGCGCATGCGCAGAAACGACACGTCGCCGAGTGTTGCCGGTGTCACCGCCGGTCGTGTGAACACCCTGGCTGCCAAGTGATCCACCGTTCAGGGTTATGTAATCTCACCAATATTAGATTACCCACCCTTCATAGAAATCGATACGACTCGATCACTCGACTCTACTCGATCAGGTTGAACGAGTTTAGATATAACGAAACTCTGGGCCTTCGTTTAGCCGACAAGACGAATAACACCCGGGGGTTATAGCAAACCCCCTCTTTTGTGC